>OX352766.1:11285880-11885880 GCA_947095585.1 Nephrocerus scutellatus
AATGAATCAGGAGCGCTCAGGATACGTTCAGCATTAATAAAAAAAATAATTAATCGTTTGGGAATATTTGCACAAATTTCCAAACCCCCCCCCCCCCCCCCTGCCCTACCATCACAAACCACATTTTTTTTGTTTTTGTTTCACCTGCCGAGTTCTTTATGTTAGCCATACATATTTCTAAAGAAAAAAACTGAACGAATCCCTCTAACAATTATTTCTATCCAACAGAGTTAAGTTCAACCAATCTACAGCTGATTGTTTACGGCATCAGCAGCAGTAGAAGCTGAAATAATACCTAAGATACAGACGCGTTGCTTCGTCTCCGATGATGGAGGAGACCACCAATAAATCGGCAGGATGGGAAGTGGACTTGGTGAAAATAAAAACTACGGAGCGCGAATATTACGTATGTAACTGGAAACCGCTAAGAAATCTTCAGAATCAGCACACCCGTGTTAAGAGTAAGCCTAGAATCCCATGTTTCTACAAAAGCTGTTCGAAGACGTTTCGCGACAAGAGGGCATTGCGAAGACATTTGCAAATGAATGGACCATGTCTTTTTTTATGTGTCGAATGCGGCCACAGATTTGCCTACAAGTCAAAATTTGAGCGACATAAATTGACGCACATTGACGAGAAACCTTTTCAATGCAACCCTAAAGGTGTGACTATAGGCTGATAGGCACAACTCTGGCAATATCCTTTTGGGTTCTGGATAACGGCTCGGTGGGTTTCCTTTTGCTGTAGGATGGCCCTATCGATCTTGATATGGCACGGTTCGGCAGACTGCTCCACCTTATCTCTGACTTAGTATTAAATAAAAACAACCCATAAAAACTCAAATTTTTCAAGTAAATTCGCTAATAGGAGATACATATTATGTGTTTAAAATTTCAAAAAAATCGAGCTAATTAGCTAATAAAAATTTACATGGGCACCTCTCGAGCCTCAGAGACCGTTTACTCCAAAAAAATTTTACAAAAAGTGTTGTCCATCGGAGATACATGTGTATAAAATTTGAAGAAAATCGGGTTAATTTTTTTTTAAAAAATGGTGCCTCACAATTCCGGGGCCCGGGGTATCCAAATTTTTTACAAAAAGTGTTCTCCATCGGAGATACACATGTGAAGAAAATAGGATTAATTTAAAAAAATCAGGACCCTGGGGCCCTGGGTCTCCAAAATTTTTGCAAAAAGTGTTGCCTCTCGGAGATACACATGTGTATAAAATTTGAAGAAAATCGGGTAAATTTTGTAAAATATTTGTATGGGAGCACCCTGACCACGGGGACAAACAAACAAACAAACAAACAAACAAACAAACAAACAAACAAACAAACAAACAAACAAACAAACAAACAAACAAACAAACAAACAAACAAACAAACAAACAAACAAACAAACAAACAAACAAACAAACAAACAAACAAACAAACAAACAAACAAACAAACAAACAAACAAACAAACAAACAAACAAACAAACAAACAAACAAACAAACAAACAAACAAACAAACAAACAAACAAACAAACAAACAAACAAACAAACAAACAAACAAACAAACAAACAAACAAACAAACAAACAAACAAACAAACAAACAAACAAACAAACAAACAAACAAACAAACAAACAAACAAACAAACAAACAAACAAACAAACAAACAAACAAACAAACAAACAAACAAACAAACAAACAAACAAACAAACAAACAAACAAACAAACAAACAAACAAACAAACAAACAAACAAACAAACAAACAAACAAACAAACAAACAAACAAACAAACAAACAAACAAACAAACAAACAAACAAACAAACAAACAAACAAACAAACAAACAAACAAACAAACAAACAAACAAACAAACAAACAAACAAACAAACAAACAAACAAACAAACAAACAAACAAACGATTTTCTTCAAATTTTATACACATGTGTATCTTCAATGGTAAACACTTTCTGTAAGAATTTGGTAGTGCTCGGACTCCTGGGTCGAAGGGCACCCACACAAATTTTATAAAAAAAGTACCCGATATTTTCAAATTGTATACGCATGTGTATCTCCGAAGCACAACACTTCTTGTAAAAATTTGGAAGTAATCGGCCCTGGGTTCAGTGGGGGGGAGGCACCCATACAAATTGTATGAAAAACGTACCCGATTTTATTCAAACTGCACATTGTTTATTCCCGATTAGAGAATTTACACGAAAAATTTTAATTTTTAAGGGTTCTTTTATAAGTTTTATTGTTTTTTATTCAATTTAGAAGCTTCGGGATAACCACTGCAGGTGGATTGCTCATTAAATGAGTTAGGCTGCCCAGAAGGTTACAAACATCATGAGTTGTAATAAAGTACAGAAGACTTTTTTATAGCGTGCGCCCAATAATTTAAGCAAATAAATGTATGTTAAGAAATATAAAACTAAAAGTATATATATATAATGCTCAGATGCAATGAAAATTATTAAAAATACGATAATTATTTGAAAAATAAAATTTTACTGTAATTATTTTGTTTTTCAAAAAATTAAAAAAAAATTTAAAACATACCTTTACTCCGTGTAAAATATCAATAATTGATAAATAAAATTTTTTTAAATATTTAATATTAATGTGATTTGTGATTTCCTTGCTGAAAATTTTTTATAAGTTAGGTATATATGAATTGCGATATTTATACCATTTGTCAGTTGATATTATTTCTATTGATATAAAATAATAAGAATAAAAAAAAACATATAGATATGTATCCACCTTATTTGTATTAACTTTCGCCCTTTTTTTAAATTTTTATAATTATGATTAGCCATCGTAGAGCCAGTACCAGACCCCGATTAGATTACCAATTGTTAAATCTACTAGTGTATTATTAATATACTAGTTTAATGCCCATCATGCCTAGGCACGAACATTTTATTACTTTAATTATACACATGATTTGTATATGCAAATGCCTACTGAGCAAAGATTTGTTAACTTTTTCATCTGAATTTTCAATCTGATTTTCAATAATTAGTTATGATCGACTTCAATTTGATCTTTGCCATCAATATTTGTATTAATTATGTTGAAAATTGCTTAATTAGAAAAAGCTAAAAAAAAATCAACAAAATTTACCGCAAAAAACTAACAAATCAATTTTCAAATGATTTTGTTCCTCATGTTTTGCAATTCATTTTTGTTAAATTGCTATTTGTTAACTGTATAGTAACCTTTTTTTTACAGTGCAGAAAAAGAAACAAATTGGAAATTTTAAAGAGTGTGCGATAGATTTCATGCGACAGATCGCACTCTCGTGGTCAAGCGGTGGTTATGCTGGCTATATCAAGTTTTTTTTAAAGGGAAAAGTAAAATGGTGTTCGTCCCAAAAACATCTTCCCAGATGTGTAAACATATTAGGGATAGTAAGCAAAACCTTCTCTATAGAAAGCCCAACTGTGCGCATACTAATGCTGTAAACCAATCCCAAACACGTCTGTGTTTGTGAGATGTGAATACAGTGTACAAAAAATAAGTAGTCGCAAAGAGCGAGAAACGTTAGATGTGGTAGTGGGAAACAGAAAAATTGGGATAAATCTAAGCATGTATCTGTGTACGATCGGAACAGTTGGGCTTTCTATAGAGAAGGTTTTGTAGTAAGTCATGTAGATGTGACTTATACTCGTAAGTGTGTGTGCGCACAGTGAGTGGAACTGAAGGTGGGTAGGTAGACGTTTTAGCGTTTTTCAACCACAGTCCTCAGGAGATCTCATGGAATGAAAGATAGTTGAACCAACCTGTAGCATTCAGGTACGATATCAGATCAGTGATGCCATACACCGGAAGCTCCTTCAGGTCGTCAAAGAAGGGATTACTCAATTCGAATGAGAGTTTCTTTCTCATTCTCATCCAAGCAACTCCTCTAAAAGGTATAATGAGGGATTCCCAGTTTGGCTGCGTGGCTACCTACCGGCCAATGGCCCGTGATTATATCAACCACTCTGGAAATAACTTTGCACACGCCCATAGACAAAAGTGACTGTTTCATACACTATAACCTAGCTTCGAAAGTAGCCGTTATATACACTAGTGAGCTAAGATATAAAATACTTTTGTTATTTACTGCAGTCACAGTGAATCCACATTCCCAGAGTAATTTTGCATTGCGCATAACCGGTTTAGCAGAAAAATTGGTGGTGTGAAAAATAACGTGCATTACTCGCCGAAAAAGTGCTAATCTTCACTTTCCTCGCAAGCGAAAAAATTGGCACGCAAGATACACCTCTTCACCATACGATGCACTGTTGAAATACTTACGCCAATAAAATCCGCAATGGCCAATTGTATTGACCCGAGTGCATAAAACCTCAGCACAATCAATAATTGCGTTATTGGTCGTAATTCGCGTAATTTCAGTACAAGGCAAACTACCCTTTATCAATTCCAAGAGCATTATTGTCGTTCCTTTCCAAACCGAGAATAATTTTCGACAAAAAAGGCAACAAAATGTAATAGAAATTTACATTTGACAGAGAACTCTCAAGTTTGCTCTTTTAACTTTTACTTTTTTCGGAAGTTGGCTAACTAGAGAGTTGCAAATCGAAAGTTGAAACTGTCAACTTTGAGTGAAGAAAAACAAATCCTCAAGTTGAGTTCAACTTATGGTGAAGAAAATGGCTCTTAATACATTTGCATTATAGTAATTATATTATTATTAAACAACCGAAAAAAAATTATTAATAAACATTCCAAAAATACTTGTAATTTTAATAAACTATCTGTATACCTACCTTACATGTATTATAAAATGTATAACTTTTTGTCAACTGAATGCTTGTGTGAAATACTTTATGACACGAATGTACTTTTACTCAACGATAAAACAGCAACCACAACCAAAAACAATTTAAAAAAATAAATAATTTAATTCAGACTTACTTCATTATAATTCGGAAAGATATTAAAATTAAAAAAGTTAAAACGCAACAACATTTTCTAGATGAGCATGATGTAAGATATTAATAGATAGACAGACAGACGAGACTATCTAAGATGCTTTAAGTAATTATGTTGTCATAAAAAACATTGTTTGTAAAATCTGTAGAAATATTTTAATTGCGAGCCCGAAGGGCGAAGCTAATAATCAGAGGACAAGAAAGATTTTCTAGCGTACGTGTGTGGGTTTGTCGGTTTGTCAGTTTGTCAGTTTGTTTGCTAATAATAAGAGGACAAGAAAGATTTTCTAGCGTACGTGTGTGGGTTTGTCAGTTTGTCAGTTTGTCAGTTTGTCAGTTTGTCCGGTTGTCAGTTTGTCAGTTTGTCCGGTTGTATATCGCGACTTCTACCAGTCAGAATTTGATGGGACTTGTTTTAAAACAATAATTTGTAAACTGGTAAGCGCTTGGCTTGCGATGACGTGAGGCGCGTCACGTGTTGCGCGTCGCGTGTGGCGCGTGTAATTTTTTTGTTTAAATTCTTGTTTTAAATCTTGGCTTACGATGACGTGACACATGTCGCGCGTGTAATTTTTTTTTTAAATAATTGTTTTAAAACTTGACTTGCGATAACTTGACGCGTGTCACGTGTCGCGTGTAAATTTTTTTATTTTTTTTTATTTTAGTTTTAAAACTTGGCTTGCTATGACGTGACGCGTGTCGCTCGTCGCGTGTGTCACGTGTAATTTTTTTTATAAATACTTGTTTTAAAACAATTGTTAAGCGCTCAGCTTGCGATGGTGTTATTTTGAGTTTTTTTTTATTCATAGGGGTTAGGAGAAAAAAATGTTTTTTTTTTTTTTTTTTTTTTTAAGTAAAATCCTTTTAAGATAATTTAGTCTTTAGGCTAAATTACAATTATACATATGGCGAGCTGAGAAGCTCGCTTTACTATCTTATTTTTTTTTGTATCATTTACTTGATTCTTATGACGTTATTTTTATGCTATATCATTATTAATTATTATATTATTGTAATATTTGTTATTTGATAATTTATTAATTATTTTGCTACATATTTGTTAATACAAAAATAATATAAAATTAAAAAAAAATAAAAGACACATTTTTTTTTCTTTCTTAAAAACATATCTTGTAATGTCTTTTAATTAATGGTTGTGCTTCGCTTGCTAGCACATTTGGATTCAAGGTTTGGAACTCAAAAATTCAGGGTTCATTGTTGAGCAAAGTCAAGCAAAGAAGTGTGTGTTAAAGAGAGAACAAACTTTTTTCAGTTTACTTTCTTAACATTTATGGCTGATATCTAAGTTCGTAGATCGCAGCAAATTGTATAGCGATGCGTGGATCGTAGCGGTTTATTGTAGCAAAAGCAAAGCGTTAAGCGATGCATGGATCAAAGCGGCTGGCGTATTGTAGCAAAGCGTTTACCAATGCGTGGATCGTAGCGGAAGGTGTATTGTAGCAAATCGTTTAGCGATGCGAAGGTAGCAGCGGTGAGTGAATCGTAGTAAAGCTTTGAGCGATGCGTAGGTCATAGCAGTGAGTAAATACTAGCCAATCCTTAACAATCGTATCGTAGCGATGCATGTCTTTTAGCAAAGCTTTTAACGATGCGAAGATAGCATCGGTGAGTAAATAGTAGTACAGCGTTTAGCGTTGCATTGATCGTAGCGGTGGGTGTATTGTAGGAAAGTCTTAAGCGATGCTAAGGTAACAGCGGTGAGTGCATCGTAGTAAAGCTTTGATCGAGCGGTGAGAAAATAGTAGCAAAGCATTAAGAAATGTGTGCATCGTAGCATTTGGGTGTATTGTAGGAAAGGGTATATTGATACGACGACGGTAGCAACGGTGAGTGCATCAAAGTAAAGCTTTGAGCGATGCGTAGGTCATAGCGGTGAGTAAATAGAAGCAAAGAAGCTTAACAATTTGCGGAGATCGTAGCGATGCATGTATTCTAGTAAAACTACGGAGAGTAAATAGTAGTAAAGCATTTAGCGATGCATTGATCGTAGCGGTGGGTGTAAAAGCGTTAAGCGATGTGAATGTAGCAGCGGTGATTGCATCGTAGCAAAGCATTTAGCGATGATTTATTGTAAGTGAAACTAATTTATCGGCGGTGAGCAGAAAATTTAGCACGGTTTTAAAAAACAATTTTGTGTTACATTTTTGAATTCTTGTCACTAAGTCCTTTTTTCGAGCGATTTCTATTAAATACGGTATATGTTTGAACTAAGATGCGATTATTAGACTTGTTCCTATGGACATTTTGGAACACGCTCATTAGGGACTGGAATTTCGGTAACAAAGCCATTTCTCAAGCGATTTATATGAAACTCGGTATAAATGACAAAGATACGACTGTAAGACTTGCCCCTATGGTTTGACGATACGTGAGACAAAGATTCCTTTTTTCTTAGATTTAGGTCACAGACACTCAAGGATTGGCCTTGTGGTTTGTTGATCATCATGGCGAATGAAAGACAAATCGGAAATGAGTTCGTTTGAACTCTAATGGCATATCGGTTGGGATCATCGGAATTCTTGGATTGAGAACTTCCTCACCTTTGAACTTTCCTTTGAGTATTGTCGAGTGAATCATATTGCTCATGAGTTTTTTCACCACCCACCACCAAATGCGATCCGTTTCTAATTTTTCGTTCATTCAGATATGCCACAAGCCAGTCATATCCAATGAGCTTAAAACTTTGGTTGCTTCCTTTTCTTTTGTTATCCAGTCGATAGATTTGAAGGAATGCTGTGGACCAACGATTTGATTTTGAATTGTGAAGTTTAAGTGATCCATATCTTTGTTCTTTGGCGCAATAATTACTCGTTCACTCAACCAATTGTGATTTTTGTGATTAGCAATGGTGTTCGGGAACACTTTGTTGATGAGCTCGTCCTTGCCTAAATTCGGCGAAAACGAAATCAATCCGTTCGATTCGTCGACAGACGGCCATTACCGAGAGTCAGCAATTGCTTGGAGAAATATTCGGCAAATGGATCGCTTAGCAATGCTTAGTTTCTGCACATAACGACACAAAGTCGAGGCAAGCGTTTATTTCATCGGCAGCGGTCGATCTTGAAATGACTGGTATAGTGTTTGACGGAAATCACCAGACAGTAGAATCGCATCCAGAACATCTTAAGTCATTGCGCGAATTTTTGTAGGTTAATGGAGTGCTTCCAATGCGCGTTTGTGCGCCATTGTGCATTCATACCATATAATGATTTCACTTGCTCCCAAAACGTTGGCCATTGTTGAGTGTTTCGTAATGTTTTGTGTTGGTTTTTCATTCATTTGAAGGTTTGACAGTAATTTAAACGCTGAATAAGCCGTTCGAGATCCTTCTAGCAAGGTGGCCGCTATCCCAGAAGAAAAAACTGCTACAGAAATTTCCGATCTCGCACGTACAGTAGCCAAAATCAATGATATGAGATGGGCGCCTCGAGGAAAAATAAGCCAAGATTTTCATCATCAATTGCCTTTAAGAACTTATCGTACAATTCCTTCTGTTGGGGGTTCTACAGTGGTACATTCGTTTGAACTGAATACTGATGTCAATGCATCGTATTCACGTTCCAAATCTCGATTGAAAGCGTCGTTCATTCCACGATATGGCATTGGCATTCCTAACTTTACTAACAAACTGCCGCACATGAGATAACACATGTCTTCGATCAAAAGCAAAGCCTGGTTATGTATTTCCCGATTCACCTCGAAATCGGAATTCCCTGAACTGACACTAATTCGATATAAAATGTCTTCTGACATGTCCTCCTTGTACTTGTTCCACAGTTCACGTGGATTTGATGAGAAGCATGTCTGAATAATGATAGCAAATAATGTGCGTATCTCACGACGCTCTCACTCAGAATATGAAATTAAAAAAACTGTAAACCTTACAACGACCGCATCGATAAAATTACCGATTTTTTAAAGAACTAGAGCAGAATTGTACAGGAATATGATTGCCAGCAATAATGTGGAGGAGACCTAGTTGTTTGCGCTTCGAATAAGATTCGTTATGGTTTCCAATGGCAAATGGAATGGGCGCACTTTAAAAGGAACTCCACAAACTTTCGCATAAGCCATACTTTTTCCAATCCTCACTAGCGTTAATTATAAGCAAGGCACCATGCGTACACGATACTATAAGTATATGTCGGACTACGATGAAATCAGCATCAGTATGAAAATCTGTATAGGGCCGTATTCGATGGACGCCACCACAAATTAAGGTGTCGGCACAGAATTGTTGCCTCCGCATACTTCCTGCTAAATTATTTTTGCAGCTGATGTGATTACCCGTATGCATGTGCTGATGTTCACTACGCATGATTTCTCGTTACACCGTCTGCGGCTATGCAACATGTCGGCGAACTCAGTGAGAACTTCGCATTATTTCTGTGGAAATATCATTGTAATATAAATAGAAATGTCTGGCACTGCAACGGCATGTCCAATTGCTGCCTTGTGATAAACCCCTTTACCTTTCTTTACCGCGACAATGACTGAAATCTTAACACATTTCAGCTATTATACCATTTTTTTGCCTTTGCTCATAAATAAGTGGCACACAACTTAACAACATGTATTGTACAGAAGAAATGTATAGGCAAGTCCGGCACATATCTATCTATATGACTTTTTACTTTTTTATATGAATTGCATAGGTAAACGCAACTAATGGAAATTGAACACGTTGTGTTAATTGAGTGTATTTCCAATCATTTTGCGCATATGTTTATCTGCAACTGTTCGTCAGAATCGAGCCTTTAAAACAGGAAACCCTTAAAAGTGGAGAACACATTTTTATATCTACAACAGAGAGTCTGAGAAATGAAGTCATCAAATCTGAAATTTCGTAACTAGATTTCAGTTTTTAAAATAAATATTATACTAGTAACTATACAGGGTGTATCCGTTAAGGTGGAAAATACTTAAAGGGGTGATTCCTTAGTTAATTTTGGTAAAAAAAAAACCGTATGGGATGGGGGGGTCTATTTTCACCCCCTGTGGTGTACGTAGAGTTTTAATACAGAGATGCGTACTTTTGACCTTACATCACTTTACACCCTGTAACTCTTGAACGCTTCTAGCTACAAGGTCACTGTTGGTCTATTTTCATAAAAAATTAAATCTTTAAGGTAAAAAGGATGTTAATTTGTTTACATTCTTAAAACAATTACCGATAAAAACGTCGTCAAAGTCAAAAAAAAAGAAATGCTATTTTTACATTTTATTTTCAAACGCGATTATTTCGAAAAATGCTTTGGGTTCATTTTTTTTTTTGGATAAATGCCGTATTATAGCCCATTGAATTTTCTACAACTTCACTTCATAATATTTCTGCAATAGGTCAACAGGAACAGGATTAAAATTGAAAGTTTGTGAAATGAATGAAAACGTACTTTTGATCTTACATGACTTCACACCCTATAACTCTTGAAGGCTTCCAGATACAAGTTTACTGTTGGTCTTTTTTGAAAGAAAATTAAATTTTTACGATCCAACAATATACACTTTCTTAAATTATTTTAGCCATACCGATATAATGGTCGTCAAATTCAAAATAAAAATTTTTAAAATTGTTTTTACCAACACGATTATTTCGAGAAATGCTTTTGGATATATTTTTTTAAAAAATACAGTATTGAAGCCTATTTAATTTCCTATAAATACATGGCACATTATTGGTTCATTTAGATCGACAAGAGAACAAAATTACACGGGAAGTGGATACACCCTTACCACTTCACTCCAGTGCATAGTCTGCTTCAAAAGGACTTACCAAAAAGGACCTAATGCTGTGAGTCGATTTCGCAACATCGAATGGACACATAAAATTGGTTGTGAAAATGGACACATGAAAATGGTCTCCACTCACAAAAATAGGTCCTTCCGGGTATGTTCTGTTGAAGCAGATTATGCACTGGAGTCAACTGTCATTCCACGTGTAATTTTGTTGCACTCTTGCTACGGGAACACTGAGACGTCATGCAACTCTTCTTATAGGTAGTAGTAGTAACCCAACCCGCACTATCTCGCTCTTTTTGACTGAATGCACAAATATTTTTTCAAGGATTTGTAGGAGATTGAATATAGGCTTCAATACTGCATTTATCAAATAAAAAATGTATCCAAGAGCATTTTGTCGAATTAATTGTGTTTGAAAATACAATTTTTTTAAAAAAAAATTAGATTTTGAAGACCTTCATATCGCTATCGCTTAAATAATTTAATAAAAAGTACATTGTTTGATCGTAAAAATGTACTTTTCTTTCAAAAAAGATTTATAATATTCGTATCTGGAATCGTTCAAGAGTTATAGGGTGTGAAGTCATGTAAGGTCAAAAGTACGTTTGCGTTCATTTCACAAACTTTAATTTTTAACCCTGTTCCTGTTGACCGAACGCATAAATTTTGTGAGAGAAATTTGTAGATAATTGAATAGGCTTTAACATTGCATTTGTGAAAAAAAATTATCCGAGAGCAATTTTTGAAATATTCGCGTTTGAAAATAATATTGAAAAAAAAAAAAAACTTTTTGGACTTTGACGACTTTTATATCGGCTACGGTTTAGAGAATTTAAAAAAATGTAAAGTATTTGATCTTAAAAATTTTCTTTTCTTTCAAAAATGACCAACAGTGACCTTGTAGCTAGAAGCGTTCAAGAGTTACAGGGTGTGAAGTGATGCAAGGTGAAAAGTACGTCTCTTCGCATTAAAACGCTACGTACACCGCAGGGGTTGAAAATAGACGCACCCCTCCCATACGATTTTTTTCACGAAATTAACCAAGGAATCACCCTTAAAGCATTTGCCACCTTAACGGATACACCTCGTATATGTAGTAAGGAAAGAACACATTAATTTCATATGATGTACCTAATCTACAGTCAAACTGTTTCCACGAACACCACCACCAAACAAAACGAAGCTGGGCAATTGGTTCTTCGCGCTGACGGATGGGATTTCCAATTCCAGATGTTTACCCTTTTGGGCTTAGTTAATAAAGCGGCGACGCTATGACTCTGACACAAACAAAAAAAAGTAAAAATAAACTATAAACGTAATTACGACCGAGTAACCCATTTAAAAAAGATGACGAAAAAGAACAGAAATGTTATATAGGCTTGACAACAAAACCATACTGTGCAGACTTCTGGGGTTACGTTCATTCTTTGCGCTTCAAATGGAATTCGTTATTCCTTTCAATGTCAAGGGCATTGCGCCTTAATTGCCGCACACTAAAAAAAACCTCCATACGTCTTCCCAAATGCATGCTTATGTTTTAGTCCTCATGTGTTAAGGGTTCATTATTAGTAAGACTCAATGCCTATGCGATACGTAAAGATGGTGTGAACATCACGTCTGTACTATTCGCGAAATTAAAATTTTAATGGGTACGCGTTCGAAAAAAAGACGCCGAACACAAGATGATGGCAGACTTAATTACAACTGATGTCGATGATGTATTGATATTTAGGTACTCTGTGCACATGCAAAACATTTTCCACTGCAATTAAGTCCAGCATGGAGAACTACTTCGCATTCATCCTGAACCTAAAAAAATCAAACAAAAATTCAATACCATGTTCCTATGATGCAAACAATGAAAAATGCTTCTAGTGGATCTAAAATCTATTATATCAACTCAATGAATGCCATAAATTATGTTTGTTGTACTTGTAATTAATGAAACAACTTCTCTTTACAATTCAAATACTTTAATTTAATAAATCTTATTACCAAAAAAAAACACGAAGAAGAAAATCCCAATGAAGAAGTCAGCGGAAAACGGAAATGCTGAACTCGTACTAGATTAGAAATGATTAACAGAATAATAAACATAAAAGTATCAAATCTATATCGTATATTATTATTATTAGGTTGGTGGGCTGTGGACTGCGATCTGCGACCTAGAGATCTATTGTGCATCCCAGATAATTACCACTTTATGTAGTGGCTTAGTTGCTTTATAAGTGCCAATACACGGAGAGAAAAAAAATTGGAAATTCAACAGCTCAAAGTTGTCAAAAGCTAATCGATACAAATTCTCTTTCAAAAATATTTATCAACAGCAAATCGCCAATTATAAGTAAATTTAGCCGATGAATTGGTTGATTTTGGATATTTTTCATTAACAAAAGACCATTTTCAAAATATGCTTATTAGTGACACATTATGGTATAAAACCCATACGCAAAGTTTGAACGCACACCAACAAATCAGCCGATTAGTTTCGTTTGCAATTTACTTCAACTGCTGGTACGAAAAAGGCTCTGTAAAAGCAAAGGAATGTTTGCTGATTTTATCGAAATACGGTTTCCGGCCAAAAGGAAAATTTCAACTTATTTTTAATTGCTTTTACCGTCTTTTCAGTTTCAATTATACATGACTATTTCTGTAACGTCTTGATTTTACCAATTCTGTCTGGTGCTTGTGGTTGAATAAGCACAATCTACAGATATGTCAGTTGTTACAGCCGAAGTATCTGTAAGATTTTTATTAGATCACCGTTAGTCTACGATGTATGCCTATACGCATTACTTTTTAGAATCGCTTAAGAAGTTTTGTCGTTTTTCTTTTGGATAAAGTGGATAGTTAATAAAAACTGAGTCTTAAGTGGAATATTTTAAATCAAGAACCTTTGCAGTGCAATAAATTAACACATAAGTACGGAAAAACAAAAGCTATAAGAGAAAGTCTGAAGTAACAGAATTTGGTAATAAAACTTTAAAAAATTACACATTTAATTTTTTTTTATAGAAATTGAAAGAACGCCCGACACAGAAAACGATTCTGACAAGCTTTGGCTTTTACATAATCAAGAACCTCGCCAACCGTTGAAAGCAAGCATTGGCGATTAACAGATGAGCAAAGAATAAAGGAAATAAGCACCCCCCTTACTCAGATTCTTAGAGAGTGGCATTTACTAAAGCACGCCTATGGACATAGATTTGTAATTTTAAATAATCAAATAATCAGAATTAAACATTGAATCAAAGTAAAAACTATTCACAAGTATTTAAGTTTTCGAATTGCATTAGCAGTTTTCCATTTGGCCACCCTTATCCGTGATTATGGCCTTCAAACCGCCGACAAAGCTATTGCATGCAGCACGAAAGTGGCTCTGCGGTATTTTGGCCCATTCCCGGCGAAGCGCTTGCTTGAGATGATCGACACTTTGGTATTTTCTTGTCCCAACATTGCTCTTCAAAATACCCCAAACCGCGAAAATCTAGCGGATTTGCATCCGGTGAATTTGGTGGCCATTGTGCAGTGGAAATGAACCGTGGAACTCGGCGCCGAGTCATAAAGCGCGCGCGTCAATCAAAATTGGCTGAGAAACAACGTTCGTGTTTTTTTTTGGTAATAAGATTTATTAAATTAAAGTATTTGAATTGTAAAGAGAAGTTGTTTCATTAATTACAAGTACAACAAACATAATTTATGGCATTCTTTGAGTTGATATAATAGATTTTAGATCCACTAGAAGCATTTTTCATTGTTTGCATCATAGGAACATGGTATTGAATTTTTGTTTGATTTTTTTAGGTTCAGGATGAATGCGAAGTAGTTCTCCATGCTGGACTTAATTGTAGTGGAAAATGTTTTGCATGTGCACAGAGTACCTAAATATCAATACATCATCGACATCAGTTGTAATTAAGTGTGCCATCATCTTGTGTTCGGCGTCTTTTTTTCGAACGCGTACCCATTAAAATTTTGATCTCGCGAATAGTACAGACGTGATGTTCACACCATCTTTACGTATCGCATAGGCATTGGGTCTTACTAATAATGAACCCTTAACACATGAGGACTAAAACATAAGCATGCATTTGGGAAGACGTATGGAGGTTTTTTTTAATGTGCGGCAATTAAAGCGCAATGCCCTTGACATTGAAAGGGATAACGAATTCCATTTGAAGCGCAAAGAATGAACGTAAATCCAGAAGTCTGCACAGTATGGTTTTGTTGTCAAGCCTATATAACATTTCTGTTCTTTTTCTTCATCTTTTTTAAATGGGTTACTCGGTCGTAATTACGTTTATAGTTTATTTTTATTTTTTTTTGTTTGTGTCAGAGTCATAGCGTCGCCGCTTTATTAACTAAGCCCAAAAGGGTAAACATCTGGAATTGGAAATCCCATCCGTCAGCGCGAAGAACCAATTGCCCAGCTTCGTTTTGTTTGGCGGTGGTGTTCGTGGAAACAGTTTGACTGTAGATTAGGTACATCATATGAAATTAATGTGTTCTTTCCTTACTACATATACAGGGTGTATCCGTTAAGGTGGCAAATACTTTAAGGGGTGATTCCTTGGTTAATTTCGTGAAAAAAATCGTATGGGAGGGGTGCGTCTATTTTCAACCCCTGCGGTGTACGTAGCGTTTTAATGCGAAGAGACGTACTTTTCACCTTGCATCACTTCACACCCTGTAACTCTTGAACGCTTCTAGCTACAAGGTCACTGTTGGTCATTTTTGAAAGAAAAGAAAATTTTTAAGATCAAATACTTTACATTTTTTTAAATTCTCTAAACCGTAGCCGATATAAAAGTCGTCAAAGTCCAAAAAGTTTTTTTTTTTTTCAATATTATTTTCAAACGCGAATATTTCAAAAATTGCTCTTGGATAATTTTTTTTCACAAATGCAATGTTAAAGCCTATTCAATTATCTACAAATTTCTCTCACAAAATTTATGCGTTCGGTCAACAGGAACAGGGTTAAAAATTAAAGTTTGTGAAATGAACGCAAACGTACTTTTGACCTTACATGACTTCACACCCTATAACTCTTGAACGATTCCAGATACGAATATTATTAATCTTTTTTGAAAGAAAAGTACATTTTAACGATCAAAAAATGTACTTTTTGTTAAATTATTTAAGCGATAGCGATATGAAGGTCTTTAAAATCTAATTTTTTTTTTTTTAAAAATTCTCAGCCAATTTTGATTGACGCGCGCGCTTTATGACTCGGCGCCGAGTCCTGTTGAAATGTCCAGGCTCTGCGGCTGAAATGTTTTTGTGCCCAAGGCTTCAACGCTCCCTCCAACACATGATCCCGATAAATTTTAGCATTTATCTTGATGCCGCGGTCCAAAAAATCGAGCGGTGAACGGTTTTCGGCGATTACGGCGGCCCAAACCATCACCATCGGCGGCGCTTGGTTTCGAGTGGCAATCCGTTGGTCCAAATTTTCAGTAGAACGGCCGGCCAAGTAAATCCGGTCGTTTGCTTGTTCACATATTGCTCAATAACGAACGGTGACTCATCGGAGAAAACCAAATTCGGCAAATCGCCACTTTCGTGCAAGCGTAACAAATCCTTTGCTCTTTCCACTCTAATTTTTTTTTGAGCATCGGTGAGACCATGCGTTTTTTGGAAGGCTTTTAGTCCAAGATGATCTTTCAATATGTGCTGCACCCGTTCGAGCGAAATGTTCGCCTCACGAGTCATGTTTCTGCCGCTACGGCGCGGATTCCGAGCCAATTTGGCATTCACCTTCCGAATGATATCCGTACCACCATGGCGTTTTGCAATGCTGCCAGTATCGTTATAAAGATTTATGGTACGATACACAATTATTTTATTCATATGCAGATGTTTGAACTGGTTAACCATCTGCGGTTGTGGTTTTCAGCCAAATATAGAGCAATCACACTATTACGCTTGAATACCATTGCGGATAACTTTTTTTCTGAATATTTCCCACTAAAATGCTATTGTACGCTATTGTAAAAAAATGGAATGAACTGTCATTAGTGTAAATTTGAGAGCTCTGTCATCACTGGTTTGACAGCAATGACAGTCTGAAGTTGGTAACACCTTGTGTCAGTCACCCGGTACTGCTTATATTATAAGCTTCCTACGCAGTTTACACTGTAAATTCAACATAATGGTCGTTGATTTTGAGTACTATGTATAGTTGATTTTACTGAAAGAGTTTTAATATCAACATATAATTATGTTGCGATAACTTTTATAATTGTTATTTTTGAATGCAATTTACCCGGTTAATTCAACAGATTGGTAGTTGATCCAACAATTAAGAAAAATCGTAAATTCAACAGTTTATGCTATTAGCTGAATATCAAGACCGGAAAACGTTGAATTGACTGTCGTTTTCGGTAATTTCAACAACTTCTTTTTCTCCGTGTACGTGTACGCCAATTCAATTGAAATTACATTCTGTCCTGGAATTGTGTGAGCCTTGAGGTGTTAAATCTTTTTCGTGAGAGAGCATCACTCATAAACAGTAAGTGTTCTGGCGGTTCTTTTGCATTGTCACAGAAACGGCAGCTGTCCTTCTGGGATTTTCCCATTCGCTAAGTGACTATTGAATGGGCTGTCGTGCCCCGTTATGTACCAGACTAGAGATCTGAGTGCATAACGGTTTAGTTTGATTGCCTTCCTTCTATGTGTTTGATGTTATACTTGAGAAGCCTTTTAGTTTGTTTCATCCCTGTCGACGATTCATATTCCGCTTCAATGGCATTGTGTTGCCTATGCCCACATACCCACTACGCCACTACTCCGTCTGCACCTGAAAAAGACAAAAGAAAACAAACAGACCTAATCTAAAATAAATAATTAAATCGAGACGCGATCCTCCCCTTTTATTTAACATATTACATTTAATGGTAAAGGAAGAATGCACGCTTCTGGAACAAAAATGTGCACTCACCTGTATAGTATGTTGTTTTAACAACAAAAAAACAACAACAAAAATTTCAGAAACTCTGCCGCTGCCGCTGGAAAGCTGCAAAGTTGTTGGGTCCAATTTTCTCAAAGACGAGGGGATTGGATTGAGCCCCGAGAGCACTGTATCGAGCAGAGCAGAGGACCGATAGAAAATTAACAGAGACTATACTATCAGTACGGCTGCGGTAAAGAATTTAAAATATTCGCAGCTTGTGCTGCACAAAAAAATGGCAGGCAGTCGGTATGCACGAAATTGCGGCTATATTTTGAACCGACTTACAATTTAATGTGGCTGCGTAAACTGCGCAGTCGATTTTTCTTTACTGCATTGGCTGAAAAGTGAATTTTTGACCAAAATGCAGCATAAACTGTGCAGCGCCTGAGTTCTTGACCGCAGCCTACTACTGCATATGTTTGTTTCGTTCTGCTCTGCTTGATTGTATGTTATTGAAACCACATACATAATCATCAATCACAACACATACAACAGAATAAATAATTTATAAGCTGATTTAAATGTTTATAACAATTTATTGTGAGGTGGGTACATATTAAATATATCATATCATTGCACAAACATAGTAATGCAGTTGCGTCGATAGTAGTAGGAGAAGTAAGAGCTGTTAAAAAAATATGTGCGTGTAAACTTTACGCGCGGTTGGAGTGAAATTCTTTGACGTTGTGGGTTGTTATTAAATTAAAAGGCACGAGTCGCTTGAGAAATTGCTTAGTTCCCGAAATTCCAGACCATAATGATCATATTCCAGAATTCCCATAGGAGGAAGTCTTATAGCCGCATATTAGTCCAGCATTCCGAGTTTCATACGAATCCCTTGAGAAATGGCTTGGTTCCAAAAATCCCAGACCCTATTGGCCAGATCCCAGAATTTCCATAGGAACAAGTCTGATAGTCGTATCTTAGTCCTGCATTCCGAATTTCATGCGAATCGCTTGGAAAATGGCTTAGTTCCCAAAGTACTGACATTTAAAAGCGGATTACTTAAAAGTGTCTCACTTAACAGTGTCACATTTAACAGTGTCTCACAACAGTGGGACATTTAACATTTTACTTTTTGAACATGCACCCCCTTATACCTTGTAGTGAGACGTTGTCACGTCAAAACAAGTACACACTTTTCTTGAATTACTCACTCGCGACCGAATTAAGTTAAACAAAAATTACACAAACCAAAAAAAAAAAAAAATCCTTTCAAAAACGAAACGAAAAACAAACAAAAAAACGCAGCTGAACAAAAGATGACACATTAGCTGTATTTTATTTGAATTCGAATTGGGAATTACAACAACATCTTCAGTGTTGTAATGTTTTATTTTGTGTTGCGTGAACGAGATCTATTGTGCATCACAGATAATTACACCTTTATGTGGTGGCTAGTTGCTTTTTCAGTGCCATTACGTCTGCCAATTCAATCGAAACGAGTGCACAACGGTTCAGTTTAATTACCTTGCCTATGTGTTTGATGTTATAGTTGAGACGCCTTTTATTTTGTTTCATCCCTGTCGACGATCCTCATTCAGCTTCGATGGCATTGTTAGCCCAATACTTAATCTTGTTTTTGAGGTGGCTAAGGGAGTAGCAGTAGTTTGGTTTTGGCCCAGTAAATGTACATTCTGCGCCTTCTCTTGCGCAAAGACCAGTTGCCTCGTTCCCTACAATGCCTTAGTGCCCTGGAGACCACATAATGGTGATTTTATTAGTTTGGCCACTTGTTTTAAGTGGCAGTAGCAGCAGTGTTGAAAAAAGGGTCTTTTGGTGCAAGTAGTGCGCCCTGGATATTTGAGATCATGTAAATATCAGTTCTTCTGTAACTTCTTTTAATGCATTCCAAGGTGCAGGCTTCCAATGCTATTGTCTCTGCCTGGAAAACGGTTGGTGAGTTACCTAGATGTATTTGCAGTCTGGTTCTGGGTACGAATACTCCTGCTCCTATTTCTGTGTCTGTTTTAGATCCGTCTGTGTACCAGATGGATGCATGGTGCGGGAGGTTATTGATGATATTTGCAACTTGATTACGCTCTGGAATTTTTACTAAGAAGTTCCTTTGGAAATCAGTTGTTTTTGTCATTGAATCTGATGATTGTAGGACAATTCCATAATCCGAGTTTATTTTGGAAATGATGTTTGTCTATTAAATTTGACTTGATTATGTAGAGAGTCTTAAGCCAGCTTCACTTTTGATGTGTATGTGAAGTGGTGTAAGTCCTAGAGTCTTTTCGAGGGCTGCAGTTGGGCAGGTCTTTATGGCACCTGTTGCACAAATGAGTCTTTAGATCTTATTGAGTTTTGATCGTGTCTTAGATTGCTCTGTTTCTGGCTACCATATCAGGGCTGCGTATATCAGCCTGGATCTGATAATGCTCTGGAAGCCATATAGTCATTTGCAGTTTTTTTCCCCACGTTTTGTTAAACATGCGTTGGCATGTGAAGTAAGCTTTATTAATAATAATAATATTCGGCACGACAGACTATTGGGGTCCAAGGCCTAGCTTCTTGTATATTTTTGGGCACAAATGGAAGGGACCCACAATTTAAATCCGGATTCGAACGGCGAATTGAGAAGCTTGCCATGACAAGTTATTACTCTCGGAATGTTTGTCATCCGTTCGCGAGAGGTGGGACACCGTGAAAAATACTTTTGGTGTTACTGGGATTCGAACCAAGAACCTCCTGCACAGTAGCTATGTGCATTTCCACTGAGCCACGGCGTCCAGTAGAGAAGCTTTTTTAGCTTTGTTAATAATGTATGTCATATGGGAGTACCATGTTTGCTTTTGGTTCAACATAACTCCCAGATATTTAGCTTCCTGCATTATTTGGAGGACCTTGCCTTGGAAATCCAGTGAAGAAAGATTTATTCTTCTTTTCTTTGTGAAGATGGTGCACACTACATCGGCCACACTTTGCGAAAGCCAGCGGACGACATTACGAAACTAGCGCTATTTTGTCTGGGTTGACGCTTAGGTTCACCTCTTTACACCATTCGTTTACACTGGTTTGAGAGCAAACTGCATTCGTTCTGCTATCGTACTCTCGAACTTGCCGCGAACCATGAAAACGAGGTCATTTGCATAGGCAATGTTAGTGATACGACTGTTCTTAAGCCTAGAGAGTAACTGGTCCATCACCAGCAGCCACAAAGGAGGTGACAGGACTCCGCCTTGTGGGCGGGCAGCCTCTAGTTTCAGCTACTTTGGTGTTTTCGTCACCGAACGAGGCCAGAATTCTCCTACCTCGTAGCATGCTTATAATCCATCCGAGGATTGAGGATCACTTCGAAGTTAGTGTTGTCAAAAGCGCCTTGAATGTCTATGAAGGCACATATTAACATTTTTTTGTTCCGAAGTGTGTCTTCGATTTCGTCTGTCAGCTCGTGCAGTGCTGTTTCTGTTGATTTTCCAGTCTGATATGCATGCTGGCTGGGGTTTAGAGGGTTACTTTGAAGCACATTACATTTTATATAGTGACCTAATAACTTCTCCATGGATTTAAGTAGAAATGAAGATAGGCTGATTAGTTTATAGGAGAGATTTTTTACCTACCTTTGGTAAGAAAATCACTCGCACTAGAGATTCTATCTGATGAAGGCCACGTTAAAGCAGAATTGGGTAGACTTCGTCTCCTCCAGGGGATTTGAATGGGCCGAATGAATTTACTGTCCAGCGGACTCCTTCAATGGAGAAGATGTTTTGAGCGCTTGTGAAGTTGACATGCTGTTGGGAGTTTATCGATGCTTTCACAAAATTCTCTCCAGCTATTTATTTTGTAATTCTTAGTTCAGCGTTATATTTGGTAAGCGAAGTTTTATAGGCCGTCCAAATATTTGTTCGCTTGGCCTTGTTGAACAGTTTGCGAACTTCTCTTTCTTAACCTCGAGATCGTGGTTCCACCAGGGAACATCTTTCGTACCTTTGACTCGGGCTGCAGGACAGCTTGTGTGGTAGGCATTTATGCTTGCCTCGGTAAGGTCATTTGCCGTGGAGTCTAGATCAGCAATCGAGCTTATTCGGATACTAATACCAGCCAAGTTTGTTTGCAGTGTGTCTTGAAAGACTTGCCAATTGTTATGTTTGGGGATTCTTATAATGGATTTAACCCTATTGGGAGTTTCTACGTTGAATTTTATGTACATGTGGTCTAAGAGCGATGTCTCTCTCTTAACGTGCCAGTTTCGAATTGCACTGGCCGTACCCTTATCTGATAGAGTAAGGTCCAGCACTTTTCTCCTAATGCCGTTTATGAAAGTTGCATCACTCCCCACGTTATTTATAACTATGTTTACAGATAGGCAGTAGTTACCTCTTGTGTTTGTGACGGTGCTTCCCCAGACAACGTGGCGTACATTTGCGTCGCATCCGATCACAAATTTTTGGTTGTGTGCTTGGCAATGCACAACGAAACTCTGTGCTGTTTTTGGTGGTGGTTCTTCATCATCTCCTGGGAAATAGGCAGCGGCAAAGTTGATGATGCTCATGCTGCCACGAGTTGTGTGCGTATCGAAAGAGATCGCGGTTATGTCTCTGGAAACAGGGTGATTTATGGAATAGATATTATACTGGTGGCTACATAGGATAGCTGTCCTTGGTCTCTCGTCACCTTTGCTGTAAATCAACTTACCTATTTTATTTGGAATGCACTGAATTCTACCCTTGTTGTTTCATGGCTTTTGTATAAAAGCTATGTATCCAGTTGTAAGCCACAAAGTCGTGGCAAAAATTGGCAGTGGCTGCCTTGGACCTATGCAGGTTTATCTGCACGCAATTCAACAGATTGTTGGCATATGGGACTCTCATGTGTAGTTGGAACTGCGACTTGCTGGATAGGTCTTGCTGTTTCGAGACCGTGTTACTTGGATATTTTGCCTAACCTCTCGTTGTCATGTACCGATTGGCCGGGTTTTGATACTTGGGTCTTAGGCTTCACCCTATTACCAAAGGTTTTTGGACAATGAACCGGTTTGGTAGCCGGATTTGACTGTTCTGTTTTTGCTGTGGTATTGTCAGGTCTGATTTCCGCTGTGTTTTTTTTAAGTCTTTTCGTCTTTTTGAGTCGGAAATAGACCGACCCGAAGACCCAATCGACCATGTAGTTAGAGCCCTTTAAGTTCTTCGCTATCTTTGGCGACGCTGAAACGGTCAGTTGGAGATAGTCGTTTTCTCTATCTTTGCGCGAGTGAATCTTTCAATCTGCATTTCTAAGCTCTTTATTTTGGAGCACCAGGCGCCTGTTTATCTTTTTGTTTGTTTCGTTCCTGCACTGGGGAAGATAAACAAAGAAGTTTTGGTTGTGGGGGATTTCATCCTTCCCGATGATTTTGATTTTGGCGTTATCCCATGGTTTGAGAAATGGCACTGGTTTTGTAAGCCATTCAGCCGTGTCTGCATCCGCGCAGCTTATGGATAGCCAGCCATTCTTAGGTCGGCATCCCAGAAAGTTTGGGCTGATTCCGTCAAGAGGGAGCTCCGCTACTGCGTCCATTATATGGTCTTGGATTTTGGACATCTGTACCGTCTCTTATTTGACATCGGGAAACCATTGGTCGGTAATAGCCAACCTGATTGCCTTCGCGATGTCGCTATAGTGTGGCACTGTCCTTGACCCGGCCGCCGTTCTCTTTTTTGTCTGGGCCCAATATAGCCGTGGTTTTGGTTGTTTCGGTTACTTTACGAGTCGGAGCTTGCCTATCTTGTTTGGGGTGGGTTTTTTGTGCTGGAGTCGTTCGACCGGCCTCGTTTGACAGTCGTTATTACAGTCCTATCTCTAATCTTTGTCAGTCACTGAGCTAATGCCTTGCCCCTTGAGTCTTTTCCTAGCCGCTTCGCTTAGGTGTTGTCGTTGTCTTTTACTGTCTTCTAGTATTCAACTGTTAAGGCCGTCCCTTAGGTCAGTGGTGGTTGATGTGGACACATTGTCCAAGCATAATAGCACGTTAAAGCCTTGTGCAGGGACATAGTCCACGGTAATGTTCGACGAGTATGTACTGTCGTAATTTAATTGTTCAATCTCAGAAGTAGGACCTGGGAGGTCCTTGGCTTCTGAGATTGGTGCGTTTGGGGGACCACCGCCCTGAGGTTTTATTTTTTGTTCTCTATCCATGAGTTTTGTTTTTTTTTAGGAGAAAAGGTCAACCGTATCAGAGCCTCTTATTGTTGTAAGGCTACATAAAACCGGAGGTTACCAGGTATCCTGAGTTCCATGCTGTCCACCAAAACCCTCATGGCCATTCATCCCTCGGCGCACGTGTCTCGCCTTGGATTGATGATTTTTTATCAAGGTTCTCTCCTCTAGATCTAGATATACCCGAACAACGGTCTTGCAGCGAAAGAGGATATATATATTGCGCTTGGACGTTGCCTGATCCTGGGAAGTCCGCGATTCCCATACTTCCCAGTTTTATGACCCCATTATATTTTTAAGAATTACGAATAGGTTTTTATATTTTTATTATATTGTAGTTTGATGTTAAATCATAAACACCACCCGGGTACAAAATATGGTAAATGAATTTACTCTTTTATTTATTTTTGACGACTAACTTCATTCGCTACATTCGTTATTTCCGTAGCACTGAAGTCAACAATGCATTCAGCTACACCTAAGCCGCGACTTAAGAAGTTTTATTAAAAAAAACAGCAACTATTAAATAAAATAAAAAATTATTAATTTACTTTGGTTCAAAATAACCGAAGTATTCAAATTTCAAATCAAGTATGTTGTGACGTGCAGTGCAGGACGACTCGGAGAGCAGACAGTACCTGAAGGCACTTGTTAGAAGTTATACTTGTTTGGTATGATTGAGGGATTAAAAGTAGAAGTAGAATGGTAATAGAAGTGAAGGGAGATTGTAAAGAGGATCGATGAATCGCACGACACGATATATAACTCAGCACAATGCTTGGAGCTATTGCGAAAAAAAATTTCACAACTTGCCTCCCAACAGGATCCAAAAAGACCCCAAAAACACTCCCATAAGACCCGCAAAATACCCTAAAAGACCACCAAATTCTGTAAAAAAAAACCATGACTTTATCTAAAGCAATATATTTTTAAGCCTAAGCAAAAGCCACCAACATTTTAGCAAAAAGTGTTGTCCATCGGAGATACACATATATATAAAATTTAAAAAAATTCGGGTTAATTTTTTTAAAAAAAAAATTTTGGGCCCAAGGACCCTGGGGCCCAGGGTCTCCAAAAATTTTACAAAAAGTGTTTTTCATCGGAGATACATACGTATATAAAAAATGAAGAAAATCGGGTTAATTTTTTTTTTAAATTTTATGGGGCCCCACGAACCCGGGGCCCAGGGTCTCCAAAATTTTTACAAGAAGTGTTGCTTATCGGAGATACACGTGTATATAAAATTTAAAGAAAATCGGGTTATTTTTTAAAAAAATATTTATGGGGTCCCACGAACCCGGGGCCCAGGGTCTCCAAAATTTTTACAAGAAGTGTTGCCTATCGGAGATACACGTGTATATAAAATTTTAAGAAAATCAGGTTATTTTTTTAAAAAAAATGTATTAAGTCCCACGAGCCCGGGGCCCGGGGTCTCCAAAATTTTTACAAAAAGTGTTGTCTATCAGAGATACACATGTGTATAAAATTTGAAGAAAATCGAGTAAAATTTTGTAAAATATTTGTATGGGGCCTTAAATTTTAATAAAAAGTGTTGTCTCCGGAAAGACACATGTGTGCAAAATTTCAATAAAATCGGGCTTTGGGAAGTGGGTTAAAAATTGATCGCAAGATTCCACGACAGACGACCGACGACCGACCGACGACCGACGACCCACGGGCAAGTGAAGTTAATATAGAGAATTTAAAAAACTAAAAACTTTACAACAACCACACCAAAAGAATTGCCGATTTACAAAAGCAGAACCAAAAAGAGAAATATGATTGCCAGCAATAATGTGGAGGAGACCTAGTTCTTCGCGCTTCGAATAAAATTCGCTATGGTTTCCAATGGCAAATGCCAATTTAATGCGAGCACTGAAAATTAACTCCAACCATTTTCCCAGAAACTCACTAGCGTTAATTATTAGCAAGGCACAATACGTACCGGATACATTCTGTATGGGTGCGCCTTCGATGGATGCCACCACAAATTAAGGTGACGGCACAAAATTGTTGCCTTCGCATACTTCCTGCTAAGTTATATTTGCAGCTGATGTGATTACCCGTATGTATGTGCTGATGATTGTTATGCATTATTTCTCGTTACTCCGTCCACGGATATGCAACTGATCAGCTCACGCAGTGAGAACTTAGTTGACTGACCACTTTTCTGTGGAAATATCATTGTAATATAAATAGAAATGTCTGTCTGGCACTGCAGCGGCATGTCCAATCGCTGCGTTGTGATTGTTTACCTCTACAATGAATAGAATCTTAACATATTCCGGGTATTCCAGCTATTATACAGTTTTTTGCCTTTCCTCATTAATAAATCATAAAACATATCCAATTCGCAGAATTTACCCCTGCTCTCACTATAAACCAATAAGCACATTGAGTGTTTTTCTCAAGAATTCATCAAATTAATAATTCGATTTGTTTCAGAAGTGTTTCAGATATCGCACACACACACACCACTTTACAAAATGTGCTGTACAGCAAAAATATATAGCAAAAGTCGGCATTTTTTTTATCCTCAACGCACCTAAGGAATTAATATAAATTAAGAATAATAGAGGGCACAACACAGAGCCGCGTGGTACCCCATTCTTCAATTACTAAGAACTGCTGAACAATTCATCTATTCATCATCTATTAAAAATGCCACTGTCGACTGACTTTTATTAAGTTCTCTTTTTTGAGATATCAACTTCAGTTGATTTACCAGATCGAAACACGAATCCTTCCGAAACTTCTGCAAAAAATTTATTTCTGTCTAAGAACGAAAACATCCGCGACTTAACTATTTTTTCAAAAAGTTTACTGAAAGTTCACTGAAGCACAGAAATAGGTCTATAGTTTGGTGCCAATTTTTTATTACCCTTTTTGTGTAAGGGAATAACTTCCGCACATTTTATAGACTTTGGAAATTTAAGTTAAAAAGATAGCACAAGACATCTACGACATACCATACAACACTTTTTAAGAGGTCATTAGAAATACCGTAACTGGAGCAGGAGTTTTTACTTTCTAAGCTCGATATCTGCTTGTAAATCTCAACAGGGGTGATTTAAAAAACCCCGAAGCTATTCAATAAGATATGCAGAGAGATTGCAGTTGCATCCATCATGCTGGGGGGTCGTTGGTTTAAATTTAACGGAAATATCCATACAAAGTAATCATTGAATCCATTAGATTTTTTTTTTATATAATGTACACACGCTAAAGGGGTTTGCACCCTTACAATGCTAAGCACAGCGTGGGCGTTAGGAAATTAGGGAGAGGAAAAGATGAGATGTCTATGCACGCGTCTCTTAAACGACTGCAGATCATAAAAATGCGGAAACACAGAATCAGGCAATTCATTCCACATAACTATCGTGCGGCTAAAGAAGGAATCCCTGAATTGGTTAGTACGTCAGAAGATAGGCTTAATGGTGGAGTCATGAGCTCGAGTTGAGGCACTGGTATTACGGATGGGTTAGAAAATTGGCGTGATGCATCTGGATATTTCTTTTGAACACCGCTTGTGGAAAAAGCGATAAAACAGTGACAGGCAGAAAACATTCCTACGATGTTCAAGCGATTCGATTGTTTTCGCGATATGTTCGTCACCAATAAGTTTTAACGCGCGGTTCTGAACTCTGTCTCTGTAGATGCAATGTGGTCTTGGGGGCACCTGCCCAGACAATACAGTTGTATTCAAGTTTAGGGCGAATGTACGCCTTAGCCATAGTAGCCAGATCTGAAGTAGTGAAGTACATTTTGCACCGTTTTAGGAAACCTAAACATTTCGCAGCATTTTTGGCGATGGCAAATATGTGGTCGTTCCAACGAAGCTTGTTGTTGACTCACATAGCGAGATTTGAGAGTTTTTCAGTTTCTTTGATGCAAGATCCATTCATGGATAAAGAAGGTTGGGGGTTTAAATTACGCTTAGACGACAGAAATCAACAAATCTGTCATCAACCTCGGCACTAACTCAGTAACTCAAGTTAACATTGCCGGTAGAGAGATTTGAGAGTTTCCAATATCTTGGGAGTCGGCCGAAGGTGGAATCGAACAGGACATTGTCAACCGAATCGGCAAAGCAAAATCAGTGTTTGGAATGATGTCCATGATATGGCGAAGCAATGCGATCAGCTTAAACACCAAGCTGCGACTGTTCCGTTCAAATGTTGAATCTGTGCTGTTTTATGGGTGCAGCACTTGGAAGCTGACCGCTACTATCACAAAAAGATTACCACCGTTCGTAAATAGGTGCCTACGGAACATATTAAGGGTTTTCTGGCCTAACCGTATCTCTAACGAACATCTTTACCAGATAACGGGTCAGGATCTAATAGGCACAACCATCCAACGACGGAAGTGGCAGTGGATTAGTCGTACACTCCGAAAAGGCGGCAGTTCCATAGCAAACTACGCAATGCAATGGAACCCGTTATCTCAGGATGGTAGAAGAACGGGTCGTTCGAGAAATACATGGCGCAGAACAGAACAACAGAGGAGGAGTCACGGTAATTGGGGAAGAGTTGGAGAGAGCTTTTGCCAGGAACCTCGCGCGATGGCGCGTATGCGTAATAGAGGCCCTAGGACCCACAAGGGGATATAAGACATAACAAAACAGTAGAATCCCAGATGCAATAAAGGATTTACCTAAATTTGATGTTAATCCTAGATTATTGTATGAATTCCTAAATAACGTAGAAGAAATCCTTCTATACATTTAACCTCTTGATAATTCACCACAGGGACAAATACTTCTTCGTGCCATTAGAAATAAAATCGAAATTGAAGCAAACGAAGTGTTAAACATGTATGGGATAACATTAAACTGGGACAGTATCAAAGCGAACTTAATATTACATTACTCCGACAAAAGAACTGAGACCTCATTAATTTAAGATTTGCATACATTAGGACAGGATTACAAAACTAGAGAATCCTACTACAGCAATAACACAAAGGACCGCGAATGGTCTAAGTGAGCATAAGCTGCCACCGCAACCTACTACAGCAAAGTGGTTGAAATTCAATCATCCCTATACAACAACATTTTAATTCACGAAACTGATAATAACGTAAAAAAAAGCGAAGAAATAACTTTTTGCAGAGATATAAGTCTCGATGGCCAGATAGAAATATGTACACAGCATTTGAGGTTTAAGAAAAGATCTAAAGAAAATCAAATGGCAAATGCTAAGCGTGCTTCTTTTAATTTGTTTTGTTTTTCAAATTCTTTAGATTAACTTTGCGTGCCCGGTTGTCGGTGGCTGGCTGGCTGGCATCAATTTTTAATGCAATTCCTAAAATCCATTCAAACTTTGCACACATGTGTATCTCCGATGACAATACATTCTGTACCGCACCGCAAATAAGTTATCAAACGAAAGCCGCCGCCAGCATTCGGTTTAATGGCATTTTTTGTTCTTAGCGAGCTTAGCTCATAAACCGACGAATCCCTGACCGAGAGTTGAATCATTGTCACACGTACAATGACATATGTGCGTGATAAAAAACTGGATACTTTGCTAACGATCACCCATTAGATGAACAGAATACAAAAACATAAATTCGGCTTCCGCTTAGATGTTTGTATGTCAAGTCTTAACTGCATGACTGTGAACCATATGTAACCAATAAATATTCCTGCTAACCAGATTAGACGCTCTGTTGTCAAAATAAAGAAGGGTTGTTTTTTATGCTTTGAAGGACACAGTTTTGTTTTATAATTTTGTGTACAGCTACTGCCATTATTCGTAAATAACTTTATAGATTCATAAGAAAAACTGCAGATAGATGAAAGGTTGTATGAATAGCATTGACCACGCAGAATGTAAGCGAATCAATCATATGCTCTTAAGCAGGATTGTTAACGCTGAGCTGGATGGTTCTACCATTAGAAGGCATGTAGATAGAGGGACGCCGCAGGGAGGCGTTCCATCGCCTTTGCTCTGGAACGTAGTAATCAACGGATTGCTAAAGGAGCTAGAAAGGAAGGGCATGAGCGTAGTTGCCTATGCTTATGATATGTAGCTATAGCTGTTTTTTGTTTTTTATTTATTTTTTTATATTTCGTGTTTTTATTAGAGAGTGCATTGTACAATCTGTGGATAGAACTTTGAGTTTATTAATTTTTACAAATACGCAAGAGAATATATTATGAAAAGAGATTATCTCATCTAAGACAGCGTAAATAAAATCAGTTTTTTCAATGTCTCTAAGAGATTGATTCGGTTTGCTTATTACTTAGTTGATTAGAAAGGGTTTTGAAGAGTGAGTTGAACGAATGTTTGAGTTTAATACGATGTAGAAAAGAAACAAAAGAAAGAGAATGAGAAATATTTTTATAGAAAAACTAAAAAAAAAAAGAGAATTTTTTTAATCCCATCAAAGATAGCGTAAATAATATTAGTTTCGAAGAGCTATTAAGATATCGATTAGGTATGCTTATTATTTAGTGGTTGATTAGAAATGGTTTTGATGAGTGATTTGAAGGAACGTTTGATTTTAATTCGATGTAGAATAGAAAGAGAATGAGAAATATTTTAAAGAGAAACTAAAAAAAAAGAGAATTATTTTAATCCCATTAAAAATAGCGTAAATAATATTAGGTTCGAAGAGCTTGTAAGATATTGATTAGGTATGCTTATTATTAAGTGGCGTGCTTAGAACGGTCTTTGAAGAGTGTGTGTAAGGAACATTTGATTTTAAGAGATTTCCAAGAATAAAATTTTATATAAAGAATTTTTTTATTACCATCTTAGTAGAATCAAATAGTAATTGTGCACGAAAAATATGTAAGAGATTGTTTAGGTATACTTATTATTTAGCGGTGACCTTAGAGCGCTGATTGAACAGTGTGTGGAATGAATATTAAAGCTTAATCTTAAAAAGAGATTCCCAAAAAATAAATGATTTCGACGAATGAACATTTGAGTTTAAAACTATGAAGAGAATCAAAAGAAATAATTTATTATGAAAAGAGAATTGATTAATTTTCAATTCATTAGGCGTAAATATTATTTGTTCCCGATGCGAAATTAAAAGATTGAGTAATGTTGCTTATAATTTAGATGGGATATAAGAGCGGGAACGAACATTTGAGTTAATTTGAATTTAGAGATTTCCAAGAATAAAATAATATTTAAGGGAATTTTTGTTAATTCCCATATCAGTAGGAAGAGCAAATATTATTTGTGATCAAAGTATTTTCAAGAGATTGATTAGTTCTGTTAACTATTTAGCGGTGGATTAAGAACGACCATTGAACAGTGTGTGAAACAAACATTTGAGTTTTAACTAATGAAGAGATTCTCAAGAAGAATATACAAGTAAAGAGAACATTTTTTATTACCATCTCATTAGGTTGAAAAATTAAGTGTACTCTATTTGATTTTAAGTGTTTGACTTAGTATGCTTTTTAGTTAGAGTAGAAATAAGAGCAGGCAATGATCAATGTGTGGAACGAAAATTTGAGTTTATTTGAATTTAGAGTTTCCCAAGAATAAAGTAATAAATAAGAGAATTTTGTTAATTCCCATATCAGTAGGATCAAATATTATTTGTTTGTTGAAATTGAGTAGGTATGCTTACTATTTAGTGTTAGATTAAGAGCATATATTTGAGTTTCAACCAATGAAGAGATTCTTAAGAAGTAATTACTGGCAAAAAGAATTTTATTCTCATATCTTTAGGCGTAAATATAATTGTTCTTTAAGTGTTGTTAAGAGATTGTGTAAGAATGCTTATTATTTAGAAGGGAAATATATCTGGCAAAGATCAATATGTGGAACGAACATTTGAGTTATTTCACATAAGAGATTTGGCAAGACTAAAATAGTAATTATAGAGATATTTTTATTAACATCTTAGTAGGCGCAAAAATATATGTGGTTGAAGTATTTCTAAGAGATTGATTAGGTATGTTTTTTATTGGTGATAACTTAAGAACGGGTCTTGAGTTGAGATTTTGAGTTTTATTAGTATTAGAGTTTTCAAAAAGAAAATATGAATTAAAGAGAAATGTTTGCTTCCCTCTCAGTAGGTTCAAATAGACTATGTCCACGAAGCATTTGTAAAAGATTAACTAGGTAAATAGGTTATTACAATGCTTTCGAAAGGGGTGCGCGAAAGGGGAACTGTAAAAAAACAAAAGTTAAATGGTTGTGCATATTACGCATGACTTCTTCTCAGTCTTAAAATCTGTACTGATGATATCATTCACATCAAAATACGACGAACTCGGCCGTTGTTTACAGTTTTTTTTTTATTATTTTGCTTCGTCAGCGTTAATTGTATCTCAACAAGAGGGTGAGTTTATGAGTTATGGGTAAACCTTTAAGTCGTAAATACTTGTAATTAGATATCCTGCATTTGTTATGATAATTTGTTTATGGTGGCGGAGTTTGTGGAGGCAGATTGGCTTTTTATTTTAATACAATACGACGACAATTATGGGTTTTTCCTATGAAAACAACTTTGGTAGTTTCTTGTTTATTAAAATTTTTTATATTTTATTTTAATCAACTAATCTGTTTCCCATTTTTACTCAACAGATATAGCTGCATAAAAAAGAAATGCTGCATCGATCGTCCCAGTGCCATCTCAAGTGGTCACCTTACGCACAATTGCGCCACGTGGTAATAAAGTCAGTGGTTTAATGTCGATTGCAACAAAGATTGTCATACAAATGAATGCCAAACTCATGGGTGCACCATGGATGATAAATTTACCATTAAATGGACTGATGACAGTCGGCTATGATGTATGTCACAGTGGTAAAGATGGTCTGAAATCATATGGTGCTCTGGTCGCCACCATGGATATGAAATCGTCGACGAAATATTTCAGTCAAGTTACACAGCACATGAAAGGACAGGAACTTTCAAATGACATATCACTGAGTATGACAATAGCATTAAGGACCTATCATGAAACTCATGGTACTTTGCCCGAACGGATTCTTTTCTTCCGTGATGGTGTCGGTGATGGTCAACTGCATCAAGTGTTCAACATCGAGATTGAAATTCTCAAGGAAAAGCTTGGCCAAATATACAAATCAGCTGGAATTGCCCAGGGATTTCGTTTGGCATTTATCGTCGTAACGCAACGTATTCATACACGTTATTTTGTCAATGGACAGAATCCGGTACCGGGAACCGTTGTCGATGATGTCATTACACTTCCGGAACGATATGATTTCTTTCTGGTGGGTGTCACAAAGTGTACGCCACGGAACTGTCTCTCCGACAAGCTACAATGTTATTTTTGATAATATGGGATTGAGTGCAGACAGACTTCAAATTCTGGTATACAAAATGACGCATATGTATTACAAGTGGTCGGGTACGTGCCGTGTACCGGCTGTATGCCAGTATGCTCATAAGTTAGCTTTCCTTGTTGCACAAAGCCTTCACGGCGCACCATCAAATATTCTTGAAAATCAAATTTACTTTTTGTAAATACGATTATTATTATAAATTAAATTATTATAATAAGCATACACGATCACGATCTGGCGGGAATTGCATTGAAAAAATTTAACTCATATGAAATGAAATGAAAAGATAATTTTTCGATCTAGTGCCTCCAAAATTGCGTAGATCTCAATATCTCCAAATGCCAAACCCAATGCCCCCTCCCAGACATTACCTTCTCCACGGTCAACCCATATCCCGCGTGCAATCGTTTCGTGACCTCGGCATATTGAGTGACTCGGAACTAAGCTTCCGTTCTTATATTGATGAAATAATTTTCGATTTTAACCGCAGCACCGCCTGCCTTAAGCTGGATCTTCTCCGTCATTCCCCCTAGCATTATAAGTTAGCTTTAAGTCTTAGTCTTAAGTCTTTGTTTTTAATGTTCAATGCCCGAACCAAAATTAAAAAATTAAATTAAAAAAAACTCTTCTTTTGTACTTTCGATCATTTTAAGCTTCAAAAATGTCCATCTTCAAAATTAAGGTTAAACAATAATATATTCAATGTATTAAGAAATACGGAGATCTTTGATTTCTTCCTGCTCTTCACAGATTTTATTGCTTTCAACAGATTCATCTTTACATCAGTCTTTTAAAAAAACGTTAGCCTCTCCGATTTTCTCCACTTTTCACCGAAATGAAGTGCCAAAAGAGCTTGGCAATATCACGGAGAGAAAAAAAATGATTGCGTAGGCACATCGTGACAAGCACAAGTATTATTTTATTAATTGCGAGCCCGAAGGTCGAAGCTTATATTCAGAGGACATGAAAATTTTTCAGCGAACGTGTGTACGGTTATACGGTTATACGTTTATACGGTTATACGTTTATACGGTTATACGTTTATACGGTTATACGGTTATACGTTTATACGTTCATACGTTTATACATTTATACGTTTATACGGTTAAACGTTTATACGGTTATACGTTTATACGGTTATACGTTTATACGGTTATACGGTTATACGTTTATACGGTTATACGGTTATACGTTTATACGGTTATACGTTTATACGTTTATACGGTTATACGTTTATACGGTTATACGTTTATGCGTTTATACGGTTATACGTTTATACGTTGATACGTTTATACGGTTATACGTTTATACGATTATACGTTTATACGTTTATACGGTTATACGTTTATACGGTTATACGTTTATACGGTTATACGGTTATACGTTTATACGGTTATACGGTTATACGTTTATACGGTTATACGTTTATACGTTTATACGGTTATACGGTTATACGTTTATACGGTTATACGTTTATACGTTCATACGTTTATACATTTATACGTTTATACGGTTATACGTTTATACGGTTATACGTTTATACGGTTATACGTTTATACGGTTATACGGTTATACGTTTATACGGTTATACGGTTATACGTTTATACGGTTATACGTTTATACGTTTATACGGTTATACGTTTATACGGTTATACGTTTATGCGTTTATACGGTTATACGTTTATACGTTGATACGTTTATACGGTTATACGTTTATACGATTATACGTTTATACGGTTATACGTTTATACAGTTATACGGTTATACGTTTATACGTTCATACGTTTTTACGTTTATACGTTTTTACGTTTATACGTTTATAAGGTTATACGTTTATCCTTTTTACGTTTTTACGTTTATACGTTTGTCGTGTCGTATATCTCGGTTAAAACAATTGGTTAGCACTTGGCTTGCGATAGCGTAATTTGTTCATTTATAGGGATTACAACCCCTCATAAAACTGAAAACAAAATTCAATCTACGCATCGCTATCGATTTTTTTAACCCTGAACGTTTGCAAAGTAAAATGTGTTTTTTTCAGTCTATTTCAAAAATTGCTGAAATGACTGAAAGGCCTATCGCTTATGAATGAAAGACCTACATTTTACGTTGCATACTTCTAAGATAAATTAGTCTTTAGACTGAATTACAGCTAAATATGCATACACGGGTGTGTGTAGTCACTCGCATAGCAGAATACATTAGCTCGTGTGTCTATAGAAAGTGGAAAGTTTTTGGTAGGAACTCGTATATCTCGACTTCTACCAGTCAGAATTTAATGGGACTAGTTTTAAAACAATTATGACGCGTGTGGCGTTTTGTCACAGAAAAAAAAAAAACCCAAAAAATTTGTTAAGAATTTTGTGAATTAAATGGTTTTTTATAATGTAGGTACACACACTAAAGGGGTTTGCACCCTTATAATGCTTTAGCACAGGGTGCGCGTTAGGAAATTAGGGAGAGGAAAGCATGAGATGTCTATGCACGCGTGTCTTAAACAACTGCAGATCATACAAAAGCGGAAACACAGAATCAGGCAATTCATTCCACATAACTATCGTGCGGCTAAAGAAGGAATCTCTGAATTGGTTAGTACGTCCGAAAATAGGCTTAATGGTGGACCCGTGAGCTCGAGTTGAGGCACGGGTATAACGGATAGGTTGAAGAATGGGCGGGATGCATCTGGATATTTCTTTTGAACACCGCTTGTGGAAAAAGCGATAAAGCAGTAACAGGCAGGAAACATTCCTACGATGTTCAAGCGATTCAATTCTTTTCGCGATATGTACGTCACCAATAAGTTTTAACGCGCGGTTTTGAACTCTGTCTCTGTAGATGCAATGTGGTCTTGGGGGCACGTGCCCAGACAATACAGTTGTATTCAAGTTTAGGGAGAATATACGCCTTGAAAATAGTAGCCAGATCTGAAGGAGTGAAGTACATCTTGCACCGTTCTAGGAAACCTAAACATCTCGCAGCATTTTTGGCGATGGCAAATATGTGGTCATTCCAATGAAGCAATGAATTGAGTGCTTTTCAGTTTCTTTGATGCCAGATCCATTCATGGATAAAGGTTGGGGGTTTAAATTACGCTTAGACGACAGAAGACAGCCTTGGGTCTTAGAAGCGATAAATTCAACTCCATTATGTAGTGCCCAACTTGTTATGCTGTCAAGGTGCTTGGACGTTGTTGTTCGAGTTCCACTTGTAACGAAGAGGGGCGTGCAGAAAGCGCGAAGTCATATAAAAAGCTTAGAGTACTGTCATCAGCGAAAGAATGGATTGGATTACAGGTGGTGGATAGTGGATCATTAATGAAAATCAGAAAGAGTGTCGGAGATAAAACAGAGCCTTGAGGAACACCGGAATTTATGCGGTGAACATTGGATTTGAATCCGTCCAATGCGACCTGGATTGAACGGTCAGAAAGGTAGTTACTAGTCCACACGAGAAGGGCCTTAATAATTCCGTAGGCATTCATTTTCGACAAAAGAGCTTGATGCCAGACTCTGTCAAATGCCTTGGAAATATCGAGTGCAACGACTATACTTTCACCAAATTTGTGAATAGACTGGTTCCACTTTTCAGTGAGATAAGCCATCAGGTCACCTGTAGAGCGCTGCCTACGAAAACCGTACTGCTGGTCACTAAGGATTTCACGTAATTCAAGGTATGGCATAAGCTTACTATTGATCAGGGTTTCCATGACCTTGGAGAGTACAGAAGTTAGTGCAATGGGTTGGTACGAGGAAAGAGAACAGGCTGGATAAAGGCTGTTTTCGAATTCCTTCGGACGACTTCAGAAGAATAAGAGAAATGGAAAAGTCTGCGCAGTGGAAATGCCAACGTTGAAGAACACCTCTTCAAAACTAAAGCGGGAATGGCCTCAGGCCCAGCAGATTTATGAATGTTGAGCCACTTGACGAGTACGAAAGTAAATCTGTCCCATTGAGGATTCAACTCTTGCAAGTACAGGCGGCGACAATGCGCTATCTGGTAGCGTAGAGCTAGCTGCGAAATGTGAAGCAAGCATATTGGCCTTGTCTATAGAGCTGACAGTTGGAATGTCATTGCGAATGAGCGATGGAATTGAAGACGAGGCAGTATTATTTTAATTCGTTTCACGAATGACCAAAAATGTTTACTTCCGTTGGGACATTGAAGTATTTATTGTCTCTGTTTCGGGTCATAGTTGAATTTTGTTCAGTTTTCCACAGTGGGTTTTTTTTTATATATAACCGAAAGCATACCTCACGTTTCCTAGTAGCCTCTATGCAGCTTAAATCATACCAAACATTTTCCTTCGGATTGATACACTTTGTCCTGGAAGGGATAAATTGTCTCCTACCATCGAGGATTATGTTAGTGATCGTATCAGAAGTGGCATCCACCACACCACTATTGGCGTTTAAGATAGTTCAGTGTTTAGACTGAATTACAACTATCCATATGGCGAACTAAGAAACTGTTGTGTACGCTCGTACCGTCATCAGGTTCAGGTCCACTTCAGGCCCACTATATTAACGATCGAATCACAAAGGCCTGATTTGGAATTTGGAATTTGGAATTTGGAATTTTTTGTTTTATTTAATATTTAGAAGTTTTTATAAAAATCAATTTTTACAATAAAAACTGTAAACACCATACCACAGATTCTTTTATTAGTAAAGTAATACAGAATTTTGTACGGATATCTGGTCAACGTGGTAAAAAACCTACAATCATTATCTCAAAGTATTATATTATGTAATAAAAAAAAGTAAAAAATAATTGATAAAAAATAAATAAGAAAAAGAAATCATTTTTTTAAGCAAGGTTTTGTCGAAATGCTTTAAAACGAACCAAATAAATGACAGGACCGAACTTTACAAAATGGACCGAGTACAATGCTGGACACTGGCAAGTTAAAAATTATCGAACGAAACAAATTGATGTTGATTAACAAAACTAAAAGCTTATAGCGATATTAAAAAAAAATAAATTCTAATAAATAATATATAGCTATAAGTTCACTTGATCAACACTGAAATCAAATTCAATTAAATCAACGGCGGTTGATATTTCAAGAGCTAAAGTTGCGAGCTCTTCATTGCTTCCGCTTAATAAGAATGCTTGGGCAGCTAGCGACTGTGGATAACCGAGAGCAGTCATCTAAAAAGAAAATAAAAGACACAGAGCGAGCGTTAGGGAGGTAGCAAGTTACCAATGCCAACTGCTTCTGCTTACCCTCGCTATGGCCGTGTTGTCCTCTTCTGACAGATTAACGGTCGCATCTTGACCAGATCTATCAGCATCATCTCTCATAACATTTAACCCGGCATCACCGGCAGACGCCCGAGTTCTGGCGGCAAACAAATGATGACCCAGATCGTTATCTAGTAGACCTTCTAGAAGACATTTTAGCCTGTCTGCTACTACACGGTTCCGTTCCAAATCAAAATTAATTGCTCTGGGTTGCAGGTTGTCCCCGTCAGCACCATCTTCTTCTACCTTTGACGAGTCTGGCTCTTGCTGATCAATCGGTTGCTGGTGTTCCTCCATCGCTGCAAGAAACAACAGATGTGCCTGGATATTACAAGTCAGTTATCTTCTAAAGCTGAAAACACACCGGATCATTCAAAACGTTTTTCTTTGTGAATAACAATACACTGATTCTTATGAGACAACATACACCACAGCAGGCAGAACAAAACACATGTTTTTGTTTCGATGCCCTTGTCGTTGTCCTGGTTGTCGAAAATATTGAGTAGCTTAGATAGTGGAATTCGAATGCTAATGTAGATACTGCATACTTAAAATAGGCACTGAATTTTGTATAGCATACTTTTAAACTGAATTGGATTATTTGCAATATAACGGACTTTAAGTTTAAATCATTATGTATTGGCCAAAAATGTAGTCAAACCGGTTTGTGTGTATGAACATAATTGAACATGTAGTTGGTTTTTAGAAGATGGCTCATTACATATCAAGTATCGTTAGTTGTAAATACGGGGAATAAGGCTACAATTTTCTGGTCTTATCTCGATATTTCTGTCTATAAGATTGGAAGTTTCTGGAAGCATTTCAATGAGTATAAAGGTGGCGTTCGGTGCAGAGATATTATTAGTTACGTTGTAAAAGTTGTTGCAGTGCTAAAGCAACTACATAAGAGAGCTATTGCAAAGTACAATTAATTTCGAGGCTGAAGGACGAAGCTTTTATATTCAAATGACATGGACATTTTTCAGCGAACGTGTGTCCATTTGTACGTTTGTCCGGGTGTACGTTCGTTTGTCGTGTCATATATCTCGGCTTCTACCAGTCAGTATTTTGATGTGAATTATTTTAAAACAATTGGTTAGAGCTCGGCTTGTGATGGCGTAATTTTTTTTCATTCATATGGGTAACTACCGCTGAGAAAACTACTCAATCTACGCATCGCTATCGATTTTAAAAACAATCCTGAACGTTCGCAAAGTAAAATGTGGTTTTTTCAGTCTCTCTTAGAAATTGCCTATGACTGAATGACTAAGCCTATCGCTTAGAAATGAAAGACCTACATTTAACGTTACATACTATTATACAAAGGAAAGTCGAAAAATTCGGATAAACAGCAAAAATTTTTTTGTTCGTTATGTTCCCGGCGGGAAAATTTGGAAAACGATAAATTGGATATAATTTTATTTTGAGGAAATAACTCTATTGAATGTTTTCGGTGAAATGAAAACTTTGGAAAAACGCATTCCATCCTAACTTAAAATAAAATTAAATTTGTGTCTACTCGCGATCTGTCCAGCAAAAGTCGTTATTTCATTTCTCTTCCAATAGATTCCAATTGTTTGGGTTATGTGCGCAAATGTCATTTGACAGCTTCTTCTTTGATTTTGTGGGCAACAAGATCTCCAAAAGACCACAAAAGACCCCGAAAAGAATCACCGAAAGTCCCATAAAATCGCCGAAAATCATTAAAGACCCCCAAAAGAACCCCAAAAGACCCTAAAAGACCCACAATTAAAAAATGTAACACAATGATGTGACTAATACTGTGACTCGATATCGCAAAACAAATAGCTTCTCACAAGTTCACAAAACGATTACAAACAAATTTATTGAAAGTGGGACAGGACAACGTCTGTCGGGTCAGCTAGTTCTCTATATTAACTTCGCGTGCCCGTGACTGGCTGGCTGGCTGGCTGGCTGGTGGGCAGAATCTTGTGATCAATTTTTAACACACTTCCTAAAGGCCGATTTTATTGAAATTTTGCACACATGTATATTTCCGGTGACAACACTTTCTATTAAGTGTGATCGGGTCGCGGGGTCACACAATTTTTTCCCCGTCATCAATAAATGACTGTTTTCTGTGTTCTGTGTTCGCTGTGGGCAGCGCTGCTTGTTCTACGATTAGGGGTGGTTTTGTTGTTGGGTTGCAGTACTTCATATGTGTTTTTATATTTCAGCATTTATAGTGGAATTCAATATACTTTTGGTTATTAGAGATTTTTTTTTATTGTCAGTTTATTAAAGTTGTTATTTGTAAATAAATAAATTTGTGTTGGATGTTATTTGCAAAATCCTTTACGAACTCGAAGGCTTAAATTTCGTAACAATATTTTATTTTATAGAGCATTCCTTAACGAAGACTTGGCTATTAGTAGATTGGGAAAAATATATGTGTGACAGCCAATACCAAAGTGTCTCACTTTTCCAACCAAAGTATGGTGTTTTTTTTTTTTTTTTTTTAAATACCAAACAGCTGAGTTATATCAACAGATCACAAACTCAGCAGCCCACAGACAATATGTTGCAAATATAAAATAATTAAATAACATTTGTATCAAAGAATCTCGGCTTGGAATATCGTCGCGCGATATGTATTTTGACGCACCTTCCATGCGTTAATATGATCCGCTGAAATCGGACACCTTCATACGTCCAACCGTTGATATGACTAATCCATTCCACCCAACCTATTGCGATGTACGGCCAAGATGTGGGGAAAGAATGGATTTTTTTTTTTGTAAACGTTATGCTTTATAATAGAAAATGTAATATAACCTGCACTTAACGTTCTGTTTCAACGTAATTTGGCACAACTGATCCGCACACCGATTACAAAGTATTCATTAACATTACAAATTAAACAGAAACAGAATTTTTAGAGTATGTAGCTTTAGAAAATGAATTCAGGGGAAAAAAGAAAAAAATTATTCCATGCTAGACATAAGAGAGAGGGTCTTATGATCATCATCGCTAATAGTTCGAAATTGTTATTCGAGACTTTAGGTGATGACGAGACTTGAAACATTGAAACTACATATGACTTCCTAATCTAGATTTAATAAATCATTGAAGTCGCAAAACTCAGAAATGATACGAATATAATTCAGGATCAAATAACAAAAAAAAAAAATAATAATAAGAGTTGGTTTTATAGATAACGTTAAATAGATTTATAAAACCCTAAGCTAGAGGCAAATAAAACTGCTACTCTATAAATACTTGACAATTTGAATTTATTATTTACTTATTATTCGACAAAGTTGAATTCCAAAAATTATGAAAAATACACCGAATACCTTTCAATAATTGGTATTCAAAAAGCGATCATCGAAAACACTGTGTTTGGCAAATCTATACTAATATTAAAGGGTTATCCATTTCGCGGTTTCAAAAGTATAGGGCTGGAATTCGACATCTGTCAGACTAAGTTGTTAAAACAATTTTTTTGTTTTTCAGTTGAAAGTCTGACATTTACGAAAATGGATCGCACAACGCTTGAAAATTGTAAAAACCTATACTACAAAAATGGTGATTCTGCCACAGCCACATATCGTGCTTTAAGAGGAGATTATGGTTTACATAATCGTCCAACTACGCAAGCAATTGGCAAAATTGTGAAGAAATTAGAAGAGACTGGATCGGTTATAGATATTGTAAGGCCTGTGCATCATCGTTTCGCTCGTACCACTGAAAATATCGCTGCCGAAGACCCGAATGTGTCGATTCCTCGTCGTTCTCAGGAATTAGGACTGTCTTACGGCACATTATGGCGTATTTTGCATTTGGATCATCACCTACATCCATATAAAATCTAGCTCACACAACAACTGAAGCCAGCTGACCATTCACAACGTCGTAGATAGGTCGAATGGGTGCTTGAACAACAAAATATTCTTCAGCGACGAAGCAAATTTCTCACTCGGTGGGACAAAATTGTCGTATTTGGGGTTCTGAGAATCCTTAAGTAATTGAAGAGAGACCATTACATCCACAAAAAGTCACTGCTTGGTGCGCTCTTTGGTCCGGAGGTGTGATTGGACCTTACTTCTTCGAAAACGACAATGGAACGACTGTCACCGTCAATTCGGAGGTTTATGGTCATATGCTAACCGATTTTTTTTTGCCTGCTATTGAAGAATACGACTTAGAAAATATGTGGTTTCAACAAGACGGTGCCACATGCCACACAACTCGAGCGAATATGGCTTTATTGCAAGAGACATTTCCTGGCCGCGTAATTTCTCGTCGTGGCGATTTCAACTGACCACCAAGATCATGCGATTTGACACCGCTTGTGGGGCTACGCGAAAGACCGTGTCTATGCAGATAAACCTTTAACTCTTGAGCACTTAAAAACCAATATTCGTCAAGTTATGGCTGAGATACCGCCCAATATGTGTCAAAAAGTGGTCAAAAATTACCTCAAAAGAATTGATGCTTGCAACAATTCGCATGGTGGTCATTTAAATGATGTAGTATTTCACACATAATGTCAACGTTCAAACTTTATAATTAAAAAAGAAATATCATGATAAAAAATATTCTATATGTGTTTTATTTACGTTTACTTTTGAAACCGCAAAATGGATAACCCTTTATAAAGAGGTATAATGTTGGTTTGTATGTAGGAGGTTATCTTCGAAACTGCTGGACCGATTTTAAAAATTATTGAACCAATTTTTAAATTTTTAATTTCATGGTGAACATAGGCACATATATATAAATAAAATGACCTTTCGTAGCGATCAATTTTGTAACTAAATAAATAAAGTCGACGAAATAACGGTCGGCATCATAACGACTGTGTGCTGTGTGCTGTGTGCTGCGCTGCTTTGTACATACTATAATATAACTATATATATATAAAAATGGATTTCTATGGTGTTGTAATACGATACTAAAGCTCAAAAACTAGACAGCCGGTTGAGCTGAAACTTAAAAAAAAATCTTTATAAAATCTCGGTATACCACATAGTGCGAATACGATTGAGGTTGCACTTTGTTTAGGCTTAGGCATTAGTACACTCCTCTCGTGGTAGTGATAACAAGGCGGGGATTCATGTGTGCGGGTGGCGGAGCGCCCAGAAAAACTAGTATTTAGTATCATGTGGGCGTTAAAGCCCTCTTTCACGCCCACATGATGAATGGAATTCCAAAGACTTAGAAAAATGCATTTATAGTAAAAAAAAACTTTTGCAAAAAAATTAAGAGTTTTCAAGCCCAAGAGTTTTCACAATGCCCGCTATTCTATACTTTAGCCACGGATGTGAAATAACAAAATATTTGTATGTACGGGTAATGCTATTTAACAGAAGGCAAACATTTTGTATTTTTTAAATGCATGTTCACTGTAATTAAATTTAACCAGCTCACAGCTATGTTCCATAGATGCTACTAATAGCCAAGTCTTCCTTAGGGAATGCTCTATGAAAGAAAAAAAATATGTTGTATAACCGTACGGACAGAAATAAGCTGTTGTGATGAATGTGCGAACATTATTTGCAATTGTAATGAAATATTTTTATATTTTGGATGTTCACTGTAAAACAGATTGGCCAGTTCACAGAGATGTCTCACTAAATTGACCTACATCCATGTCTTCCTAAAGGAATTATCTATCGAATAGATTATGTTGGACATTCTGTTAATTTTGTTATTTGTTAAAAACTTCACATGCGCCTTTAGCCTATATTTTGAACTAGACGCTCCCTCACAAAAAACACTCACATTTTGGTTGTAATTGGCACAAAATGCGATGCTGAAAGTTTTTTTTTTTTTTGCCTTTTGTTAATTAATTATTTGCATTATTTCTCACTCATTTGTAAAAAAAAAAAAATACGATTATAATTTTAGTCGGTCATTTGCCATCGTGGAATGCAACGGAAAGTATACCAGACGAAAATTAAAATTTCTTTACAAATTAATGAAAATAATTAATTTAAAAAAATATCTGCGATACGATGCAGATGTGCTTTAATTGTCAGAGCGACAAATTTTTCAAATTTGATTTTGGTTAAAAATTTAAAATCCATGTGAATACTGGTACGTACGGAAAAAAGCAAATAACATAAAACAAAAGTTACCTTCTCTGTTTTGGCCTTCCGGTTTGTTTCTGCTAAGATTACAACTCGTTGAGATTAAGATTGAGGCGCCTATAACGTGGTTCTCTATAGAAAATAGGAAATCAATATAAAAATGCATTCAAATCTTTTAAAAGATATACCTGAAAGCTTCACAGCGTAGACTTCCTTGTTCTTTCTAGCTTGTCGGTTGATAGTTGAATGCTTACAAAAGCTCACAAAATAACTGATCTGATGTTTCGTGCTGCCAATGGCATGATCGGTATCGGATCGGTCGCAAAACGTTTAAGGGCAACACAGGCGATCGAATGTAACTGCCAGTTTAGATAAACAGTAGGAAATGAGTATGCGACCGGCTAACCTATTGCCTCGCCAGTCAAACCGATCGCTAATAAATACATCTGCTTTTGAATTCAGTCAATGGCCAATAGCTGTTTGTGATCGATAAAATGTAAATAGAGAAATAGAGATATCGCAAGTGGTTGCATTTGTTGCTCACTGAATTCGGCTTGAAATGTAGTGCACACAATTCATTTTGCACATAAGCATCCATTTGAGTATCGGTTTTGTTTTAGTTAAGACTCATATGTTCATTACACGGTTATTAATAATGTTATTCGATATTTTAGTCCGGGAGGTATAGCGTTGCATTCTAGGTGGAGTCTATACGCCGACCAATTGTTTTCGTTTTCAAAACATCTGCTATGACTACTAAGTGAACTAAGCGTCAACTGAGGCAACCGCAATGTGGGGGGGGGGTGGGTGTGAGAGGCTGCGAAAGTGGAGATGAAAAAAAATAAAAATTCAAAGCCGCTTGGAACTTTTTGTTTATAAAAAGTTGAATAGTTAGAAATATTTAGCTACATCGCGTAGGGAGGGGGGGGGGCTTATGCGTCAGTCGCTCGCATGTACTGTAAAATAATGTAATAGTACGCCGGACGAAATAAAACTGGGCGATTGTTTACATAATCAAAAGTACAGAAACAACAATCAGTGTTGCGTGTGTAGCGATGAAGAGAGCCGTCATCTGGCCCAGTAGAGATGACGATTGTTTGAGCAATGTACGATTATGCTGGTGATGGTGACTAATGGAGGTTCTTGATCTCCCTCAAATCATTTATTTATTTATTTTTTCCCCAACGCGGTCACGCAATATATGTACGTAGTGATATTGCTTACCAAACCCAAGCAATCATTTCAATCATTGTTCCAACGCGGAGCTCAACTTCATTTGGCTCAAAGTCAAAGTGCGTAAGCATAGCATTTATTACTGCTTCATATACAGAAGCCCCAATTTAGACAGTGTCTCAACTTGTAGTGAGTTAGATGCAATGTCCGACTCTATCACTAGAATTTTTTCAATTGATCCATTGTCTGAAATCGTAATTGCGGGAGATTTCAATATTCACAATTCTAGTTGGCTTCGCCACTCAGGTTTAACAAAGCCGCAAGGAAAGGATGTTGAGTTATTTGCTGATTCAAATCATCTCACTCAGCTTGTGAATGAGCCCACTCGAATTCCAGACATTGTTAGTCATAACGCTAATACCCTTGACTTGTTTCTTACCTCTCATCTTAACAAATACACCGTCAGTGTATCATTTTACCTATAGGCTCTTCAGACCCTTGTGTGGTATCAGCTAATTTCTCGTCTTCAAATCACGCAGTTAAAGAGAAAACTCCTAAAAGAAAAGTATGGCTATACGAGAAAGCCAACTGGGATGGCCTCAATAGCCACTTAACGCCAATAGTGGTGTGGATGCCATTTCTGATACGATCACAAACATAATCCAGGAGGGTATGAGACAGGAAAAAGATAATCATACTGAAGGAAAATGCTTGGTATGATTTATGCTGAAAAGAGGCTACTAGGAACCCGTAGGTATGCTTTCGGTTATTTAAAGAAAACCCCACTGTGGAAAACCGAACCAAATTTAGACGAGTCAGAAATGATTGCAATGCCTACCTTAAACGCGCAAAAGACGAATATGACCAGAAACTGAGACAAAAAATACTTCAATGTCCCAAAGGAAGTAAAAATTTTTGGTCATTCGTGAAACGAATTGAAAATACTGCCTCGTCTTCAATTCCAACGCTCATACACAATGACATTCCAACTGTCAGCTCTATAGACAAGGCCAATATGCTTGCTTCACATTTCGCAGCTAGCTCTACGCCGCCAGATAGCGCGTTGTCGCCGCCTGTACTTGCAAGAGTTGAATCCTCTATGGGAGAGATTTACTTTCGTACTCGTCAAGTGGCTCAACATTCATAAATCTGCTGGGCCTAATGGCATTCCCGCTATAGTTTTGAAGAGGTGTTCTTCAACGTTGGCATTACCACTGCGCAGACTTTTCCATTTCTCTTATTCTTCTGAAGTCGTCCGAAGGAATTGGAAAACAGCCTTTATCCAGCCTGTTCCCTTTCCTCTTACCGACCCATTGCACTAACATCTGTACTCTCCAAGGTCATGGAAACCCTGATCAATAGTAAGCTTATGCCATACCTTGAATTACGTGAAATCCTTAGTGACCAGCAGTACGGTTTTCGTAGGCAGCGCTCTACAGGTGACCTGATGGCTTATCTCACTGAAAAGTGGAACCAGTCTATTCACAAATTTGGTAAAAGTAAAGTTGTTGCACTCGATATTTCCAAGGCATTTAACAGAGTCGGGCATCAAGCTCTTTTCGTCGAAAATGAATGCCTATGGAATTAATAAGGCCCTGCTCGTGTGGACTAGTAACTACCTTTCTGACCGTTCAATCCAGGTCGCATTGGACGGATTCAAATCCAATGTCCACCGCATAAACGCCGGTGTCCCTCAAGTCTCTGTTTTATCTCCGACACTCTTTCTGATTTTCATTAATGATCTCCTATCCACCCCCTGTAATCCAATCCATTGTTTCGCTGATGACAGTACTCTTAGCTTTTCATATGAGTTCGTGCTTTCTGCACGCCCCTCTTCGTTACAAGTGGAACTCGAACAACAACGTCCAAGCACCTTGACAGCATAACAAGTTGGGCACTACATAATGGAGTTGAATTTAATGCTACTAAAACCCAACGCTGTCCGCTGTTGTCCAACCGTAATTTAAACCCCTAACCATTATTCATGAATAGATCTTGCATCGAAGAAACTGAAAAAGTCGTAATTCTCAGTATGTGCGTCAACAACAAACTTCGTTGGAATGACCACATATTTGCCATCGCTAAAAATGCTGCGAGATGCTTAGCTTTCCTAAAACGGTGCACGATGTACTTCACTCCTTCAGATCTGGCTACTATTTACAAGGCGTATATTCGCCCTAAATTTTAATACAACTGTATTGTCTGGGCAGATGCTTCCAATACCCCATTGCATATAATCGTCAGGATTCAGATAGAATCGCTTGAACATCGTAGTAGTGTTTCCTGCTTGTCACTGTGTTTTCGCTTTCTCCATAAGCGGTGTTCAATAGAAATATCCAGATGCATCCCGTCCACGTCCATTGTCATCCATAATACGCGTGTCTCAACTTGAGCCTATCTTCGGACGTATTAAACAATTCAGAGATTTCTTTTTTGACACACAATAACTATGTGGAATGAATTGCCCGGCTCTGTTTCCGCATTTGTATGATCTGCAGTCGTTAAAGACACACCTGCATAGACATCTCATATTTTCGTCTCCCTAATTTTCTAACGCCCACGCTGTTCTAACCATTATAAGGGTGCAAATCCCTTTAGCGTGTGTATATTAAGAAAAGTTAAATAAAAGTTTTTATTTAAGATTTGCACATTGTACGGTGCACCCAGACACTTCCTATAAACGAAGTCTCTGGTACTCAATGCCATATATAACCATCACAATTTCTTTTCTCTAATTTTTATCTTCGTAGGAAGCACGGATGGGGCCATATAACTCGACGGGCTTTTTGTTTTATAGTTTTAGTTTGAAATAAATGTTGATACAGTAAAGAAGTGTTATTTATCTATGTACGAGTATGTACTTGCTAATATAAACCTTCTTTGTCAAAAAATGTATTTTATTTTTTGAAATATCATCACCCCTGATTGTTTTCCAATGGCCACTTGTACATTTTTTGTCTATTTTTTTCGCCGATTATAAAAATTGTATATTCTTATATGTGCTGTGCCTACTAATGAATTCTTATGTTTATACGAAAGTATTCTGCATAGTGTTGCATAGAGGACAATTTCTTATCAAACTGATATGAAATTCCCCAAAAATAATTTGCAGCTTTTCTATTTTTACCAGTAGGTATAAGATATGTTTTTCACAATTGGCATTACATCCTTTAATTTAAGGCTATGTCCTTTAGTTCTTTACATTTAGAAAACTTAATGAAGAGCACACATATTCAAAAACATTTCTTCCCATAGACACAGGACTTTTCCTCGGTTGTATTGTAAATTTATATCTTTACAGTAGTGGTCCAATACTGATCCGAACCTATAAACGAATGGAAAAACAGAAGAAAAGTGCAATTTCGCCCAATGCATATAACTGGCATTATAGCAACAACAAAAAACACATTTCAACGTACACCTCTTCCTTCTGCAAAACAAACGGAATTAAAATCTATTTCTTTATTGAATACTTTTCATAGTTCTTAGAAGAACCTTTCATATCTTGCAGCTACTTACTCGTAAGATTAACATCCAGAATTCCATAAAACCCCTCACCTAGAATTGCAACAAACACGTAATTGTGAAAGTTTTAATATTCTCTTACCTCAAGCTATTATGGGTCTTTTTGCAATAGCTTCACACAATCTACATTCCAACATTGCCACAGAGTGCTGTTCCACTAGAATACATTGCCAACAAGCCATACAATGATTACACTCTTAAACTCCAAAAAAGAAAAAAATACAGAAGTGGTTAACCTTCGGCGGCCACAAGTGCTTGTCTTTTAATTCAACCAACTTTAAAATGCCTTCTATCCATTAAAGTTCTCCTGCTATTAAATCATCAATGCTACTCCAGCACAATGTTTCATAATGAAAAACCTAAACTGAAAACCAAAAACTGATAAGAAAAAGTGTACACCAAAGATGCTTTAATTCAAATAATCCTACCACCCGATTACAAAATTTCCCATCCAAATGGTTCTTTACTACTAAGTGGGGTAGCACCCGTTCCATCAGTTTGCAAGCTAAGAAAAGGAGAAAAAATGTTATATTTAATAATTAAAACCCAAAAGTACTCGATATCAATACACACACAAGAATAAATAATTTCCAAAAATCAAAACAATTCCAGAAAACAGAAGTTAATCGTGTGACAGCTCTTTTGCGATAATAATGATCTCAAAACATAGGCGCGTTCACTGCTAAACCTATTTATGCAAAAATTGTAAAAAGTCATCTTGTTGACAATTCAACTAATATTGCTTAACATGACCCAATTTTTACTTACATTTAATCACACAATTATTTTATACAATTAAATATTAATTATTTTTTATAAATATAATACTCATATTGGAAAAATCCGATGAACTTATGAACTTTCACAAAAAAAAATGAAAATCCTAAATCTTAAAAGCCTTAATCTTATGCCGAAAATTTCATTATAACATATTTCATATATTCTTTCATATATATAAATAAATATTGTTATTTCGAAGACCTACAATTCGAATATCGAACAATTCGAAGATCCTTTTATTTAAAATAAGTAATTGTAAGAAAACTCTTTTTTTGGGAACAACCATTTATTTAAACGATTGAAAGTTATTTCAAAAGCCAACTTACACGCGCAACCCACGCAATATGTCATCTGTCAGTCCATTAGACGGACATGCGGACAAAATTTTAGCACTCTATCACGTAAAAAGGTTTGTTATAAACAATTTCAAATAAATTGAAGGAGACAACAATCAAGAGTCAAGTCATGTCAAATAAAAGTTTTCAAAAATAGTTAAAATAGTCACAAAAAATTTTCTTTTGCCCATTTACATCAACAATGCCATTTATCCCTGTATTAGAATTCGCGAACTATCGCAGACAATTCAGAATTCACAGTACAAATAATTTTGATAGTTCATTCTTCGACAACCTTGGCGTGACCATTGTTGTATCTAGTGGTAGCTGTATTGGAAACATTGACGCATCGCATGGATGACCAATAGAATTATTTTTCGTAAATATATCGACTCCAGCACCACCTAACGTGTCAAAAAAAAACTTAAACTTATCGGAGCATTAAACGAACATATGGTGTGAATATGAACCACTTCCAACCTATGACATCACTTTTCGTAAATATCTAGACTCCAGCGCCACCTAACGGGTAAAAAAAATAACTTATTGAAGCATCAAACAATCATATGGTGTCAATATGAACTAAATCCAACCTTAAACACAAATTTTCGACTCGACTCGAATCCAGCGCCACCTAAAGGGTCCAAAAAAACTATGGTGTGAATATGATAAATATATATAGGCGGGATGAGGCCAAACAGACAGACAACGGCAATTATGTTATTAGGCGATACAGTTGTAGCTTTATTTGGATTTATTTATTATCACTTATTCCGATTTTATTGATTTTTTTCATAGAAACTACTTATAACTTGCCAAGGATGATAGTAAAGTCGACTACTATGCAGCATTCATTTCATGTGTGCAGTTTGGTGCGATAAATTCGAATTAATCGGAGAGATAATTTAACTGTCAAAATTCAGAACTGCGTTTTTTTTTCATTCTTCGAGAAAAATGTATTTATATGAGTCGCTTTTTTACACTCCAATTATTCTCGAATATGATCTTTTTACTCTGAAAAAATATACAGAATATTTTTTGACAGCTGTAGTTGTTTGTTTCTTTAAATAAGAAATGGAAAAAAAACAGCATATAATTTTTCTGATCTGGCAGATCTGATCAGAGCAAAAAAAAAATAATTGATTTTATCGGATATCTCGGAACTTGGATATTCTGTTCTCTCCGAATTCTCCGACACAAAAAAAAAAGAAACACGCCCATAATTTCTGTTAAAAAAAAGTACCTTTCTGTGTTATTTTTATTTAGGTTCGGTTATTCAATTATTTCTCTCTGAAAATTTCCATAGATTTTTGTTTTTTGACAATATATATTACATTGTAATTTTTTCATACTATTTGACATTAATAACACCGAAAAATATAACTATAATTAGCATTTTTTAGTGATTTAAATAAATATTTCTAAATCGAATTATATTATATACCGATAATAATTTTATTTTATATGAAGTGAAAACACATTTCAAATGGACGAAAGAAAATACTTTTATTTTTATTGAGGGCAAAAAATGCTAGAAAATAATATAAAAAAATGCACTTATTTATTATAAGAAATACTAATTTAACTAACTTATAACTTATAATTTTTCCGAGAGTTAAAAGAAAACATAGAAAGAAAATTTTCTCTTTCTGAAAGCTACATATTTGAGAAAAAATTCATCCGACTCATATGATTTATCTCGGATCACTTTGCTTTCTCTTAAATTAAAAACAACATGGGCTTTGTTTAATTTTCTACATAGTATTTTTTTAAATTCTTTACAGTATCCTTCGCCTCACATGAATGAGTTAAAAATATTTTACTAAAAAAATATGTACTGACTGCGATTAACTGGCGCCTCGATATATTTTCTTGTGGCAATTTTTTAAAAATTGTATGTTAATATCTCTTCATCAGTAATAATATAAATAGTCAAAAAGTCGTCTCATGTAAATAAGTGTATATCTTTATTCGGTAGCTCTTGTACAATTGAAACCATCAATGTGTATTCTTGATCTATTACATTCTTACTATCTGACAGATGGTTGAAAGAAAATCATACGCCAAATGCAAAGCGCAATTAGTTTGCCGGTGCTACTCGCGTACAGCCTACATCGTGCCGGTTAGTTATCATTAAATCCGCGATAAGTAAAAGTTCCACGTTAATTTAATTACAGTAAGGTCTGTTTTCTTACAGTTTGCGGTAAAAATTAACTAAAGAAAAAATTCGCATAAATTCTTAGAAAGTGCAAGCACACAAAAAAGTAAAAAGGGAATGCATAACACCACAAAATTGTTGGCTTGGCAGAAACTGTCGGAAGTACATTACTCAACATTCACAAGTAGGTTAGGTTTGTGGCTTTCTTTTGATAGAAAAAGTGCAAAATTCTGCTCTCGATTTCACAAAAGTGCACTCGATTTGTTTGCTGTGTTACAATTTTAAAATAAAAACATTTGTGATCATTCTTATCGTCATAGTGGCTTTTGTGCGACCATTTGGTCACAAATTCACATACCGAACGTGCGAGTGCACATTTTTTTTTGCTCGCTTAGCGCTAAAAATTAGCGTACTCGGCTAAGAAAGTGTACGAATAAAAGAACGCCTCATAAGTAAGTTGTCAATTAATTAATTATTAACATAATGTTCACATGTTAGTCACAGAAACTTTTGCAGTAATAGTTGGTAAAATTCTCATGGTGGGGAAATAAACTTATATTGCTATATTTGCTATATTTGCTTTCAACAAAAAAATAAAAATAACAACACAAACACATTGGATAGACCAGAAAATGGTTAGCGTTAACCAAAAAAATATTTTTGGGTTAAGAAATATTTAACCAAATTGTTATTTATAATTTTCACCACCAGAGTCGACTTTTAAAAATTATATATGGATAAGTTGGCAAACACATGAAACAAAAAATTTACCAAAATTTGGTTAGTTTTTGCTGTTGCTTTAATCAGCCGTTAACCACAAAAAATACCTAACTCATTTTGTTGAAAGCAATATAGCAATTGCTTTGGCAAAGCCGGCTTGGCTCAAAGCAACAGCTTTTGGCTTTACCGCCGTACGGTGAGTATCATAATTATAAAATGTCTTTATTTTATAATTCTTAATTCTAAAATGGTGGATTTTGGATTTATTTTCGGCTTTATGCTTATGCTATTGTTGTTGTAAGCCAAGCCGGCTTTGCCAAAGCAATAATGCATTAGTCTCTATTTTCCGATATATTTTCTTATTTTTTCGAGTACAGGAACGCTTTTGAGTAAAAAGTCGTAACAATTAGCAATAATTATTACTACTATTGAGTACGGGAACAGACCTTTAAATTATTTTCATCGAATTTCCATTTTCGTTTTCTATTAATTTTAATTAGTTGCAAACTAATTCTATCAACATATTATTCTTTTATTATTAAATATTGACAGTAATAACAACTCTCCGCTACTTTGCGCACAGCTGCGTTAGAAGCTGAAGAAGTATGTGTAGTAATTGCGCTGCAAATGGCCACTGGTGGGCTATGTATTAGTATTTCATGCATTTATGCTGAATTCGAAATGACCGCAGAGGTCAATACGTGACATACAAACACATGTGTTTGTTGTTGTTAAACAGAACACACGTCTTATACAACAGCAACTTCTGATAGATTGGGTGTGTGTTGATGATTCGCACTGTGCATAACACAGAGCTGTTACAATTATGCATTATATGTACATTGAATAAACATCGTACTGCACTGCACATTGTGAATTATCTAATTGGCCCATTGTTTCAGCGGTTTAGTAACCCGTGGTCCTTTTTGAATTGATTTTTTTCCCTTTTTAATAAATAAAAATCCCAAATTGTTCCCATCAGAAGATCGCCTGTTTTATTTGTTTTTTTTTTCAAATTCACAAAAAATAAAAGGAACTGGAGTATACAGTGATTCCGGAAATGTTTTTTTGTGGCTTAAAGAAATTTTAAGGAAAAGAAGAAGGTGGTGGAAAAAACGCACAAATATGTCAAAATGCATAATTTCCATTAAACGCTTAGGTTTTAAAGCTACGCATATACTCATATTATTGCATTTAATCGCTAATAATAAACAGCATTTAGCCATTTATTATCCATATTGTCATTTCTTAATTGTAATATGTAACGCACTTATTTCTAAATCCAATTGTGACATCATAGGACAGTTTTAGAATTAAAAACCATTTCATAAAACCATGAGAGTATTCGGCATCCCAAATAAACTAGCACGACTATGTAGGTTGACCATGACCAATGTTATAAGCCAAGTAAAAATATCCGGATCACTATCAAGCCCATTCAACATCTACAACGGGCTCCGACTAGTGAATAGACTGGCCTGCGTCCTCTTTAACCTGACGTTGGAGAAAGTGATCCCAGACTCTAACGTAACGGCGAGAGGAACAATCCTCTATAAGACCATTCAGATACTGGCTTGCGCAGACGATATATTGACATCGTTGTAGAAACTCAAGAGCTCTACAGGAAGCTTTCATCCAGAACGAGCTGGCGCCACGAAATCTGGGGCTGCACATAAATGAGAGCAAAAGAAAGTACGTCTGCGAGTAGAAAATCCAACATTGGTCACTCAATTCAAATAGTGGAATTAGTGCAATCCATTACCTATATCGGGTCAACTGTAGCAGCCGATAACAGCATGGAACCAGAAATACGCGCACGGTTGCTTAAAGCCAACAAAGCCTACTATATTCTGACAAGACTTTTCAAATCCAGGATCCAAGCTGCTGGTATATAAGACAATGATCATACCAGTACTTGCATATGGATCCGAGACTTGGGTGCTTAGCAAAAAGCATTCTGACCGCGTTCGAGAAAAAAGTCTTACGGAGGAAGGACGATTCCGGAGACTCTATAATTATGAGATCTACGAGCGTTACCGCGATGTCGACATCGTGAATAGAATTAAATTCGCATGAGCGAAGATTATCCTGCTTGGAAAGTCCTTTGGGGTAGCATTTTTGGAACACGACAGCGAGGCCGGCCAAGACTACGCTGGAAATATGGCGTAGACCAGGACGCCCAGAGTTTAGGAATGGCAAACTGGATGAAATCGGCTCGAAATCCTGACCGTGGAGAGATGTTTTGCGGGACGCCAGGACTGGACACCGGGTGTAGAGCCAAATATGATGATGATTATAACCTATTTACTAGTAATGAACCCAAAAGTAACCCTCTCATGCATTTTGTACCACCTTGTATATAGATGAGATTGAATTCAACTTAACGCCAATTTTTTTTTTCAGATAAAAAAAATTTACCGTCGAAGCATCACAGATGCGCTGTAATATACAAATCCAATGGATGTCGATGTCATTTAAAACGGGTGTATGTATATGGAAAATGCTTACCTGAAGGCTGTTTATGGAACACCATTCCAAAGCATCCACCGTTCTTGAAAAATCTGATATCCGAAACGGAAAAAGAACCACTGCAGAACTGATTACCAAGCAAGCACTTTATCGCTAGAACGATTATATAGAATTGTCCCTTTTCTATTCGCCTGAGGCGATTTGTTCATTTGCATATGTTTCTCGTTGGAAATTATTGACTAGAAATGAATTTGTTAAAGATGCAGGTTTTAAGCCAAAAGCATAGTAACAACAACCATTCCAACGACCAATAACGTTGGCTCTTTTGCTACACCCTTCAAACACAATCCATATGTTCCGTTTGGAGAAGACAGTGGTACTAATGTCAAATAGGTGCAGCCGTCTTTCGAAATGGTTGCATGTATGTATCTATGTACATGAAAACGGTGTGCTTTAAATTTGACACACGAACTATATGGTGTTTTTAAAACAGCAAAACAGCGGATAAATTGTACTATCATTTGATACAATGGTAAGAAATGCTTTAAAGTTAGAAAAATATTATTAAAAACAGATTTTTCTTTATCCAGGTGAACATCATTCGAGATCGTAGTAATCGGCAAATCCCAAGAAATTTAATAGCAAAAACCAAACCGCTTCTGGACTGATTTTTTTCAAGCAAAATTTAATTTTCTTAATAAAATTGGAATATGCTTTTCAAGCACACCTAACCAATGTAATTGGAATCCAAAGGAGAATCAGTATTCTCAGTACATCCAGAACAACCAGTGAGTATACTGAGAGTCAATTTAAATGTATTTTTGTACTTGCATATATAAAACTAACTTCTATTGTAGATCGTCCATGTCGTCAAATATCAAGCGATTACGAATGTGATGCTGACTTGAGTAGCTGGTTTATAAAAGGCGATTTGTAAGCAAGGTACTTATCAGAAGAACAAAAAAGGGAGAAGTGAAAGGAAAACTTCCAAAATAGGGGAAAAATCAAAACGAAAAGTCAAAAAAAAAAAAAATATTTCTGGGTTATGATTAAAGCAGCTACAAATCGACAGAAAATAAAGAGAAGCGGAGAAGTGCAAGTACTATATTATTATTAGTATATTATGTATAATAACATAATCATTATGACACTAGTATTATATTTTAATTATTATAGCATCAAATTTCCATCAAATTTATTTGGTAAAACATTTCATCTAAAGGTTATTTAGGATTTTATGCTCAGAGGTATCATGCGCATAGATAAAAGTAAATTTACTAATTGCGATTAATCAAAAATGTTAGATATTGACGTTGTGCACAGAATAGCAACTTTTCTACATCTTAATATAAATTGAAAGAGACAGGTTAAATATTTTTTAAATCCTTTAATTCTAAACATAGGAATTTACGTATCCGTGCATTACAATTATAATTGTAACTGTCTCTAAAAGTCACATTTCCTTTAAGACGATAGCAAAGATTTTTGTATACGTCGATAAAAATTTTTGATTTGAATTTAATTTAATCTTATTATAATAAGTAATACCTATCCGATTGTCTTTTAACGCATTATTCGGTTTGTTTAGGCTCATAGTTCTGTCATTTATTATTTGCCTTTTCCAATACAGTGTTATTTCGTTATTGCCAATTAATGGTAAATGTTGGCATTTACAGTAATAAACGTAACAAAAAATATACATACATACATACATATGTGTGTATGTACTTAAAACACAAAAAACAAAAAAATTTGCATCAAACTTAAACTGTGCTGAAATAGTTAGTCAGTTTTGTTTGCTTTTTCTTTACATTGAAGTCAATTAGTATTGCCTTTTGCCTGTAACCTTTTAAGGACCATAAAACATTCGTGTAATCCACTTTATTACTAGTCCACCCATTCAAGAACTTTATCAAATAATTAAAGTGCATCTCTATAGATACTGAACAATTCGGATGATTTGTATCTGCTTGCTGTTCTTCTTCGCATTCGTACGTTGTTCGGGATGAACTCATCGTTGACTACCAGGAGCTGTGCGTCATGTTAAATGTCGACGTCGACTTTAATGAGTATGCTAATCTTGGAATTGCAAAAGTATTCGCCACCAGCAAATCCTCGCAAAAGTACATAGCATGCGATTTTCGTTTCATCGTCTTTGACAAAGGACTTCTTAACCAGAGAATTTACGCTCCCTGGATCGATTAAAGCAATCGGTTCGCTTCGATACACGTGAATTGTTTTCAGAACTGCTTTGTCGTTCTGAAAAAAAGTCTTCAGTGCCATATATTCCGCTTCTGTGCTGGATAATGCGATAGTCGGTTGCTTCTTCGTAGCCCATGCTACAGCTCCACCAGGAAGTTTGACCGCATAGCCAGCGTAGGGTCGCCGATCATGATTCGTCGCCTAATCAGCATCTCTATCTCTTTCTCTCTCTGGCTTTCACATCCCATGTAGGGATTTTGCCGCCAGCACTAAGGTCCTCCATCCGTCTCGGTCCAACGCTCTCGTCCACCAGTTTCGACATCCTAATGCATGTAGATCTTGTTCGACGTCGTCACGCCAGCGCAGTCGGGGTCTTCCTCTACAACGCACACCGACTGGCTGATGATGGAACACTTTATTGGTCATTCGTTGTTGTGGGGACCGTGTGACGTGGCCGAGCCATCTAACTCGATTGGATTTAATGAATCCGATAATATCACAGCCTCCAAGAAGCTGCCTTATCTCATGGTTCATACGAATCCGGTATTCGTTGTCCGCGACTTTAATTGGCCCAAAAGATTGAGCGAATGATTTTTCTTTCGAAGGTAGATAACAATCTACAATCGCTAGTGGTCATGGTCCAGCTCTCGCTTTCGAAAGTCAGCACAGGTCTTACGAGTGCTTCATAAAGTGCGAGCTTGCACCGACTGCGACAGATGTTTAGATCGCAATAATTTTGATTGGGCATAGAAAACTCGTTGTCTGTCCGGCAGCGATTCGGGCTTTTATTTCTGCCTGCATATCAATCGACGATGTTATAACTGACCCGAGGTATTTAAAGTTTTCGACGCTATCAAAGTTATGGTCGCCAGTTCCGAGATTTGCCATGGAGATGCTCCTGGGTGTTGATAGAATTTTTTGTTTTGTTGCTGTTCACCTCCAGATACCAAGTCTTCTTGCGCAGCGATCGAGCTGTATGAAACTTTCCTTGATATCGCTAGGTCTTCGGCCAAGAAGCACGATATCATCTGCATATCCAAGAATTTGGCCTGATTTATTAAATAAGCAGCGCGACGTTTCAATGTTGCTTTTTCTGATTACGTACTCAAGCGCCAAATTGAACAGCACAGGCGCGAGTGCATCTCCCTGACGAACACCAGATGTTATTTCAAAGGAGTCTGACACAGCTCCCTCAATTACGATTCTACCTACAGACCCAGAGGTTGTTAATTTACACAGTGAGACGAGTTTCTCTGGAATTCCTAGACATATGAGTGCGGCCCATAGGTTTTCGCGGTTGATGCTGTCATATGCCTGACTGAAGTCTATATACAGTTGATGTATGATTATGTTGTACTCCCAACATTTGTCCAAGATCATCCTCATGGTGAAACATTGGTCAGTGGTCGATCGGTTGGGACGAAAACCACATTGATAGTCGCCAATGATGTTTTCGGCGAAAGGGATGATTCTGGCAAGAACAACATTAGCCAACACTTTGTAAGCAGTGTTCAATAGAGCGATACCACATTTAAGACGGTCTCCTTTTTTGTGTAGCGGACATATGAGTGCGGTCTTCCAATTCTCCGGCAGCTCTTCTCGGTCCCAGATAGAGACGCAGAGATCGTATATATTTGTAGCGAGAGTAGCGCCTCCGAGCTTAAGCAATTCTGCGGGGATTCCGTCGAGACCGGGTGCCTTTCCATTTTTTAATTTACTAATAGCTGCATCTACTTCCTCTACTGTGGGACATTCGACGAAGATCTCTTCACCTGGGGGAGCTATTGCTCTAATGGGGGTCACTTCGTCATTCCGATTTAGCAGATTTTGAAAGTAGCTTTGCCATACTGAGAGAACATCAGCCAAGTTTGTTCTCAGCTCTCCATTCCCGTCTTTGATGGCTGTGCTTCTTGGGTGGAAGTCTTTAGTTAACTTTCTGGCGTTAGCAAAACAGTCCCTTGAGTTTCCTATTTCCGCTTGGAAGCTGATGTTTTCGATCTCATGATCTCATATGATCGCGCTTCTTTTGTCGGAGGTATTTAGTCGTTGCTTTCCTAGCACGGAGATATTCTGCTAGAGTGCTTCTAATGTTGCGAGCCAACCATTTTTCACGAAGCTTCCGTTTATTTTCGACGACCCTTCGACATTGATCATCGAACCAGTCATTGTGGGACCTCGGAGGTCTTCTTCCGATGGTATTTTGCGCCGCGGTGATTATAGCTGATTGTATAGCGCGCCACTGCTCCTGGATGTTGGCAGGAGCTTCTTCGTTGTTATTGGACCGGTCTAAATAATTAGTGACAGCTGATTGGTACCACTGCAGCGACGCTTGGTCTTTTAAAGCATCGATATTCCATCGAACGGTCTTTTGTTGCTTGTCTGTTGAACGTAGATGACAGTTTGCACTTATACTTAAATATGACAAGCACATGATCGCTGCCCATGTCTGAACCTCTATGGGACCTGACGTCGGATATGCTGGTTGAGTGCCTCTTAGACACCATGACGTGATCAATTTGGTTTTCCGTTCGTGATGCGGTATGTTATTGATGACTTCCTCCAGCTCGACATAGAAGAGATCTTTGATGTCATCAGATTTATCTTCGGTGGGTGCATGTAAATTAACGATCGTGATGTTAAATTTTTTAGTTGATATGGCGGAAGTCGATGATATGATGCTTCACGCGCTGATGGATAAGGAAGCCAACTCCAAATTCTCTTCGATTCTGATGGCCGCTGTAGTAAAGAGTGTAGCCATTGATGGTGTCATGGATCCCACTTCCAGACCATCTTAGCTCTTGTAGTGCAAGCACGTCTAATGCGTAACTCTTTGCTTGATTCGAGAGGTTCTGGAGATCTCCAGGTCTTAAGAGGCTAAGCACGTTCCATGTTCCCATTTTTAAAGCGTTGTCCGTGTACAATTTCCGAGGTCGATTTTGTGATGAATCCGATATGGTAATCCGAGGCCTTTGATTAGGGTTCATAACTTTAATTGTTTTTATGAGAGAAGGTTTGTTGGCCTGCTGCTCAACCCGCTTGTTACGTGTGTGGGCCACGTACTGGTGAGAATCTTAAGGCATCCAGTCCTACCTTGTACACATTTATATAGCGAGCCGCTTGATACAAGACAGACGCCCGCTTCAGCCGCACCTAACCTGGAGAACAGACGATGAATTGGGATTTAGTTTTGAGGCGCCAATGACTCGCCTTGACATGTAGTGTCCATGACTATAAACAGGATTTCCCCTGCTCGTCTCCACTACACCGCCTGATTCATTTAGCGTGACCCAGGGAGCACCGCGAGGAGGTATGAATCTCGGACTTCGCCCCTTATAATTATTATTGTTAAATATTATTGTGTAATAAGAAAATGTTAAATGTTTGACGTTCCTCTAAATCAAACTATCAGTTGTGCAATTTCCGCATATGTAATACTAAATGTGAACGTAGAGCGAATTTCCTCGAACACCTTGTGCATGACAACGGAAGCTTATCCCTGTGCATTGTTCCACGATGCTTACGCAAACGTACGGACGTTTTCAACTTATCATCAGCATCGGCTTACTATAAATCAAAGAAATGAAGTAATGGTATCTATTTTTTGGGTGCCTTAGTACATGCTGCTCTGCATTCATGTGCTGCATATGCGGGTTCGCATGCTTCTGCGAGATACAGACGTAGTTACTCGCTCGCTCCGTTTAATTGTACCCCTCCAGCCCCAGGAAATATCCCACTTTGTCCTTTGTTTGCAATGACAAATTCATTTTCAAACATGTTCTTGATTTTATCTCGGCGGGTCCTTTTCTTCGAAAAACCGAGTAAGATATCGTCGTCGTAAATCGCCAGGATGTCGATCTTTCCATCTTTGTTGTTCGTGTATGCACAGGAATCGTAGCTGCATCTCTTGAATCGTGAATCTTTTTAAAACTTCGTCCAGATTGTTGTTCCACTGCCGTCTTGATTGTTAAAGCCCGTACAATGCCTTGCTTAATTTTCAGACACGTTGATGATACTTCGGGCTAATAAAACCTTTTGGCTGTCACATGTACACTTTTTTCTTTTATCCTTCCATTCAAGAATGCACTAGTGACATTCATTTGATGAAGATTAAGTTTGTACTTCACGGATAAGGATATAAGTCGCACTGTGGAGTAGCGGACCTCAGGCGACAACTTTTCGTAGAAATCTATTCCTGGCCTTTGCATACAGCCTTTGTACCTTTCGATATCGCCGTTGTCTTGTTCCCTTTTTAAACTAAACTCCCACTTACATTTAATTGGTTTCCTTTACGGTGGCAGATCAACAAGCATCCACGTGTCATTGGAAATCAAAGTCTTATACTCCGATCTCATGGCCTGCTCCCAGTGATTGGCTTCTCCATATTGAAGCGCTTCTTCAACAGTTTGGGGAATTTTTGCACCTTTTAAAAATAGAACAGCATTTCTCTTCAATTCTTTTGCTTTGTTCCGTGTAAGGATAAGGGCATTGGAGCGTCGTTACCTTTCCCACCTTCTCCTTCTTCATCACCGTCCGGGTCTAAATCAAAGATGTCCGGATGGTTCATTATTTCTTCTACTGTGTCTTCAAAACGGTCTTCATCTTCATCTTCATCGTCGTCACATTGTTTTAGTTGACTCACATCCTGGTTTGTTTTGAATTTCATGTTTGTCTTTCACCGCTTGTCGTCTTTATTTAACTTTTGATTTAACGCAGGCACTTTTTAATTTTTGTTAAGTCCTTGACATCTCGGGTTTTCAGAATTTTTCGTTATTCAGGAACATACACCCTGTACGCTTTAGCAGCAGTTGAGTACCCAAACATCACGCAATCGATGCCTTTTCCCTGGAACTTAGATTTCCCGGGCTTTTGATTTTGCATGACATCTAAGCTACAAAAAAAAATTAAAATGAAGAGCATTAGGGATATTACCGCTCTAGCACTCGTATGGGGTAATCGATGAAATAGATTTTGTCGGCGATCTATTTCTTATATAGGCTGCGGTATTAATTGCCTCTGCCCACATCATTTCCAGGAGACAACAGTCCAACAGCATGCATCGGGCCATTGTAACAAGGGTCGGTTTGCGCGTTGGGCAACTCCATTTTGCTGAGGTGTATATTCAGCCGATCGCTCAAAAATTTCCCGAACTCCTCGCCTAATGTCGAAGTATTCTTCGTCGTCATCGCCATTAATTTTTCTTGCTGATTCCTTGTTCGTCCATTGGGTCCTCCTTTCTTGGCACAATAAGTGTTTGCTGGTATGCTACTTTTATTCTGACCATACTTGCTATCATCCTCCACTATGGTATCTGTCTTTTTTTTTCTTGGACTCAATCTAAATGATTATTATCAGCTTTTGATAAAAGTTATTTTTGCACGTGTGCAAGTACTTCCATTTTGATCGCATCACTCAAACAACAAGTATTTCCATTTTGATCGGAAGCATACGTAACGACTGGATAACAATTCCTTACAATTGGGCAGAGCTGAAAAACTTCTTCGTAAACTGAATTTTTACAGTAAACATGTTGGGGAAGGGCATTCAATAACATCCCGGACTTGTATAAACATAATCCTCCCAGTTGATTGGAAGGTATCGTATACAGCTGCAGTTTTCATTGAGTTGACTGGCACCCCTCGCAAAAATATGGCCAACTGCGTACCACTCGCATAAATATGGCCAACTGCGCAGTGGCTGTAATGAGGGTTTTTCCATCACAAGCAAATAGCAAAATCTTTAAACCGAGAAATTCCATTTATCAAATGCAGTCGATTTTAAAGAAATATCCCTAACACAATTTGTAAAATAAAAACTATTATTGTGGCAATAGTTGCATTTTATTAATTAATGTAGATAATTGTATATTTATATTTGTGTTGACCACACCAATTCATAAAACATACCGCTTTTTATTCCGCTGCACTGTGATTGCGTGCGTAGATAATAATCAGGACGAAGGATTTTTTTGTTAATACTCATATAGGTATATAATAATAATATTTATTTTTACTAATATAGTTATATAGTATTAGTAGCGGATTATATTTCTTAATGCTAATATAATAGTTGGTGCCTCTACAAGGTAGCCATTCATTTTTCTTTCTGCATCCTTGTTCGTCCATTGGGTCCTCTACAAGGTAGCCTTTCTTGGCACGGAAAGTGTTTGCTGGTATGCTACTTTTATTGTGACCATACTTGCTATCATCCTCACTGTCCTTTTTTTCTTGGACTCAATTCAAATGATTATTATCAGCTTTTGATGCACCTTTGCATCAATCAAATAACAAGTATTTCCATTTTGATCGGATACATACGTAACGACTGGATAACAATTCCTTACAATTGGGCAGAGCTGGAAAACTTCTTCGTAAACTGAATTTTTACAGTAAACATGTTGGGGAAGGGCATTCAATAACATCCCGGACTTGTATAAACATAATCCTCCCAGTTGATTGGAAGGTATCGTATACAGCTGCAGTTTTCATTGAGTTGACTGGCACCCCTCGCAAAAACATGGCCAACTGCGTACCACTCGCATAAATATGGCCAACTGCGCAGTGGCTGTAATGAGGGTTTTTCCATCACAAGCAAATAGCAAAATCTTTAAACCGAGAAATTCCATTTATCATATGCAGTCGATTTTAAAGAAATATCCCTAACACAATTTGTAAAATAAAAACTATTATTGTGGCAATAGTTGCATTTTATTAATTAATGTAGATAATTGTATATTTATATTTGTGTTGACCACACCAATTCATAAAACATACCGCTTTTTATTCCGCTGCACTGTGATTGCGTGCGTAGCTAATAATCAGGACGAAGGATTTTTTTGTTAATACTCATATAGGTATATAATAATAATATTTATTTTTACTAATATAGTTATATAGTATTAGTAGCGGATTATATTTCTTAATGCTAATATAATAGTTGGTGCCTCTACAAGGTAGCCATTCATTTTTCTTTCTGCATCCTTGTTCGTCCATTGGGTCCTCTACAAGGTAGCCTTTCTTGGCACGTAAAGTGTTTGCTGGTATGCTACTTTTATTGTGACCATACTTGCTATCATCCTCACTATGGTATCTGTCATTTTTTTCTTGGACTCAATTCAAATAATTATTATCAGCTTTTGATGCACCTTTGCATCAATCAAATAACAAGTATTTCCATTTTGATCGGAAACATACGTAACGACTGGATAACAATTCCTTACAATTGGGCGGAGCTGGAAAACTTCTTCGTAAACTGAATTTTTACAGTAAACATGTTGGGGAAGGGCATTCAATAACATCCCGGACTTGTATAAACATAATCCTCCCAGTTGATTGGAAGGTATCGTATACAGCTGCAGTTTTCATTGAGTTGACTGGCACCCCTCGCAAAAATATGGCCAACTGCGTACCACTCGCATAAATATGGCCAACTGCGCAGTGGCTGTAATGAGGGTTTCTCCATCACAAGCAAATAGCAAAATATTTAAACCGAGAAATTCCATTTATCAAATGCAGTCGATTTTAAAGAAATATCCTTAACACAATTTGTAAAATAAAAACTATTATTGTGGCAATAGTTGCATTTTATTAATTAATGTAGATAATTGTATATTTATATTTGTGTTGACCACACCAATTCATAAAACATACCGCTTTTTATTCCGCTGCACTGTGATTGCGTGCGTAGATAATAATCAGGACGAAGGATTTTTTTGTTAATACTCATATAGGTATATAATAATAATATTTATTTTTACTAATATAGTTATATAGTATTAGTAGCGGATTATATTTCTTAATGCTAATATAATAGTTGGTGCCTCTACAAGGTAGCCATTCATTTTTCTTTCTGCATCCTTGTTCGTCCATTGGGTCCTCTACAAGGTAGCCTTTCTTGGCACGTAAAGTGTTTGCTGGTATGCTACTTTTATTGTGACCATACTTGCTATCATCCTCACTATGGTATCTGTCCTTTTTTTCTTGGACTCAATTCAAATAATTATTATCAGCTTTTGATGCACCTTTCCATCAATCAAATAACAAGTATTTCCATTTTGATCGGATACATACGTAACGACTGGATAACAATTACTTACAAATGAGCAGAGCTGGAAAACTTCTTCGTAAACTGAATTTTTACAGTAAACATGTTGGGGAAGGGCATTCAATAACATCCCGGACTTGTATAAACATAATCCTCCCAGTTGATTGGAAGGTATCGTATACAGCTGCAGTTTTCATTGAGTTTAAGCCAGCTCTGCAAAATGATCTTTTGGGAGATATAATTACTTCAATCGCAGCCGTCCAACCAACGGGGTTTTCGTTATTCTGAGTTTGAGGTTCCAATTGATTCACTAAACTTATGCAGACTCTCTATAAAATATATGCGCTTCAAATAGAAATTTAAATAAAGTTCGAATATCATTCAAAGCTGGCTTTGTATCTATGTATTTAGATACGAACGTATATCATATAAAAATGTTAGGATAACGCGACTAAAACTAAAATGGTATCAGAATACTAATGACTTTAAAATTTTATATTATATATATCATTATAATTACTTTAATCGCAGCCGTCCAACCAACCAGGTTTTAGTTATTCTGAGTTTGAGGTTCCAATTGATTCACTAAACTTATGCAGACTCTCTATAAAATATATGTGCTTCAAATAGAAATTTAAATAAAGTTCGAATATCATTCAAAGCTGGCTTTGTATCTATGTATTTAGATACGAACGTATATCATATAAAAATGTTAGGATAACGCGACTAAAACTAAAATGGTATCAGAATACTAATGACTTTAAAATTTTATATTATATATATCATTATAATTACTTTAATCGCAGCCGTCCAACCAACCAGGTTTTAGTTATTCTGAGTTTGAGGTTCCAATTGATTCACTAAACTTATGCAGACTCTCTATAAAATATATGTGCTTCAAATAGAAATTTAAATAAAGTTCGAATATCATTCAAAGCTGGCTTTGTATCTATGTATTTAGATACGAACGTATATCATATAAAAATGTTAGGATTAACACGACTAAAACTAAAATGGTATCAGAATACTAATGACTTTAAAATTTTATATTATATATATCATTATAATTACTTTAATCGCAGCCGTCCAACCAACCAGGTTTTAGTTATTCTGAGTTTGAGGTTCCAATTGATTCACTAAACTTATGCAGACTCTCTATAAAATATATGCGCTTCAAATAGAAATTTAAATAAAGTTCGAATATCATTCAAAGCTGGCTTTGTATCTATGTATTTAGATACGAACGTATATCATATAAAAATGTTAGGATTAACACGACTAAAACTAAAATGGTATCAGAATACTAATGACTTTAAAATTTTATATTATATATATCATTATAATTACTTTAATCGCAGCCGTCCAACCAACCAGGTTTTAGTTATTCTGAGTTTGAGGTTCCAATTGATTCACTAAACTTATGCAGACTCTCTATAAAATATATGTGCTTCAAATAGAAATTTAAATAAAGTTCGAATATCATTCAAAGCTGGCTTTGTATCTATGTATTTAGATACGAACGTATATCATATAAAAATGTTAGGATTAACACGACTAAAACTAAAATGGTATCAGAATACTAATGACTTTAAAATTTTATATTATATATATCATTATAATTACTTTAATCGCAGCCGTCCAACCAACCAGGTTTTAGTTATTCTGAGTTTGAGGTTCCAATTGATTCACTAAACTTATGCAGACTCTCTATAAAATATATGTGCTTCAAATAGAAATTTAAATAAAGTTCGAATATCATTCAAAGCTGGCTTTGTATCTATGTATTTAGATACGAACGTATATCATATAAAAATGTTAGGATTAACACGACTAAAACTAAAATGGTATCAGAATACTAATGACTTTAAAATTTTATATTATATATATCATTATAATTACTTTAATCGCAGCCGTCCAACCAACCAGGTTTTAGTTATTCTGAGTTTGAGGTTCCAATTGATTCACTAAACTTATGCAGACTCTCTATAAAATATATGTGCTTCAAATAGAAATTTAAATAAAGTTCGAATATCATTCAAAGCTGGCTTTGTATCTATGTATTTAGATACGAACGTATATCATATAAAAATGTTAGGATTAACACGACTAAAACTAAAATGGTATCAGAATACTAATGACTTTAAAATTTTATATTATATATATCATTATAATTACTTTAATCGCAGCCGTCCAACCAACCAGGTTTTAGTTATTCTGAGTTTGAGGTTCCAATTGATTCACTAAACTTATGCAGACTCTCTATAAAATATATGCGCTTCAAATAGAAATTTAAATAAAGTTCGAATATCATTCAAAGCTGGCTTTGTATCTATGTATTTAGATACGAACGTATATCATATAAAAATGTTAGGATAACGCGACTAAAACTAAAATGGTATCAGAATACTAATGACTTTAAAATTTTATATTATATATATCATTATAATTACTTTAATCGCAGCCGTCCAACCAACCAGGTTTTAGTTATTCTGAGTTTGAGGTTCCAATTGATTCACTAAACTTATGCAGACTCTCTATAAAATATATGCGCTTCAAATAGAAATTTAAATAAAGTTCGAATATCATTCAAAGCTGGCTTTGTATCTATGTATTTAGATACGAACGTATATCATATAAAAATGTTAGGATAACGCGACTAAAACTAAAATGGTATCAGAATACTAATGACTTTAAAATTTTATATTATATATATCATTATAATTACTTTAATCGCAGCCGTCCAACCAACCAGGTTTTAGTTATTCTGAGTTTGAGGTTCCAATTGATTCACTAAACTTATGCAGACTCTCTATAAAATATATGCGCTTCAAATAGAAATTTAAATAAAGTTCGAATATCATTCAAAGCTGGCTTTGTATCTATGTATTTAGATACGAACGTATATCATATAAAAATGTTAGGATTAACACGACTAAAACTAAAATGGTATCAGAATACTAATGACTTTAACATTTTATATATTGTCGAGGTTTGCCAAGGATTTGATTAATAAAAACCTAATAAATGTATAAAATTCCATTTATTTATTATTAAAAGTAAAACTTAAAAAAGAATTAAAAACAGCAGGTGTTATATGATTATGATTGATTTTGGAATAATTCCCTCAATAGGCGCTCCTTTCTTAAGTAACGTTCTTCCTTCCCCGTTTGCGATTCTTCCATTTTTTGTGCTTTTTTTGGCAGCATAGTCGGCTAAAATTCTATTTTTCTCGACAGCAGGTTTTCCTTTTAGTTAAACAACAAGTTTTTAGTTAAATAACAAGTATTTCCATATTGATCGTATCACTCAAATAACAAGTATTTCCATTTTGATCGGATACATACGTAACGACTGGATAACAATTCCTTACAATTGGGCGGAGCTGGAAAACTTCTTCGTAAACTGAATTTTTACAGTAAACATGTTGGGGAAGGGCATTCAATAACATCCCGGACTTGTATAAACAAAATCCTCCCAGTTGATTGGAAGGTATCGTATACAGCTGCAGTTTTCATTGAGTTTAAGCCAGCTCTGCAAAATGATCTTTTGGGAGATATAATTACTTCAATCGCAGCCGTCCAACCAACGGGGTTTTCGTTATTCTGAGTTTGAGGTTCCAATTGATTCACTAAACTTATGCAGACTCTCTATAAAATATATGCGCTTCAAATAGAAATTTAAATAAAGTTCGAATATCATTCAAAGCTGGCTTTGTATCTATGTATTTAGATACGAACGTATATCATATAAAAATGTTAGGATTAACACGACTAAAACTAAAATGGTATCAGAATACTAATGACTTTAAAATTTTATATTATATATATCATTATAATTACTTTAATCGCAGCCCTCCAACCAACGGGGTTTTAGTTATTCTGATTTTGAGGTTCCAATTGATTCACTAAACTTATGCAGATTCGAATATAAAATATGTGGGATACAAACACAACAGTATTAGTGTTCTAGTTTTTTAAATATTCTTAAATATTGGTTACGTTTGAATTTGAAGTATAAAAATTATAAAAAAAAAAATTCTAGTAAAATACATATGGACGTTTCATTCATTACATGAAAAATGTTAAATGTTAAATGTTACATCGAAGCATTTAAAAAGAGAATGAAATTTGTATAAAATATCGTCATAATAGCTGTTGAGCTCAAAATGAAACGATTGTTTTCTTTATTTATTTCCCTATACCGATTCCACGTTTTAGTTGATCGACTGCCATGAAGAGACTGCCTTCACTGACATGAGCGACATCATCATGTGTCAACTTTTTACATACAGTAGAGTCCATAATAAAAGGTTGGCGGAACCATACTTTTTTTTTTATTTCTTTTTTATTTTATTTGTATAAAAAACGTAACATACAATAAATTTATAGGTAATAAATTTACAAATAAAATAAATAAGTTAATACTAAAGGAAAAATATCCAAAGTATCGGATTAACTTTTAGAAAAAGTACAAAATTAAAATAAATAAATATAAATTTGATGGGTGCTCAAATTACAAAAATACAAAATATAATAATAAAGTATAGTATAAAATATAGAATATAATATTAAAAAAAAGTGAACAAAACAAAAAAAAGAGGAGAAAAAATATGGAAAATAAAATCAATTTAGAAATATAAACTATGACTTCCAGAAAAAACGTACGTAATGCAACCGATTGCGTCCGCTTACAAGTGAATGTGCCTTACTACTGAACTTGATGGATACCCTTTAGTACAAATTCTGCATCTTTCAAAATAATTTTATTGCTTCTAGAGTATCTTTAGTAGGAATTTTATTGTGTAGGTATGGAGCCATGTATATAAAGCTTCTACGCGTCGCCTCTGAAGTAATTTTCGGCGTAATACAACTGTTTTTGTTTCTTAAATTGTAAACATTATCTTTCAAAAGACTGCGATGCCCACTTTTCTTAAAAAACACTTTTAAAACGTTGTATATGTAAAGATTTCGAAACGGAAGTAATTTAGATTTGTAGAACAAACAACAAAACTTAAAGTAAGTTTTGAATACTGATTTATCTGTTGATGGAAAAGACAATGACATACGAGATTTGAAATAAATTATTCTTAAACAATGTTTTTTAAATTAGAAAAAATACTGACTTCCCCAAGGCTATATTGAAGTTGTGACTCGATCATTGCGTAGTAATGCATTTACTTCAATTGGTCAAAATTACGTAGCATGTATAACTTTCTGAGTTCAACAAATAATTGTGAACATTAATAATGTGGACATTCCATGAAAAATAGTTAACCCCAGATATTTAAAAATTTTTACAGTTTCAATTTTAATGCAGCCTAAATTATTGCAATCAGCAGAGGTGCAATTATGTTCATGATATATAATATCATTAACTGGGATATATATCTTGATTACGGCCAAAAAACATTAATTTAGTCTTCGAACTCAAAATCATGTAATGGCTGTCAAACCACTTACGTAGGACTGTCAAATCACGTATAATCTTTAATTCTATGTCAATGCTATCATTAGCAGTATATAATATTGCAGTATCATCAGCAATCAATCAAATCACCTGAAAGATCTAATGAAAATATACAATTAATGTAAACTAGAAATAAAATAGGCCCTAGCACCGACCCCTGAGGAACTCCAATATGAAGAGTACCAGGGGTACTGTACGACATATTGACACGAATTTTTTGCGATCTGTTTTGTAATTAACTTTTTAACCACTGAACAGCTAAACCACGAAAGCCAATATTGACCAGTTTGAGTAGCAAAATATCATGGTTTACAGTGTCAAATGCCTTAGTGATATCGATGAACAATGACGCTATTTTTTGGTTTTTATTAAGGTTATTAAAAATAAAGTTATTAAATTTCACCAGAGCATCTTCAGTGAAACGCGACCTTTAACAAATCCAAATTGGTTAGAGTTTAAGAACTTAATTTTTATTAAAAACGACTTTTTTTTTTGCTAATTTCTCAAATTTTTTTGATATAATTGGTAATAATGTATCGGGCGGTAATTATTTGGATCTATCGTCGAACCTTTTTTGTGAAGTGGTATCACAACTGCAGATTTCAATTTGTCTGGAAAAACACCATGCAAGGAATTACCAGAACCTTTCAATTTTCGACAGTTGATTAGTAGTAAGCACCAGAGACGAAAACATGTCGCGATAATGAGGCCAATCCGTATATGATCTGTCGAAGTTTGGAATTTGAATTTCGCATGAACGAGCAGATGGATTTTTTCCATTTTGATTATCAATAACGGGAGGATTTACCGTTTCATTTTGCGATGATGCAACCGGTGCAAATTTCTTATCAGGATCGTCTTGTAAAACGCAAATGGTTTCTAAATAACGTTCTTCAAATTCTTCTGACAATTCATTTTGAAAGTAATCACTTTCGCTTGGATGTTTGTTAAGAATCAACCTTTTATCATTCGAATGGAATTCACTGCACAGAAGCTTCACCTTTTCGATACGTTTTTGATAATATATTTGTGCCTTTTGTGCAGATGCACGATTTTTGTAATTGGTCATAACCTCTTCCAACGATGCGTGTAACGCGGTTTAATGATTGGCTACCGCTTCCAAATCTATTTTCGTATCATTCATTCCGTACGAGATTATATATTGTATGAAAATGATGGGAATTAAATAGGGAAAGGAATTGTTTCAAGGAAAGGGAAGAGTTAAATTAGACTGCACGTGGTAATTACCTTATAATTCGACCATGTGGAATGTTCTGTTGGATGTTGTTTGATGATGATGATGTTGTCTAATCTTTCCTCGTAAACTAATATGTTGTGTAGCGAACACAAGTCCACAAACTCTTTGTGCAAATCCAAATCGCACCTCTGCTTCCTAACAACTCCCTTTTAATTAAAAACAGTAGCTTGGGGTTTGTCCATATAATTCAATTTTATTTGATTGTAAAACTACTCTTAGCAAAAAGAAAAGCAGTGCAAACAAAAAGATTTTTATTCTCATACCAAGCGATTAACCGGAAAAAGAAATTCCACACGCCGTTGTCGTTTCGCCGTTTTCGTTTTGTCATTTTCGGTAGTTCACAAAAAATGTGCTTGTTCTTTCCTGTGATGTAGCAATTTTTTTGATGAAATCCAACACACAGCATTACAAGTTTTATCCCGTACTTAGCTGTTTTATTCGGAATATTTATTCTTAAACCGAAACGGCATCGAAAAGCCAGCAACTGCTCATCAATTGTTATATAGCTACATGGATTATAACTCTCCCTGACACCTATCGTTAAACAAAGACCAAATTTCTCGGAATGGTGCCAATGAATCTTGACCAGACGGCATTTCAATCGAGAGGTCTTGTCGTCAAATCTCAAACAATTTATTACGAAGTCGATCCTCTCCGCGCTCATACATGCTCTGTAACGGTTTCCACAATACTTTCTGTCAAAATGTTCTCGGGACGTATGGTGGTTATCTTTTAAAGCTGCTGTACTACTATACCTAGTAGAGCTTTAAGTTCATTTTCATCTACAGGTGATTGCGTCGAATGTATTTATTCATATGCTTTTGGGATTGAACTTTAATGTCTCCGTTCGTGTAAGTGACAATTTAATCAATGATATCATGGATGATAAACAGTTCAAAGCAAGACAAATGATCCAACAATGATCCAGCGAAGGTTCTGGCTTTACATGAATAAAATTTCTGCTTGGTACTTTTGCAGGCTTAGCCCGTATGGTGGACCACTTGTGCTTATTTATCCCCCTTAAGCCTACATTTACTTTACCATCAGGATTCACAATGTTTTTTGTGTAGGATCGAAATGCTATTGAAGATGGCTGTAGTCTCGTTGTAATGTTGGATGTTTGTTAAGAATCAACCTTTTATCGTTCGAATGGAATTCACTGCACAGAAGCTTCACCTTTTCGATACGTTTTTGATAATATATTTGTGCCTTTTGTGCAGATGCACGATTTTTGTAATTGGTCATAACCTCTTCCAACGATGCGTGTAACGCGGTTTAATGATTGGCTACCGCTTCCAAATCTATTTTCGTATCATTCATTCCGTACGAGATTATATATTGTATGAAAATGATGGGAATTAAATAGGGAAAGGAATTGTTTCAAGGAAAGGGAAGAGTTAAATTAGACTGCACGTGGTAATTACCTTATAATTCGACCATGTGGAATGTTCTGTTGGATGTTGTTTGATGATGATGATGTTGTCTAATCTTTCCTCGTAAACTAATATGTTGTGTAGCGAACACAAGTCCACAAACTCTTTGTGCAAATCCAAATCGCACCTCTGCTTCCTAACAACTCCCTTTTAATTAAAAACAGTAGCTTGGGGTTTGTCCATATAATTCAATTTTATTTGATTGTAAAACTACTCTTAGCAAAAAGAAAAGCAGTGCAAACAAAAAGATTTTTATTCTCATACCAAGCGATTAACCGGAAAAAGAAATTCCACACGCCGTTGTCGTTTCGCCGTTTTCGTTTTGTCATTTTCGGTAGTTCACAAAAAATGTGCTTGTTCTTTCCTGTGATGTAGCAATTTTTTTGATGAAATCCAACACACAGCATTACAAGTTTTATCCCGTACTTAGCTGTTTTATTCGGAATATTTATTCTTAAACCGAAACGGCATCGAAAAGCCAGCAACTGCTCATCAATTGTTATATAGCTACATGGATTATAACTCTCCCTGACACCTATCGTTAAACAAAGACCAAATTTCTCGGAATGGTGCCAATGAATCTTGACCAGACGGCATTTCAATCGAGAGGTCTTGTCGTCAAATCTCAAACAATTTATTACGAAGTCGATCCTCTCCGCGCTCATACATGCTCTGTAACGGTTTCCACAATACTTTCTGTCAAAATGTTCTCGGGACGTATGGTGGTTATCTTTTAAAGCTGCTGTACTACTATACCTAGTAGAGCTTTAAGTTCATTTTCATCTACAGGTGATTGCGTCGAATGTATTTATTCATATGCTTTTGGGATTGAACTTTAATGTCTCCGTTCGTGTAAGTGACAATTTAATCAATGATATCATGGATGATAAACAGTTCAAAGCAAGACAAATGATCCAACAATGATCCAGCGAAGGTTCTGGCTTTACATGAATAAAATTTCTGCTTGGTACTTTTGCAGGCTTAGCCCGTATGGTGGACCACTTGTGCTTATTTATCCCCCTTAAGCCTACATTTACTTTACCATCAGGATTCACAATGTTTTTTGTGTAGGATCGAAATGCTATTGAAGATGGCTGTAGTCTCGTTGTAATGTTGAGCTGTTCGAATTGATTTCGTGGAATCAACGTAAATACTACACCGGAGTCTACTTCAAATTTTTGAGGACGTCCGTTTATTTGCACTGTTATGAAATATTTACCAACATCATCTTTGTCAGTGTAATGCTGATTGTTGTGAATATCGACGGTATAATTTATTCCATAGACCTGGTGAATCGCATCGTCATAATCTGTATTTTTAAATTCTCTATATTAACTTCACTTTCCAGTGGCACGGATGTCGGTCGGAAATCGGTCGAAAATCGGTCGAAAATCGGTCGGCTGTCGGACGTCTGTCGTGGAATCTTGCGATCAATTTTTAACCCACTTCCCAAAGCCCGATTTTATTGAAATTTTGCACACATGTGTATTTCCTTTCTATTTCTATTAAAATTTGAGGCCCCTCGGGCCACGGGGTCGGGGGGCTCCCCTACAAATATTTTACAAAATTTTACTCGATTTTCTTCAAATTTTATACACATGTGTATCTATGATATACAACACTTTTTGTACAAATTTTGGAGACCCCGGCCCCCCCCCCCCCCCCCCCGGGTTCGTGGGGCCCCATAACTTTTTTCAAAAAAATTATCCCGATTTTCTTCAAATTTAATACACATGTGTATCTCCGATAGACAACACTTTTTGTAAAAAATTTGGAGACCCCGGGCCCGGGTTCGTGAGGCCCCATACATTTTTTAAAAAAATAACCCGATTTTCTTCAAATTTTAAACACATGTATGTGTATCACTGATAGACAAAACTCGTTGTAAGTTTGTTGGAGTGATCGGGCCCTGACCCCGTGTGGTGTCCATGTAAATTTTTTTTAAAAATTAGCGCGGTTTTCTTCAAATTTTAATACATACCCATCTCCTATTAGAGAATTTACATGAAAAATTGTATTTTTATGGGTTGTTTTTTTATAATTTGAATTGTTTGATGACTTCATTAAAGTTTTTATGCAAAATTGTTGCACATGGCCTTTCTTACCACATGAATTGCCTTTGAGGTTACGTCTGTTAGTGCGGCATTCTGTTGTCTTATGGTTGTCTCTTCCACATCGTACACATACATTTTCTATACCCAATTGGTTGTAATTTAATCTGGATTTTGAACGCATTGATGGTCTTGATGATGAACGATTTCTTGATGGGTTCCCTACGACGATTTGAATCTGTAGACCTGGAGTGTATTCTATTGACATCATTTATGCTGCTAGGTTGCTTTGAATTGAGTTCGCGGCTGTCAATTTTAGACGATTCCAAAGATAATGCTTTTTAAAAATCTGACTCTTCAGATTGAAGGAGTTATTCTCGTATTGTGTTATCTTTAATGCCTCGAATGCGTTTGAAAAAAAAATATTTGAAATGTCAGCCTTGCATTCACATGTTGACACAAATGAACATTTAGTTATATCCCGCCGGAGTAATGCAACATAATTAGCCAGTGATTGTTCTTCGTCTTGATATATTGAAAGAAAACGATGCTGGGTTACCAACATGTTTTTCTTTGGACACAAATGTATTCCTAGTTTTTCCATTAACTCTTTTTATTGAAAAAACTTCTAACAATTGTTCGAATTGTTCCCTGTTCATGATGTATTATCTGCTATTAATATTTCTTGAAATTTTTTTTTATATTTTTCAATCGTCGCCAATTGCTATAACTTGAATTGTTGTATTTTATTGTAGAATTGAAAACCGCGTACTATTTCAAGTGTTTTACTAAAAAAAGAAGAGGTTATCATCAACAGAGAGGTCATACAACAACATGACATTTACATTAGTGTTGCCATACTAAATATAATTATGATGGAACATAACAGTCTGCCACGCCTAATTGAAGCTAATGAGATGTAATTTAATTTGAAATGTAATCTCCTAAGTAGGTAGGTCTATTGCGTTTACGTTCAGATCCACGAACTACTTGTTGTTGACTTCTTTGGGGCTTTACAATTTGACTACACTTTGATGGTGGTTTTCTTTTCTTTTCTCGTTTTTCCCTACCACATGAAAATGTGGACGCTTCCCAAGTGTAAATCCATTTTGAATCTCGCCATCCGTTGAATGATTGGTGACGATTTTGGTGTCTGGGTGCACCGACGTTCCCAGCATCGATGTATACCCCCCTTTTCCCTGAGAATTAATTCTTAAAATTTCGTTGTGTGAATTAATAATTACACGCTTACCTCTCTGCTTGCGTGGCCAATTCCTTCGCCTATTCCTATATTCAACTTTTCCTTTTTGTCATTCTCGTGTTTCTTCTTTCCTTTTAAAATTTATTCTCCCATGAATTGCTCCTGTCTCCTGGTTTATTGTGGGAATATTTGAATAAATTATTCTTTCGTTTTTCTGCTCCATTTATTTTCTTTTCTCTACTACTCACGTCTTGTCGCCTTCAGCTATCAATTCGAAAAGAATGTCGTAGTGCTTGGCGGAATCGACATTCGTCTCCTGTTGCCACAGGTCAGATAGCTCAGGTCGCTAGACAGAGAAAGCTACTGATTCTATTAGCAGCGAAGAAGCATGAATCGATGCGTATTTATACATGGCTTGCCTAGCATGGAAGGGTTTTTCACACAATTTCTTGTGTTTATACCATGCACCATTACACACTTTCGTAGCTGGCAAGTTCCTATAAAATAGCAATTCTCTAGTAGAGATAAAATTGTCTGATTCTGTGAAATACAGACGTGAAATACGCTTCGTTTTGTTTGTACCTCCAGCCCCAGGAAATATCACATTTTGTAACTTAGATTTCCCGGGCTTTTGATTTTGCATGACATCTAAGCTACCAAAAAAAATTAAAATGAAGAGCATTAGGGATATTACCGCTCCAGCACTCGTATGGGGTAATCGATGAAATAGATTTTGTCGGCGATCTATTTCTTATATAGGCTGCGGTATTAATTGCCTCTGCCCACATCATTTCCAGGAGACAAGAGTCCAACAGCATGCATCGGGCCATTGTAACAAGGGTTCGGTTTGCGGTTGGGCAACTCTATTTTGCTGAGGTGTATATTCAGCCGATCGCTCAAAAATTTCCCGAACTCCTCGCCTAATGTCGAAGTATTCTTCGTCGTCATCGCCATTTATTTTTCTTGCTGCTTCCTTGATCGTCCATTCTGACCTCTACAAGGTAGCCATTAATTTTTCTTGCTGATTCCTTGTTCGTCCATTGGGTCCTCCTTTCTTGGCACAATAAGTGTTTGCTGGTATGCTACTTTTATTCTGACCATACTTGCTATCATCCTCCACTATGGTATCTGTCTTTTTTTTTCTTGGACTCAATCTAAATGATTATTATCAGCTTTTGATAAAAGTTATTTTTGCACGTGTGCAAGTACTTCCATTTTGATCGCATCACTCAAACAACAAGTATTTCCATTTTGATCGGAAGCATACGTAACGACTGGATAACAATTCCTTACAATTGGGCAGAGCTGAAAAACTTCTTCGTAAACTGAATTTTTACAGTAAACATGTTGGGGAAGGGCATTCAATAACATCCCGGACTTGTATAAACATAATCCTCCCAGTTGATGGAAGGTATCGTATACAGCTGCAGTTTTCATTGAGTTGACTGGCACCCCTCGCAAAAATATGGCCAACTGCGTACCACTCGCATAAATATGGCCAACTGCGCAGTGGCTGTAATGAGGGTTTTTCCATCACAAGCAAATAGCAAAATCTTTAAACCGAGAAATTCCATTTATCAAATGCAGTCGATTTTAAAGAAATATCCCTAACACAATTTGTAAAATAAAAACTATTATTGTGGCAATAGTTGCATTTTATTAATTAATGTAGATAATTGTATATTTATATTTGTGTTGACCACACCAATTCATAAAACATACCGCTTTTTATTCCGCTGCACTGTGATTGCGTGCGTAGATAATAATCAGGACGAAGGATTTTTTTGTTAATACTCATATAGGTATATAATAATAATATTTATTTTTTACTAATATAGTTATATAGTATTAGTAGCGGATTATATTTCTTAATGCTAATATAATAGTTGGTGCCTCTACAAGGTAGCCATTCATTTTTCTTTCTGCATCCTTGTTCGTCCATTGGGTCCTCTACAAGGTAGCCTTTCTTGGCACGGAAAGTGTTTGCTGGTATGCTACTTTTATTGTGACCATACTTGCTATCATCCTCACTGTCCTTTTTTTCTTGGACTCAATTCAAATGATTATTATCAGCTTTTGATGCACCTTTGCATCAATCAAATAACAAGTATTTCCATTTTGATCGGATACATACGTAACGACTGGATAACAATTCCTTACAATTGGGCAGAGCTGGAAAACTTCTTCGTAAACTGAATTTTTACAGTAAACATGTTGGGGAAGGGCATTCAATAACATTCCGGACTTGTATAAACATAATCCTCCCAGTTGATTGGAAGGTATCGTATACAGCTGCAGTTTTCATTGAGTTGACTGGCACCCCTCGCAAAAACATGGCCAACTGCGTACCACTCGCATAAATATGGCCAACTGCGCAGTGGCTGTAATGAGGGTTTTTCCATCACAAGCAAATAGCAAAATCTTTAAACCGAGAAATTCCATTTATCATATGCAGTCGATTTTAAAGAAATATCCCTAACACAATTTGTAAAATAAAAACTATTATTGTGGCAATATTTGCATTTTATTAATTAATGTAGATAATTGTATATTTATATTTGTGTTGACCACACTAATTCATAAAACATACCGCTTTTTATTCCGCTGCACTGTGATTGCGTGCGTAGCTAATAATCAGGACGAAGAATTTTTTTTGTTAATACTCATATAGGTATATAATAATAATATTTATTTTTACTAATATAGTTATATAGTATTAGTAGCGGATTATATTTCTTAATGCTAATATAATAGTTGGTGCCTCTACAAGGTAGCCATTCATTTTTCTTTCTGCATCCTTCTTCGTCCATTGGGTCCTCTACAAGGTAGCCTTTCTTGGCACGGAAAGTTTTTGCTGGTATGCTACTTTTATTGTGACCATACTTGCTATCATCCTCACTATGGTATCTGTCTTTTTTTTTCTTGGACTCAATTCAAATGATTATTATCAGCTTTTGATGCACCTTTGCATCAATCAAATAACAAGTATTTCCATTTTGATCGGAAACATACGTAACGACTGGATAACAATTACTTAAAAATGAGCAGAGCTGGAAAACTTCTTCGTAAACTGAATTTTTACAGTAAACATGTTGGGGAAGGGCATTCAATAACATCCCGTACTTGTATAAACATAATCCTCCCAGTTGATGGAAGGTATCGTATACAGCTGCAGTTTTCATTGAGTTGACTGGCACCCCTCGCAAAAATATGGCCAACTGCGTACCACTCGCATAAATATGGCCAACTGCGCAGTGGCTGTAATGAGGGTTTATCCATCAAAAGCAAATAGCAAAATCTTTAAACCGAGAAATTCCATTTATCAAATGCAGTCGATTTTAAAGAAATATCCTTAACACAATTTGTAAAATAAAAACTATTATTGTGGCAATAGTTGCATTTTATTAATTAATGTAGATAATTGTATATTTATATTTGTGTTGACCACACTAATTCATAAAACATACCGCTTTTTATTCCGCTGCACTGTGATTGCGTGCGTAGCTAATAATCAGGACGAAGGATTTTTTTTGTTAATACTCATATAGGTATATAATAATAATTATAATTAATTTATTTATACTAGTATAGTTATATAGTATAAATTATATTTCTTAATACTAATATAATAGTTGTGTAATAAAAATAGTTAGTTTTATTTATTGATACTAATATAATAGAAAAAAATTAAAAAGGTATTAATAATAGTGAATTATATTTATGGATACTAATAGAATCGAAAAAGTATACGTTATATGCGTTACACGTATCAGCCTCCAGTTATCGGGTCGACCGAGCTCGATGATCCTCCAACCGGTGCTATTCTATGCAAGAAAATAAAATAAACGAAAAGAAGATTAGTTACATCTTACGTATACTATTCGTCAAAACTATCAAAATGAAAACAATTAAATTTCATTTATATATATATATCCTATATTACAAAGGAATAATTTTACGCTATGCCTTTCGGTGCGATGCTGGGCCAAAAGAAATTGCCGTCTCCAGGATGTCCTCTGCCACGGCAGCGTACCTACACGGTGTATACTCCGACAATCCCGAAATAATAAAATTCAAAAAAGATTTGATGCCAAACTTACCCCTTCTGTCCAATGCCAACATCGCATATACATAATTTTCGTTATTTTCGTTTGGATCTTTTTGTTTTTCCATCAATCTCATTAGAACATCGTTCTCGTCCGACAGAGAAGGAAAATCCGTTACCAAGCTGGTTTTAAAATGAGTCCAGCTGGCGATCAATCCTGTCTGAGCTGTCAGCCATTGTGCTGCTGCTTCTTCCAGTCTTAGTGACGCGTAAAATAACGTGGACCGATCGTCCCATTTGTAAAGATGGCTTATGTTGTCTAACAAATCGACCCAATCACTCGCGGTTAAACCGACACTCGATGACGGGTTAAAAATTGGTATTATTTTCTTTATTTGCTCGATACCCAATCTCATCGACGAGAAACCCGAATTACCTGCCGAAAAATTACCCGACGACTTCATCTCTGCACTTGGCCCATGACAACAAGAAGCTATTTCCTTTTCTAATTCCACATTCCGTTACTTCAACACTTGCAATTCTTTTCTTGTTGAACTCATTTTTCCTTTATTATTCATTATTTTTCTTTAAAAAAATATTAACGAACAACGAACAATGAGCGACAGATGACCGTCCACTTTATTATACTTTATTAAAACTCAAAACTTATTCTAAAAATTACAAATATTTATAAATAGAAGCAAACAAACAATGTGTGTGAAGTGTGGAAATAAAGAGCAGACGTTGAGTCGGCAGCTTGTTCGACAGAACACATTTATATGACGTTTCCGTTTGATTTCCTGCATCAGACGTCAAATGTCAAATGTTGGATTTTGCTATCGCCAACCTTTTGATGATGTTGATAACTTGCTTCTTTTTTGGCTGCGTTCACGAAATATTTGAACAAGCATCTTTACACAGCAACTGTCTGGCTTCAGCAACAACTGTTATTTACTTCTTTTCTTTTCTTAAGAATATAGGCGGTGGCGATCCCACTTCTGAATTTATTAACCCGATTACAAAATTAATTAATTATACTATCTTGACTTGTTGACTTGCGTACGAGTTAACTCCGCGAACTCGAGCGAGCGCCCATTACCGTTGATATGGAATGACAACAACTCGCACAAACCACCAACTTCACTCAGTCGAGCTGCGGTAGCAGAATTTCCTTGTTCTACCTAACAAGGGAATGAGTGGTTGCGGTTTCACCTCTCATCACAGTAGAGGCGCAAATTAAAGCCCAATTTAAATCAACACAATTGGTTAACAGTTTGCATTATAGTTTTTCATTGTCGCACTTACAGTTGCGGGTGTCGTGGTGGCAAAGACCCGATAATCCCAGTGCTTTATAGTCGATTCGACTACGGAATCTTGACTGTTTTCTATAACTGGAATTATGAACGTGGCTCCTGTTTTGACGAAAATCTTCATTCATTTTGTGGCGCAGAAATTCCTCTTTCTTTTGATAATAGATACTCGAATAACTTTTTCTGTTGAGAAGCTTGTGTTGCAAGAAACGTTTCGAATTGCTCCTTATCCAATTTATTTCTTGATTTCGATTTTAAAAAAAAAACTCGTCGCCAATTCTGTTGTATATTGAACTAAAATTACCTTGTCTTGAAGGTAAAATAAAATGCACGCCTTTTTAAAACAAAACTAAATTCTCTATTATCGAAATTTTATACAACCGACACATACTTGCTCGTCTCCTCAACAACAACTATATACATGACATGACAATGGAAAGACGAATGAGTAATGAGAATCTTACTTATACTGAGTCTATGATGAATATTTATAATAATGAAATAAACTGAATATTAATTAGAATACTATAGTTGAATTTTGTTATAGTCTTTTTCTGACACTTCTGAATAAATTCCTATATATCCTTGCTTAATGTGACGTTTGAATTTCTCTTTTATTTTATTTTCATTATCTAATGGATGTAATGGTTCTGTTTCGGGTTTGTCTTCGAGCAGAATAGTTAGGTCCAGCACCTGGTCTAATAGCTCGCCGGATTTGGGTAGATGGGCTTGAGGGTAAACTGATGAGCATTTAGAGCGCCACGAGTATTGCGGTTGAATTCAAGGAAAGGTGGCATGCAGCTGGCTATTTCTCTTGAGCCCGCTGGTAGAAGAAACAATAAAACAGTGACAAGCAGGAGACGTCCCTGCGGTGTTCAAGCGAATCTATTGATTTCGCTATATTTTCGTCACCGATAAGTTTTACCACGCGGTTTTGTATTCTATCTAGCTGATGCAAAATAGTCTTAGGCGCACCAGACCAGATATGGCAATTGTACTCAAGTTTTGGGCGAATAAAAGCCTTGTATATGGTAGCCAGATCAGAGGGAGTGAAATATTTCTTGCACCGGGCTAGAAAACCTAAACATTTCGCAGCGTTTTTGGCGACGGTAAATATGTGGTCATTCCAACGAAGCTTGTCGTTAACGCACATACCGAGAATTGCGAGATTTTCAGTTTCCTCGATGCAAGTGCCATTCATGGATAATGGCATAGGGTTAAGGATTCGCTTGGACGACAGGAGACAACATTGGGTTTTGGAAGCGTTGAATTCTACTCGATTGTTTTCTCCTCATGTTATTATGCTGTCTAGGTCAGAGTTTAACGTGCTTAACATACGAAGTTGTTTGTGTTTCACATCAGAAGTGGAGGGACGTTCCTCAAACTTATATGAGAAGCTGAGAGTGCTGTCGTCAGCGAAAGAGTGAATTGGATTAGAAGTCACAGATAAGAGATCATTAATAAAAATGAGAAAGAGTGTCGGGGACAGAACAGAGCCCTGGGGAACGCCAGCATTTATGTGGTGTATTTCAGACTTGAAACCGTCCAAAACAACTTGAATTGAGCGGTCCAAAACATAGCTTCTAATCCAATGAAGCAGTTTATCATCGACACCAAAGGCACGCATTTTCGACAAAAGAACTTAATGCCAAACTCTGTCAAATGCCTTAGAAATATCGAGTGCAACAGCTTTGCTTTCACCAAATTGACGCAAGGACCGGTTCCACTGTTGGTTTTAATTTCATTCATGACTTCGGTAGGTGTACCTAGTTAGTGGGATTTCTTCACTTTCTTGAAATCCATCTTCATACATTATTTCAGTTTCCAAGGAGTTGTGTGGCTGAAAAATATTTTCAAGATACTCAGAAAAAATATGTGCTTTGATTGGTGGAATCTGCATTATTGGTTGCTTTATTTTTATTTTTTGTTGCTTTCCGAAGGGCTTTTTGTGAAGTGAAGTAAATTTTATTCGATCATACTATTTATACAAAAATCTAAAACTAATTACAATTAATATATATTTAAGTCATACAGAGATAAATGTTATCTCTATGTGCGATATAGTGCTCGTACAATACATTTTGGTAACACGGCCATATGCAACAAAAGTATTTTGTACCGCGGGAAAACGAAAAAAAAAAAACAAATTTTTATTTTTCTGATTAATCACAACCGTATTACTCGGTTCTAGACGTACAGACTTATTGACTATTCGAATGGTTTTCCATTCGCTTATATCTATTTAATGTTATTGCAAGCTCAGTTAGAATACATAAAAAACAACCCATAAAAATAAAATTTTTCATGTAAATTCTCTAATAGGTATATAAAATTTAAAGAAAATCGGGTTAATTTTTTTAAAAAAGTTATGGGGCCCCACGAACCCGGGCCGGGGCCTCCAAATTTTTTACAAAAAGTGTTGTCCATCGGAGATACACATTTGTATTAAATTTGAAGAAAATCGGGTTAATTTTTTTTAAAAAAGTTATGGGGCCCCACGAACCCGGGCCCGGGGTCTCCAAATTTTTTACAAAAAGTGTTGTCTATCGGAGATACATATGTGTATTAAATTTGAAGAAAATCGGGTTTATTTTTAAAAAAAAAAATTATGGGGCCCCGCGAACCCGGGCCCGGGGTCTCCAAATGTTTTACAAAAAGTGTTATCTATCGGAGATACACATGTGTATTAAATTTGAAGAAAATCGGGTTAATTTTTTTAAAAAAAAGTTATGGGGCCCCACGAACCCGGGCCCGGGGCCTCCAAATTTTTTACAAAAAGTGTTGCCTATCTGAGATACACATGTGTATTAAATTTGAAGAAAATCGGGTTAATTTTTTTAAAAAAAAATTATGGGGCCCCATGAACCCGGGCCCGGGGCCTCCAAATTTTTTACAAAAAGTGTTGCCTATCTGAGATACACATGTGTATTAAATTTGAAGAAAATCGGGTTAATTTTTTTTAAAAAAAATTATGGGGCCCCACGAACCCGGGCCCGGGGCCTCCAAATTTTTTACAAAAGGTGTTGTCCATCGGAGATACACATTTGTATAAAATTTTAAGAAAATCGGGTAAATTTTTTAAAATATTTGTATGGGAGCCGAGGGGCCTGAAATTTTAATAGAAAGTATTGTCACCGGAAATATACATGAGTGCAAAATTTCAATAAAATCGGGCTATGGGAAGTGGGTTAAAAATTGATCGCAAGATTCCATGACACACAAACCCACAAACACACGGGCACGCGAAGTTAATATAGAGAATTTAAAAAAGGCAAAAAATGGGTTTAGTTTCTATATTTAATTCTAATTCTAATTATTACTGTGCTGCAATTCAGCATAATTTTACTTGCGCGTGCATTGGTAAACTTTATGAGTTCGAATTGTAATTTAAAACTTCCTAAATTACGAAATTATGTGGGAACCGAAAATATGGAAAAATCACATGGTATCGGATATGTAACCTGCATAACATAAATCATGTAGGAGTAGGTCTCTACGGGCATCTTCACTTATCATCTTCCTTATCTGGTGTAGTGTTAGGTTACTTCTTCTACTTTCTATCCTAGCGGCGAAGATAAGGCTGCCATGTTTTGTGCTGCGCAAGGCACATCCTAAGGATCGACAGATAACAAATTCCTGGGTTTCGTATTGCATTGCAACTCTCATGCAGTGTATGGCTGATCATACGCGTACCCTGCACTGCATCCCATGGGAAATGCAGGTGGCTATGACTGAGATACTCGTATACGTGCATAGTGTATTGTATGTCGATTATGTGGGTGCTGGGATTCAGATATGTACTGAACTGAATGTGATGAGCAGTGCAGATCAGCAAAGTACTTGCCGGATATGTGGGCGCTGCAGCTTAAGATTAAGATTTTTTTATTAAACATTTAGATATTATACAATTTTGACTTAAAACTAAACTTATAACTATTGTTAATAAGTGTCGGCTCAACAACAGGGGCCCGACGTATTTTCATTGTCTTTTTTTTGTATTGCTTATTATTAAACAATATTTTTGACTACTTAATCTACTACATGTTTATAACGGGTGTTTTTTTAGGAGGTTTGTTTTTCCGATAGATGTCGTTTTATTTTATGACAGTTGTTTTGACAGCTCAAAGTGGCATTTCTACTCAGTATTGTTTGGCAAATCATTATGAATAGGTTAACTCCAGAACAACGTTTTCAAATCGTGGAAATTTATTTTCAAAATCAGTGTTCAATTAAAAATGTTTATAGAGCACTTCGTGAATTTTATGGTGCACATAATCGTCCGTCAGAGACCACCATAAAGAACGTAATTACCAAATTTCGGTCTACATTCACTCTTTTGGATGCCAAGCCACCGACAAGAATGAGAAGAGTTCGTACAGAAGAAAATATTGCTGTCGTTGAGGCCAGTGTCGAAGAAAACGACAATTTATCGATTCGTCGTCGTGCTCAGCAAATTGGACTTTGTCCATCGACTTTATGGAAAATTTTACGTAAAGATTTGGGTTTGGTGCCATACAAAATTCAATTGGTGCAAGAATTAAAGCCACGCGACCATCGTTATCGCCGTGAATTCAGTGATTGGTCGTTAAATCAATTGAACGAATTGATACTTATTGAAAGAAACTTTCAACGACAACATTATTTCGAGAAATGGTCCGGTGAATTGGCCTCCGCGTTCGTGCGATTTGACGCCACTCGATTACTTTTTGTGGGGATACGTGAAGTCATTGGTTTATGTGGATAAACCTCAATCGATTGACGCTTTGGAAACCAATATTCAACGTGTCATTGCTGACATACGCCCTCAAATGCTTGAAAAAGTGCTGGAAAATTGGACCTCCAGAATGACATTTGTGAAAAATAGTCGTGGTAGCCATATGCCAGAAATTGTGTTTAAATGTTAAATGCCAAAAAATTATCTACCAAATAAATATAAAAAAATTTTGGTCATTTCATAATTTTATATGTGTTTTATTCAAAAAAAAAATCGGCAACCTCTTAAAAAAACACCCGTTATTTAAAGTAATTTAATTTTAAACGATAAATTTTAAAATAAAATAAAAATGGAAAAAAATATAAAAGGGGGTATAAACAGGGCGATCTTCAGCCTCTGTAATGTTGTTTGTTGGCCTTCTCGTAAAAGGAGACGTCTTGATTATTAAGGATGTCGTTGTATCTAGCATCTGTGAATCCTGTGATGTTTATATAGCGGTGGCTTGGCTCGATTTCCTCGATTCTCAGTCCTTGCATCTCCGGACTTGGATGTGTTGCTAACCCATCAACCAATTTCTTTGCCATTTGGAACAAGTGGTCGGTTATTGGCAGCAGACCTGCCGCGTCGTAAAGTCTTGCAGTCGACACAAACTTATAGCTGTTTGGCACCCTCCAGAGTCCTGTACAGATCCTAAGTACCTTTCCTTTCAAATAGAGAGATCTTCTTGATCGTTGTTGGTGAGACGGTGAACCATATGGGATAGCCATAGGTTATCACTGGCCTGATGAGCTGCTTGTAGATGAGCAGCCTGGTGTTGTTGGACAGTCCGTTTCGTCTTCTTAGTAGCGGGTGCACCAAATGAAGAGCGTAGTTCGCTTTTTTCAATGTTTTATCGATGTGAGAGTTAAACTTGAGCCTCTCAGTAAAGTTTATTCCCAGGTACTTAGTCTCTGACTTGGTGTTTATTGTCGTGTTATCCGGAAGGGTGATTTTTAAGGCTCTGCACCGGCTTGCGATTTTTCTTATCTTGGTTTCGGTTGCTGGTACTCGGAAGCAGATGAGTTCCGATTTGTTGGCGTTGATCTTCAGTCCCCACTTCAGGTAGTACTCCCAAAGATTTCGGAGGTGTTCCTCCACTCTTCGGGCAGCTATCTCAGGAGAGAGAGAAACGGCATACGTGATGGAGTCATCCGCGTAAAGCATGCTGCTTGTTCCGGCTGTATTGGTGGGTTGATCCGCCGTGCTAAATAGGGCCGGTCCAAGTCTGGAGCCTTGAGGAACTCCAGCTTTAATCCTTTTCCTTGTCGATGGGCTACCATACACAGGCTACTGTACTACTTTTGACATTCAGTCCTCGAGTGACGTTACTGTGAAGCTTCATCAGAGGGTGCAGCGTAGAGTGCTTTTCTCGAAGGCCGAACTGAAAGGAAGGAATTAGATTTCTTTCCGAGCAATACGCATTGATCTTTTTACGGATCAAAGACTCCAATACTTAACTGATACAACACATTAAAGCTATGGGGCGGTAACCAGTTACACTGGAGCGGTCGATTATCTTCGGTACTGGTACTACTTTGGCTACCTTCCAGTTGTCTGGAAAGTATCCATTGTTAAGGCAATTGTTGAATATGATGGTTAACATCATCATCAGCGGCATCATCAATTTCGTTATTCTCCAGATTTCCACAAGCCGCTGGAATTTGAAGTCCAGCTTCGACTTCTGATCTAAACCGGTTCCAGTTTATTTTCGTAAAGTTGATGTGTAGTTCAGGTAAAGGGGTAACTTGTACAATTCGCTGATTCAATCTCATTCGAAGATCTATGGCCAAATGATCCGAATCACTATCATGTGCAAAACAGGAATAATTCCTTAATTCCGGCAGAATGTTGACGAAATTTGTCGTTGCCAAGAAGAAATCCAGTGTGGATGGTGTCCGAGGATATGTTTTCCGGGGCATGGTATGCTGCTGAGGATTTGAATCCCAACAAGGTCTCAACCTCGGTGACTTTGATGCTGACAGCTGTTGCTTCCATGCTCCGCAAACCACTGATTAGCACCTTTTCGCCTGCCATAGTGTTCCTGATAAGGACCGCCGTCCCAGAGCTGAATCTGGACTGAATGGGTATTAGTTTCCTGTAAAAGAAGAATGTCAGGTTTATTAGTTTTAATAAATAATTTTAGTGTGATACGCCTAGCTAACGAGTAAATAGAGTTTACATTATATGAGAATATACTTATCCTACTTATTGTGAACATAATTCACAAATAAGTCGACCCAAAACGGTTGTTTTGGACCTGTCATCAACACTGCTATAATTAGCAGGCACGACTTCTCTTGCTTTCTGCAAAATTGTGAAAAGGTCTGCTCCAAATAGCCTTTCCGTATCGTCGAAGATGTTAGACTTTCCAGTAGATGGTGCCGGTTTTGGAGCTAGCTTCCTTACTGGTTTTTTGCTTGCTTGGATTGTTGGTGGTGGTTTGTTGATTGTTGCTGGCTTGCTGGCAGTCCCCATAGCAGCTATACTAGCAAAGCTAACTCCTTTCACTATAGCTTTTGCAGCAGATTTCTGGGCGAACTTATGCTGCTCCATCTTCTTTTGGGCGGTTTTTACTTTTTCCGCCTTTTTTCTTTATATTTAGGACATCCTCGATAGTTTGCAGGATGTCCAGATTTTTGGCAATTTGCGCAGAAGACGTTGTCGTCTTTCTTGTTGTCTGCGTTTCTCGGGCATTTTCCAGGTAAGTGTTCGTCCTTGCACTTAACGCATCTGTATTTCATGCCGCAGTTGCTTGCGACATGTCCAAACTTTTGGCAGTTTCTGCACTGCGTAATGCCTGCCGGTTTAAGTTTTTTCCAATGTACCAGCTGGTTTTTGAGCAAACTGCTGCCTTATCGCAGTTCTTCTCAAGTTCGACAATGAAATTGTTAAATTTCCTGTCGGTCCTCTGAGATTTGAAGGGTTTGACCTCCAGTACAGGGATACCCTCTGCCGTTAATGCATCCATGACATCATCAGTATCGAAGGAGTGGTGTATGCCTTTTAGGACCCCAACATTTCTTTACGGTCCTCCTTAGCAGTGTAAGTGCTAAATTCAGTCTTTCCCGATTGTAGGAAAGACCGAATTTTCTGTTGCCTATCTTTGTTTACGGCCGTAACGACCGACTTACTGGTGTTGATGTTGCGAATTCTGCAACTAATGTTGGCCCTCTTCGCGAACTTAGATAGTCCAGCAACCTTGAGTCTAAAACAGACTATTGGCGACATAGCAAATGGTTTCGATGTTGGTCCCGTAATTGGGGCTTTTTTGCTTGCTGAAGGTGGTGTCTTCTTAATAACATTTTGTGCCTCTTTTGCCATGGCTGTTTTCTCTACAGCAATGACTTTCAGCGGTTTTCTCACTTCAACAGCATTCACTGCAGGAGAAGATGATGTTGGTGGGCGATGATGGTCTGGAATTTCCAGACAACCTCCTTCTTTTGGCCTTTATTGGCATGGGCGAAGACCGCTGTTTGCGACTGACTTCATTGCTACTGCTGGATTCGGACGCATCATTGTCCGATAACTCGCCAAGGCACATGTTCTTCTTTTCAGAGGAAGCTGAGTCTTTGCACAGCTGGTTGACTTCATTCAGCCTTTCATATTAGGAAGCAAGGAAGTCACCACCATGGGTGGAGACTTTTTGTCTAATTAATTTCCTTTTTTTTTTTTTTTTTTTTCTTAAAAGTGTAAAATGTATGGAAAACTGCTATTTTCAGTTGTTAATAGTTATATTTTCCTGAATCTTTTCATTGAAACATGATGGTTACAATTATTATTTGCCCTCATAGAATTTTAGTTTTGGCCTTCATTGGCATGGGCGAAGACCGCTGTTTGCGACTGTCTTCATCGCTGCTGCTGGATTCGGACGCATCATTGTCCGATAACTCGCCAAGGCACATGTTCTTCTTTTCAGAGGAAGCTGAGTCTTTGCACAGCTGGTTGACTTCATTCAGCCTTTCATATTAGGAAGCAAGGAAGTCACCACCATGGGTGGAGACTTTTTGTCTAATTAATTTCCTTTTTTTTTTTTTTTTTTTCTTAAAAGTGTAAAATGTATGGAAAACTGCTATTTTCAGTTGTTAATAGTTATATTTTCCTGAATCTTTTCATTGAAACATGATGGTTACAATTATTATTTGCCCTCATAGAATTTTAGTTTTGGCCTTCATTGGCATGGGCGAAGACCGCTGTTTGCGACTGTCTTCATCGCTGCTGCTGGATTCGGACGCATCATTGTCCGATAACTCGCCAAGGCACATGTTCTTCTTTTCAGAGGAAGCTGAGTCTTTGCACAGCTGGTTGACTTCATTCAGCCTTTCATATTAGGAAGCAAGGAAGTCACCACCATGGGTGGAGACTTTTTGTCTAATTAATTTCCTTTTTTTTTTTTTTTTTTTTCTTAAAAGTGTAAAATGTATGGAAAACTGCTATTTTCAGTTGTTAATAGTTATATTTTCCTGAATCTTTTCATTGAAACATGATGGTTACAATTATTATTTGCCCTCATAGAATTTTAGTTTTGGCCTTCATTGGCATGGGCGAAGACCGCTGTTTGCGACTGTCTTCATCGCTGCTGCTGGATTCGGACGCATCATTGTCCGATAACTCGCCAAGGCACATGTTCTTCTTTTCAGAGGAAGCTGAGTCTTTGCACAGCTGGTTGACTTCATTCAGCCTTTCATATTAGGAAGCAAGGAAGTCACCACCATGGGTGGAGACTTCTTGTCTAATTAATTTCCTTTTTTTTTTTTTTTTTTTTCTTAAAAGTGTAAAATGTATGGAAAACTGCTATTTTCAGTTGTTAATAGTTATATTTTCCTGAATCTTTTCATTGAAACATGATGGTTACAATTATTATTTGCCCTCATAGAATTTTAGTTTTGGCCTTCATTGGCATGGGCGAAGACCGCTGTTTGCGACTGTCTTCATCGCTGCTGCTGGATTCGGACGCATCATTGTCCGATAACTCGCCAAGGCACATGTTCTTCTTTTCAGAGGAAGCTGAGTCTTTGCACAGCTGGTTGACTTCATTCAGCCTTTCATATTAGGAAGCAAGGAAGTCACCACCATGGGTGGAGACTTTTTGTCTAATTAATTTCCTTTTTTTTTTTTTTTTTTTCTTAAAAGTGTAAAATGTATGGAAAACTGCTATTTTCAGTTGTTAATAGTTATATTTTCCTGAATCTTTTCATTGAAACATGATGGTTACAATTATTATTTGCCCTCATAGAATTTTAGTTTTGGCCTTCATTGGCATGGGCGAAGACCGCTGTTTGCGACTGTCTTCATCGCTGCTGCTGGATTCGGACGCATCATTGTCCGATAACTCGCCAAGGCACATGTTCTTCTTTTCAGAGGAAGCTGAGTCTTTGCACAGCTGGTTGACTTCATTCAGCCTTTCATATTAGGAAGCAAGGAAGTCACCACCATGGGTGGAGACTTCTTGTCTAATTAATTTCCTTTTTTTTTTTTTTTTTTTTTTTTTTTCTTAAAAGTGAAAAATGTATGGAAAACTGCTATTTTCAGTTGTTAATAGTTATATTTTCCTGAATCTTTTCATTGAAACATGATGGTTACAATTACTACTTGCCCTCATAGAATTTTAGTTTTGGCCTTCATTGGCATGGGCGAAGACCGCTGTTGACTGTCTTCATCGCTGGTGCTGGATTCGGACGCATCATTGTCCGATAACTCGCCAAGGCACATGTTCTTCTTTTCAGAGGAAGCTGAGTCTTTGCACAGCTGGTTGACTTCATTCAGCCTTTCATATTAGGAAGCAAGGAAGTCACCACCATGGGTGGAGACTTCTTGTCTAATTAATTTCCTTTTTTTTTTTCTTTTTTTTTTTTCTTAAAAGTGTAAAATGTATGGAAAACTGCTATTTTCAGTTGTTAATAGTTATATTTTCCTGAATCTTTTCATTGAAACATGATGGTTACAATTATTATTTGCCCTCATAGAATTTTAGTTTTGGCCTTCATTGGCATGGGCGAAGACCGCTGTTTGCGACTGTCTTCATCGCTGCTGCTGGATTCGGACGCATCATTGTCCGATAACTCGCCAAGGCACATGTTCTTCTTTTCAGAGGAAGCTGAGTCTTTGCACAGCTGGTTGACTTCATTCAGCCTTTCATATTAGGAAGCAAGGAAGTCACCACCATGGGTGGAGACTTCTTGTCTAATTAATTTCCTTTTTTTTTTTCTTTTTTTTTTTTTCTTAAAAGTGTAAAATGTATGGAAAACTGCTATTTTCAGTTGTTAATAGTTATATTTTCCTGAATCTTTTCATTGGAACATGATGGTTACAATTATTATTTGCCCTCATAGAATTTTAGTTTTGGCCTTCATTGAAATATTGGGACCTATAATTCTGGAAATTATTATTAGGATCACGGATTTTGTAAAACTAGATTTGGAGGAAACATAACTTGACTTAAGTGCGGTATTGACTTCGGAACAACAGATGTACGTTCGTCTGTTGAATTATTTTCAATAAGTAACGAAAAAGCCGAATCTATTTTCGATACGTCGCGAGAGAGAATTAACGCTTGAATATTTGGTGGCAAACCATTTCGAAAGCCTTTCTCTCACATTCACTATTGTACATTATTTTAAGTTGTACTGACTCGTTACTGCGACCGATACAATCTTTAATTCTACACAAATGATTATTTCTATTTTTATAATACTCTTTAACGCTACTCTTATATTATCTAAAATAATTAAATTCAAGAAGTAATGTGTCTGGTTAGGTTAGGCTAGGTTGCTGTGGCAGCTAATGCTCACTTAGACCATTCGCGCTCCTTTGTGTTACCACAGGATCTTATACCTTTGCCCTTTTCAGAAGATCCGTTCAGAGCTCTTGATGAATCGTAGTATAACTCGCACTTTGCCGTTTTCGAGATTTAATTTAAATTAAAATTTAATTCATTATACATCAAACTAAATTCATTTATTGTACATATGTACATATTGATTATTGATTATTAAATAAAATTTCTCGCTTCTCTGAGTAGGGCCATCAATTCTTGATTCCTACGTTCCTTTGTTGCCTCATTTTCGGCAAACCTTTTTTTAATTTATTTGCCTCAGTAATTTTTTCTCAGTTTTTCTCAAGAAATCCATTTTTTATTTTTTCTGCGGTCTGTCTCGCGGTTATTCTTGGTCTTTTCTTGGCAGGCGGGGTGCACTTTCCCTTTCTGAATAACTGGAATCTGGAGGTATTTCCGGGGATATTTCGATAATATCATCAAAATTATCTTCACCTGTATATCTAGCCGATAAATACCTACACTGGTGGTAGAGATTAGAGAATGCTCTGGTGGTACATTTTCCAGGTTTTGTTTCCATGGTTTTATTTGCTAAGAGAGTTAGCTTCTTTTCTACCTCGTCGTAAAATTCTAAACATGACATTGACCCCTGTCTCAGTGTGGACAGTTCCTGTTCGATGAGGTATATCGGTATATCGGTATATCGGTCGTTTGGCCGCGTAAGTAAAGTCAAGACGGGAGATTATTGCACTAAAATGCAGCACCGTGTTAAGGGGACGAAAGTACTGCAGCGGCAGCACCTCGCACTTTATTCCTAAGAATAGTAACAGCTTGATAGTGGCGTTCGCTGCTATCGTATCTTTTGAATAATTCATACGCATTGTGCGCAGCCTCACGCCACGACACATAGGTGCCCGGGTGACCGAAAAATTCTGGAAGAGATTTTATTGCGTCAAGAGTAATTTCGCAACTTACTAAAGGATTAATGGCGACTTTTGTAAATTTTTCTATTTTTGGCTTCGTCAAAGCAACTTGGTTCTGGATTGAAATTATCTTTCTGTCAAATTCTTATTTTTGAACAGCTAATGTCCTGCTCACCTCTGCACTAACAAGCTCGCTTACTTGTTCAGCGTTAATGACTTGATCTTCTCAATTATCTAATTTAAGATTTCTGAATAAGTCCTTTAGCGCTTTACTCATCTACTTCCCTTAAAGATTTTTATTTTATCTCCACTTTATTTATTGTTATTCTCATCTACTATTCGCAAAAATTTTATTTCCACTTTATTCTATGTATGTTTCACTTTTTGTAATTTAAAACAAGACAAGCACAGTACTTCACTTACCCTTTCATCCTTAAATATTTCTATTATTATATTCTATTCTATCTTAAATCCGCTTTGCTCGTTCCACACGCTGCCCAAGGATAATTCGTTCCTTGGTGACTTGTATTTATATCTGCTTCGCTTTTTCCTTTACTGGGTTGATTTAAAATTTTTCCTTTATTCCGCGAACCGAACGTTACACTATGCTCGTTATTTTAATTTTGTTTCGACTTAATTTTCGCGTGCCCCACGTTGGGCGCCAATTAAACGATTTTATTTCTATTTACTTTAACAATTTATTACAGCTAGTTGCTGTCGCTTTGATATATGAGTACTAAAAACTAAATATACACAGATTACCTAGCTTAAACCTAAGCCCACCACTTTGCGCTGCGCTGCTGTTCCTCCGCCAATGTTTCCGCTCCACTTTGCTGACTTAGCAGCTCGTGTATTTGGTTACTTAGGTGCAACCGACCTATGGGAATGTTGAATGTGCTGCCTTAGCGGCTCGTGTAGAGTATTTTGGTTGGTTAGGTGCAACCAACCTATGTGAATTTTGAATTTGTGGGCTTCTCACGATAACTTATATTACCCATTTTTATAAATAGTCGCTTTTATACTTACGGAACATTTTTGTTATTGCTTGTAGCAATTTGAGAATTCATTATTAATATTTTTATTATTATTTATTATCATTAAAAGATTATGGACGACAACTCAACTCTAACTACAAATTTCTGTTAGAAGAAAATTTTTTGATGACATTAAATTTTCAGTATCACCAACTGTTTAAAGTAAAAAAAAAACTATTCTTGTCTCTTACTGTAATGTCCTTGCATAGTAAAACACAGTTGTAATTTCTATGTTACGCTTATTGATCTGTGGTCGGCAGCGAACTGATTGCTGTGTAGTATGCTTAGTGTTACCATACACGTATAGGGTGATCCTACGCGTATAGGGTGATTCAATACGTCACACTTACTTTGGGCACAAAATTTCATTCTATTCAGAATCAGTGTTCAGTGAACTGACAACTTAGTACGAGCTGAGTATCATCAGCATACATATGAAGTGAACTGTGCCTTACAATAGATGAGACTTCATTTACAAACATGGAAAATAATAATGGTCCTAAAATGGATCCCTGAGGAACTCCACTGGTTGTACGGAGAAAGTCCATTCAGAATGGAATGAAATTTACCAAAGTAAGACGGTAAATGTCACCGACTGACTTAACAATGCCTTGTTACATGTGTTCGAGCGAGACGACGCGGTTGTTAATATTCTCCATATTAACTTCAATTTGTTTGTTTATTTGCAATTCTTATACACAGTAAGATAAAATATCTCTTATAATTTAGTGACAAGCTTAATTAATATTGTGTGAGAAGACAAACTTAAGTCAGTTATAATTAACAATAGAGAATAGAGTAAGGAGAAACATAGCAAAAAAAAAAAAAACAAAAGAGGAAGAGAAAAAGAAAAGCAAAAAAGAAAAGAGAAAGAGAAAGAAAAAGAATAAAATAGAACAAACTCACAAGTAGTTGATTAATGATTATTTATACTCGTAGATAGATAGTTTCTCAATTGAGTTTTAAATATTGCCATATTATTCGTTCTTCTAATGTGGCGTGGCAAGGTGTTCCACAAGCGAGCTGAATTTATAAAAAATTGACGTTCAGATGTGGTAGACGAGAAATGGTCCTAAAATGGATCCCTGAGGAACTCCACTGATTGTAGCGAGAAAGTCTGACAGGACCTTATTAATTTCTACTGTTTGAAATCTGTTTGTTAGATATGAAGATACCAAAATTCACCGCGCTAGGTTCGAAATTGTAATCTCGAGATAGCTTTTGGCATAGAGTTGAGTGGTCGACAGTATAAAACGCTTTAGAAAAATCTAGTAGTACGAGGAATGAGACTTTTCCCTCATCTAGATCATGTCGTATGTCATCTGATAAGCCTATTACGGATGTTATGCAGCTATGTTTCTGCCGGAATCCTGATTGCTTAGACGTTAAGATGTTATGGGTGGAGAGGAATTGACTTATTTGTTTTTGTATAGTTTTTTCAAACATTTTGGATATAAATGGGAGAATGGAAATTGGTCTAAACTCATCCCCTTTAGGTGTTTTGAGGACAGGCAGTACTTTTGCATGTATCCAATGTGCCTCAAAAATGCTATTTATTTCTGAGTTGGACATAGGAATTTCTATGTTTGAGAGATTGTAGCGATAGTGAGCGATTGAAAGCATTCCAGTTGGTGTTTTTAAAGCTAGCAGAAAGCTGACGGAAGTGTGGGAGTGTAAAATTTTGTTTTCATTGGATATTCATGAAGACAGAAAAGTGATCCGAAATTAAATCTAAAGTTAAACATGCAATGTTGTTGTCGCATCTGAGGTTAGAGGAAATAATATAAAAATCGATATGAGAGCCTGAGCTATAGCGCGAGTTGGGCCTTGAGCCGCTACAATGTCTAGGTCATGAAAATGATTGTCCTGGAACCAAGAGGTTAGTATAGAGCCATTTTGATTTGTAACTGTGTCACCCAAAGGGGGATGTCTAGAGTTAAAATCTCTACCAATTATGATGTAGTCAAAGGACTGTAAAGAAGTGAGTAAATTGTCCAGTGCAGAAGGCAACAAGAAACCAGTATTACCGGGAACATAGATTGAAACGAGTGCTAAGGATCTAGCAGTATGTTGTGAATTTAAGGGAATTGAAGCTATGGTATGCTGATATTAGTTTATTAGAAAAATGTTTTTGGTCAAACCGGAAGGAATTCTGCAGGAGAATTCCTGTTGGCCGACCCTCATTATTTCTAATAAATCATATTTGTTATTAATTCGGCATTTACTAAGGTTTTTTTGAAAGGAAAGTTTCCTGCAATAAGATTGCAGTTGGGGAAGTATCTTTTAGTAAAAGATCAATTTCTATTTGTTTTTCGTTGGATAGGGAATTCAATTTAGAGCTAATGACGTTGAGATTCATGATGAGAAGGGGGAAAGAGATGCAATAAAGCACTGGTATGCACCTGGTTTTTGAGATTCACCCATTTTTTTTTATAATCAGGCCAAAAGCCACTGATTTGGGAAATTCGGTTGGTTATCAGCAAGCCGAATAGTCTATTTGATTCATTCATAAAAGCTGATATGTAATTTTTAGGGAGTTCAGGATGGAAAGAGGGATTTTCTTGAATGTTAGGGATTTTTTTTTTGGTCTCTCACTGTGTCCGCAAAAGATATGGCATTTCCTTGGTAACTGTGTTACCCAAGTTTACAATTGGACCATGGAAAATGGGTTTGTTAATTTTAGCTTAACCTAAATTTTTTTTTTTTTTTTTTTTTTTGAGAAACGCAACTCTGTTTTGGCACCCTCTGAAACTCTGAAACTCGCAGGGTGACCCTCCGATTGGCAATTGACACACGATGCGACTGATAAGTTTCTGTTTCTTGGCTAAGTTCAAATGCTCCAATGTCATGATCTCTAAGACATTTTAACGCACCTTATAGCAAAACTGCAATAAGAAGCCATGTGGCCAAATCTTTGGCACCGATAGCACTGTTTTGCATCAAAGTTTTGAATGGAATCCCAAGTGAATCTATGTCTTAAAAGAAATATAAATTGTTTAGGTTTCATTAAACATTCCTTATCCTCCGTAGCACTAAGAAATAGGTCAAGTGGAATGTCATTTAATTTAGACCATTTGGTCTCAAAATTTTTAACAGTGACCTTCAACGAGGGGTCCAACTTTAAAATGTCAGCAGACGCAAAATCGCTAGAAATGCCCTTAAGGATAGTATTCTATTTTTTTAATTGTTTATGGTTGAAGGCGAGTAGCCATCTATGCCAGGATCCTTACATTTTTTTATGAAGAGGCTATGCAATTCAACTTCCTTTACAATTATTTTTAATTTTCCAAAACCATTGGCAATAAATTTTACATTATTTAGATTTTTGTTAGACTTACTCATAAAATCGATAATGGTTTTTGGCTGAGACTCCTTTTGTGAAGATGGGAGGACACCAAGGCTCAGAATTGAAGGATGGTTTTTCGGTGGCATTAGTAAGACTGCCGTTTTCGCTGCTTCTTTTAATGTTGTGAGAGCTTCCAGGGTTGTTGCCACTTGAAATGCAGTTGGAGTTTATGCCACTTGAACTCGCTTGAGTGTTTTCCGGTAAGATGATTTCATAATTCTTCTCAGCCAAAGGATGAAAGCGATTATGAGTGTTTATGGGTATTGTGGTTCCCATACATATACACATGTTGAGCATTTATCGATTTGCTATTTTCTTTCTGATTAATTGTGCTCTTAAATAAAACAATAGCAATCGGTTTTAAAGAAATATAAGCAAGCATTTATTATTATTTTATTTAGGTCTTAATTGTAACGGTGTATGTGCGGGTGCATACAAAAAAAAAATACTGTTGCATACGATCAAACAACAGCAGTGTTAAGACCGCATGGCTAATGCGAGTGTATGCCGCGAGACTACCGAGGGTGCGTCTTCTCGTTCGCGCTTTGTTTTATCTGATGGTCACAGCGTCCGTCGCAAGTCACTCTGGTTGTTTCGATTTGAGACGACGATCGGCTGCGTGCACGCCAAGCGGTGTGCTAGCTTTTAGCTCGTCGGGATGTGGAGGGGTTCTTGCCGGTCATCTCAAACCCACTGCATGTTACACAAAAAATTTGTTATTTGCGTGCACTTAATGGATTAAATCTGAAAAAGGGGGGGGGGAAGAAAAAAATAAGCAAAAAAAAGTAAAATACCAGGAGAGAGAAAAAAAAGACAATTCCATCGGTACTTAGTCCGATGGACTGGATTCAATGGAAACCAAAGATAAAAAAAAAACTAAATTTAAATGTAGCATAATTCCACTTACTTGATAAACCGTCACGTGTCCTCCGGCAGCGCTGGCGAAATTCGACGTGGCAGGTGACCAATTCTATTGGAAAAAAGAATGATTAGTTATTTCTACGGAATCGTAATCCGGTTCCGAATTCCCGACCTGTTGAACCATAAGTCTCATGTACCTTGTTTTTTTTCTCTTTCTTTTTGGTCAAAATAAATTCGATTTTTATTTTTTTTTTCTATATAACTACATATATATTTTAGAGATGGGTTCCAGCATAAATACTATAAAAAAAAACTAGTTGGATGGAACGAAATCCAAAAAAAAATACTCCAAAAATTATTGATGACGGCGATCCCGCGTTGCTTCCGCTTCTGGTAGGTAAGGGGTGAAGACTTCTTTACCTCATTCGGTTCTTCATGGCATATCCAGGAAGTAAAAAAAATTAAATGGCGACGTTACGGTGCTAATGCCATTTTTTTTTTCCAATCAAACACCGGTTTGTCAACCTCGCCGATGGTCAGGAACAAAAGTTTATACAAGGGCAGCCATCTTTTAGTGTCATGTGGCCCGTACGAAAATTTCTAAGACGACCGCGTGTCGCACAAGATAAGTTAATAAACTTATGTTATAAAAAGTTTTATGAAGTAGCCATACTAAGCTAGTCACTTTTTTTTTCATACACTAATAACTTCTTTTTAGGGGTTAATGAATAAAAATTAAAATCTCCGCGCACCACAAAATTGATGAACGATGCGCCATTTTCTGGCGTGACCGCAAAATTTCTCCATACGACCGCGTGTCGCAACAGTTTTTATAAAATTGGTTTTTTTTTTATAAAAATTTTAATATATGTGGTGTAGCTATGCTCAGCTAGACACCTTTTTTTTCAAACAAAAATCATAAACTCCTATTCGGGTTAATGACTTAAAATTCAATATTCGCGGAATATAATTGAGACGCCATTTTCTGGCGTGGCCGCAAAATTTTCACATTCGACCGCGTGTCGTAAATTTTCCGAATCAATCGACAAAAATATATTTTTAATCTTGTTTATAACTACAATTTATGATGAAAGCATTTTTTTGCTACGTAACAATTTTTACACACAAAATAAAACCTTTTCTTTTCAAATAAAAAAAAATTTTTAACTAGCTGGACTACGCAAAAATAAGTTTTTCGGAAACAGAAGAACGAAGCGGCCATTTTACTAATGTGACCGAGCTTAAGCGTCGCAACGACCGCTTATTATCACCAAAGTTACTTTCTGACTGTCTTCATCATTCTTAACTTGTTTCTCTTTTCTTTTTAGTCGCAGGTAAGATCGATTGTCTCCCCTTTGCTTGTTGGCAGTACGTACATTGGGTCAACCTTCGTCTTCTCCCTTCCTCAAATATTTTGGCAATTACCTCTTCGTAATGCTCTCCATACCCGTTAAGTGATAACACGAGTTGCATGCTAGTAGTGGTGCAATGGATTTCGTCGCTTAGAGAGTGCGAAGTTTGAGCATGACATTGTCTACAGTCTACATGGCCACATCGACTCTTTGTTGCTATACATAAACCCACTAACAAAAACACGAACATTCCACTACTGGAATTTGTACTACCCCAGACAGGCTGTTAATAGCTTTCGATAGGGCTATGAAAGGCAATTTCAGATGCATATGTGAGAAGGAAACAAAAATCCAACGAAGCCAAAGAGTCATCACAATACTCAGATGTGCCGCAATCGTACATTCTCTCGGATTTCTGATAGGTAGGTGACTTGGGCCGCCCGCCAACAGGGTGTTGAGTCAAAAAACAAGATTTAAAAAAAAAACAGCCTCCACATAATGTCTGATCAAAGTTTAAAACTTAGGAACTACAATGCAACACTTAGTAAATATATTCAATCAAATAACACGCGCAAGCAAAGCTGTCTTCTTTCGACGTCTCGCAGAAAAAGTCAAGTAAAAATGCCGGAAGGGCGAGGCTTGTAGAGGCTGACGTCTTTTTCAAGCCATCACTGCCGAAAATATGTTCTCGTCATTAGAAAGTAGGTTACCAAGTGTCAGGCTGGGAGTTAATTTGTCCAGGAACCGTTGAGATATTATGCGCGTGCCCAATTATGACAGAGTTAATAAGCCTTTACTGTTATTCGTTCCACTAACACCAGCGGATATTGTTTTTAAATCTATATCCATCACATTTTCGCTGCCGGGGTTAGACGGGTCAGCGTCGTCTGAATTCCAATAAATGGCACTAACTGCTTCAATTATTTTTCTTTATTCTCTTCACTCAAAAAATGGGACAGAAGTTTAATTTTTTCGTAAAAAGATTGTTTATCAGGGCATACCTTTGGTACCGATAGAGGTGAGCGATTGCTATCCTCCATTATTAATCATAAATTCAGCTCAAATTAAAAATGTGGTATAAATTTGGAGCGAGTTGCGAGTATTCAAGAAAACTCTATACAGTGAAGCAAATAGCTGACAGCAGTCCGGGAGCAATAAAACGAAATGACTCAGTCTTAAAAACCTCAATGTATACTCTAAAATAAAACCAAATTAATATCTAATTTGTGTAGCCTGACCAATTCTAAGTCGGCAAAATATTCATAAGTAATCACATATTTAAAATTTTCGTAGAACGTGGTTGGGTCCTGGATGTTGTGTTGCGGAAAGTAAAGCATTCCAAATAAGGAAAAACATATACCCGCATCGACATTTATCCATCCTACAGAAGACCTAAGCGAAAGGTACTTCTGCAAATATCCTAGCCGAAACAAACGAACATTTTTTTTTGAACACCAAGAGGTTGTGGATTATTAGAACTAATTAGAATTAAAATATATTTTTATGATCGATGAACGATCATTTGGGGTCCTGGATGTGGGATATAACGGTAAGACATGCATCCCTTGTAAGGAGGTACATGTCCACCACACAGCCAACTGTTGCATCCAGGCATGTAGTGCTTGTTTAGACCATTCCGCCACCAACCTTACTGTTACCATAGGAAAAAGTAAGTCGGTAGATTGGAAAAAGTGGAAACGTCACACATGCCACTATCCTATCCGAAACAACCGAGAAATGGCGTGCCATGTGAGGACATCGTGTTAATTTAATATAGAACTTGCAGAAATTTGATGTCTGTATAATATACTAGAATAAGCTTATAAAAATATGTAAACATATATATGATAAATTTGTTATTTTGGATATATGGGGGATATAAGACAGTGTTGGCCGTTTTTTTTGCCAGCCGTATTGTGACGGAAGGCGTTTTTTGAACCCGTCTAGGGTTGTTGCAACAAGGTTGCTTTGTTGGTGGCTCGAAACGTTTTCTGCCCCCACCACGGGGCGTCATCAGCGAGCTTACTCGGCTTGGAATTTGGAAGGGTCAATTTGGTACGATACCAAGATGTAGGGTGAAGGGTGTGTAATTAAATAAAAATATATATGCGTGTGAACATATAATAGCATGAATAAAAACCATTGGAGAACATACCATGAATTTTGAGTTATTTAATATATAAACATATATATATATATATATATATATATATATATATATATATATTAGATATATTAGATATTTTTGTGCTTAGATCCTGACGTCTGTGGTATTCAGTTGCTGTCCACTGTAGTTAATTTTGTCCTATCTTTTTGTTATTTTTTATTTTTTAACACATAAATTGCACAACACTGTTTGTTACTACGATTTTGTATACAGGAACCATGTCTTTGTGGAGGAATTAAAGACTTGGACACCGAGCGTACTGCATATGACTGCGATTCTGGATAAGTCTATGTAACAAAATAGTAAAAGGACTTGGAAACCGATCACACCAAACACACGCGGACGGAAAACGAGTGTATCGTTTTGTAGCTAAATTCTGAATGATATCTGTGAGGATATCCAAGGATAGCTTGGGATATGTTTCTGTGTGCTACGATGTGTAATTGAGTTGAGGGTTGAAAAAGGTGCATACAAGATCGTTGCGTTGTAGTCCAAGACGAACGTTTTTGTGTTTAGTGTGGTGCTTTTGCTGATAAGGTTTGGCCTGCAATGGCTAAAGAGAGAATACAGCGAAGTACAGCTGGTTGTGTATTTAAGAATGCTGAGAAGCTGTTTGTTTGTTATGCAAAATTAATGAAAAGGATAGTTTTGGGTGGGTTATTAGTTATGTCTAGTAGTTTCGTCAATATTGATAATGGTGTCAAGCGGTTATAAGATCGTTTTGATGCTATGTGTGAAAAGGGTATGCATTTGGACTGTGTGAAAATGCTTGGGTTTGCGAGCATGATTTTTATACCACATGAATGTGGGAACGAAAACCTACATCACGACAAGTGATGTGTGTTGCCAGTGGGTAATATTGGCGAAAATTCTAAACCTTACTAAGCTATAAGTAATCTTAAGTGACATTTTTATACATGACTGATAAATTATTCGAGAGTATCATTAAAATCCGGTAATCTGGTTGCCAGGGACCGGACCCCGGTTGCAGAGCCAAATATGATGTTGATGACATCAGGGTTGCGTATGCGGCGTTCTGGTACTTATTTCAAACTTTATCTTAGCCATGATTATCATATACAGCTCATCGATCTCGTCGGCTATAGGCGCGTAGTTATCAACCGCCCGTAGCTCTAACTCGTAGTCATTAAACTCTCGGCGTTTTGCTTACGTAGCTGTTATTCCTCAATAATACGATTTCTCTAGCCCCTCAAAATAAGCGTTTGTTTCAGTGATGACCCCTTCATTCGACCCAAATCTCTTACCTCAAAACCACCTTTTCATGTTTCGAAACAAGTAGTAGTCGCAGCGGGCTAAATCTGGGGAATATGCTAGATGAGGGAGGTGTTCGTAGCCTTACTCATGCAATTTTGCCATTGCGACTGCGGATTTCTTTTTCTGGTTTTCTTCGCCAAGTGCTTCAAATCGGCTTGGAATCGATCCAGCAGCTCTGCGTTGTATGCGCCGGTGATCGTTTTACCCTTTTCAAGGTATTCGATGTGAATAACACCGCGCGCATCCCCCAAAAAAGTGTCGCCATGACCTTTCGATTCACCAGGAGAAGTCCATTGTTTTGACTGTTCCTTGGTTTCTGGTGTGTTGTGGTGGTGAATCTAGGTTACGAAACGGCGCAAAAACTCAGTCGAATTTTTCTGGAACATCGCCAAACATACCTTTGAAGTTGTCAAACGAATGCGTTTGTTGTCGATAGTTTAGCAAAAGCGGCACCACCCATCTTGCGGAAAGCTATTTCATGTCCAAATATTTATGTAACATCGAAATCACTGAGCCATGAGATAAGTCTGTGGCCTCTTCAAGCTCGCGCGCTTACACTTGTCGATCGTCCATTATCAAACCATGAATTTTGTTGATCATTTCTGGTGTGGTGACCTCAATTGTGCGATCAGAACGTTGTGCTTGAACGACCGCACCGAAATTGCGTAAACCAGTGGTGAATGGTTCCAATCGATGGTGAAGAGACCCCATATATTTGTCAAGCTTTTGCTTAGTTTGCGTGATAGTTTTTTCTCGCAAAAAATAGTGGTTTAATGAGCCCATCCATCCGCATCACATCCCAAAGTTTCAGCTATATCGGATGCATGGTCTTCGAACAGACATACAAACAAAGTTACTCGAAATTCACTTTTTTTTTCGATTTTAACGAAAATGCTCGTAGGCGTCCATATAAAATGGCTGCCACAACAAAACTATTTGACAGATCTGTCTGAAAGTTTGGGTGCGTTCTTTTGAAAGATGATTCTAGACAAAACACTATTTGTGTTAATTTTCACACGCCGATTGCTGCTGCTCTTGTAGTGCTCAAAAAGAACTTTTACAAATTAAAATAAGCTTTCGTTCAGAGGGAGCGAATATGCAAAATTACATGTTTGAGTGATTTTTTTAATTTCGACTTACATTGAGGCTTATGCTCAGAGGGAGCGAACAAGTAAATACACAGCAAAATGTAATTGAGTGACTACATTGTAATGCTTTCGCTCAGAGGGAGCGAACAGGCAATATGAAATTTACATGATTTGAGTGTTTATCTATTGTTCGCTCAGAAGGAGCGAGCAAGGCAACTAAATTAAATTACAGGACGTTTTGATTTTGATTTTTTTTTGGCAATTGATTTTAATTAAAATTATTCTCGGCTTACATTATTTAATTTTTTTTTTATTATTCATTATCTGATAAATCTTATATTGATTCTGATATATTGGATATAACAATTATATTTTCAATTAAAACAAATATATTTTTAAAAGTAAAATATACTTTGAATATGTTAACTGGATAAATTGTGCGAACTTTATTTTGTTACGACTTACTTCGCGACTAACTTATAAAGGGTGAACTGAATCACTGTAGAGTACAATCAATTATAATCTTTAGTATAATATTCAGACAGCTTATATTCTATGTTTGTGTGCGGTCCAACTTTGTTCTTGGACTTGATTGTCCTTGAGTTTGGATCAAAACATGTTCATCTCTTAGATCAAAATTTAAGATATGGATTTGAAATGCGTTACTTTTATATTATCCAGTAGGACTGCGCACTTGTTATATTATGAATACATTGGGCCTTACTAATTAGTCAAACATACATGTCGGTTATTTACTAGTTGTAAACTTAAAGTAAAGTACATAGCTTTAATACAAATCTACCAATAGCTGTTTTTACCTCTTTATTAAGTAATGCTCACACTTTTTTTCAAACTACTACAATTTCCGTCAGTTGCTGTCAAACAAATGTCAACTCACTATTGTTTTCGTTTATAAAATAAATATCGGAATCTGAATCGTTTATACATAATTATTTTGCTGTGAATGTGAAAAGAAGTAATTAAAATGTGTTCAAGCGATGAAAGTTTGTTTAATGATTTAAATATCACCTTGAACACTTGATTTCTTAATTCTGGGTATTCATGACTATTCCGTAATCCTTTATTTTTTTTTCTTTCCCCTAGAGTGCCGAAGTGCTCTTGTTGAAGTCCAATGTCAGAAAGGAAGTTTCACCACCGTTCATTTCTATAATTGAAGAATCTTTTTCCTCGCGTATATCTGCACAAATAAGTCTAGCAGAACAGCGTTTTTGGTGGTTTTCTCTTGTAATTGTGTGTGTGTGTAAATGTGTGTCATTCATTTTGTCAGCTCCTTTACTACGTAAATACTGCGCTGGATGTGTTGCTATGCTGGATTTATTTGCATGCATGCGCTGTGTTGCCCTGTTGTACTCGTTTGCATGCATTTGTTGTGTTGTGTTGCTATGCTGGATTTATTTGCATGCATGCGCTGTGTTGCCCTGCTGTACTCGTTTGCATGCATTTGTTGTGTTGTGTTGCTATGCTGGATTTATTTGCATGCATGCGCTGTGTTGCCCTGCTGTACTCGTTTGCATGCATTTGTTGTGTTGTGTTGCTATGCTGGATTTATTTGCATGCATGCGCTGTGTTGCCCTGCTGTACTCGTTTGCATGCATTTGTTGTGTTGTGTTGCTATGCTGGATTTATTTGCATGCATGCGCTGTGTTGCCCTGCTGTACTCGTTTGCATGCATTTGTTGTGTTGTGTTGCTATGCTGGATTTATTTGCATGCATGCGCTGTGTTGCCCTGCTGTACTCGTTTGCATGCATTTGTTGTGTTGTGTTGCTATGCTGGATTTATTTGCATGCATGCGCTGTGTTGCCCTGCTGTACTCGTTTGCATGCATTTGTTGTGTTGTGTTGCTATGCTGGGCTTATTTGCATGCATGCGCTATGTTGCCATGCTGTACTCGTCTGCATGCATGTATTCGATTAGCGCTTGTTGATTATTTTTCTTAGTGCGTGCGTGACCTGCTATACTCGTTTGCATGCATGTGTTGTGTTGCTACGCTGGGCTTATTTGCATTATTTATTCTTCGTGCGTGCACAGTGGGTGTAAGATGAAAATTTGTTGTTAAACCTTTCGCCATTACACGCGGAACATTAAAAATGCTGTGTGAGATATAACTGCTCACAGAATTTTAGCTCTCTAGGTCGTGTGAAGTGTCAAAAACTAACGACTTCACTTTTTGTTAACGCGTAATAAGTTAACACTCGATTTCACTCCACATAAAATGGTTTGTGTAATTTGTTTCTTTATATGAAAATCGATTCTTCAGGAGTAAACTCCAATTATTACATATCGTAGCTCAACCAAACAAATCTCTTATATATCCGCAATTCCTTTTAAATACGAGTCTTTATCGAGATTATTTACAGTACAAGTTATAACTGGTGTAGGGTGCGATTGCGACGGCAGAGCTTAAATTAAAACAATGTTCGAAGCTCAGTAGAAAAAACAATTAAAATGAAGTTATAAATGAAAATGCACAATTAAATTGTTTAATTGAAAAGTGGACTGTATTTTTAATATTTGCACAGAAAAAGAAACGCACTGAAATGCTTGATAATTGCTCGGTTACTAAAGAGTAAGTAAGTAATTTTCTCTATCACTGCCCAATGCATAGCGCAGTCGGCTCTGCTCTGTGAGGTGGTGAGAGCAGCGCAGCATGCAAGTAGCGCACACGGCCATGCTCATATGGCGTGATCGGCTTGGTAGCTGTTCTCTGGTGTATTAGCACACACGTATATAGAGCATATTACTCGTATGGCAGCGTAGCACCGGTAATGTGGCCTGATGCATACAGACAGTAATTATTGGCTGTACCAGCATGGCGTGATGCTCAGCAGTGTGGCTGGTACGTTTTTTTTTCACGCTCGTTGTTGCGCACTGCAATTTATCTCGGCTATTGCTCTTTCCTTTTTCTCTGTGCACCGTGGGGCGAAATGTGACTTCGGCACGGTGGAGCAATCACTATGAATTTCTAACAACAATGTCTTTTAAAGTTTAATATTAAAGAATATATTTTGATTTTCTAACAAATTTTGAAAAAGTGTCAGCCTGTGTAATCAATTCATTGATCTTGATTGGTTTTCTTGAACGCGTATTTTCCATCTGATGATATCGCATTCAAAATTTGAGGCTGCTTCTTTATAAAATCAAACAACTCCGTACAAGTCATTTTAATTTTGTACCGAACATATAAAATATCTCGCAAGGTTTCAATTTTCAATTGCGATTTTTCATCGCTCCTATTATATACTTAATAAGACATCCCGGTTTTAATGCAGTGCACACTCTTTATTTACAATAAATATAACTTATAGTACAGTAGGTCTACTTCGGTTGCTTTCTAGTGCTGTACTGACTGCAGAGCTTGTGTGCGGGCAGACAGTGCGATTGCTGCACTCACTGTCCGAACACATCTCTGACTACATATAGTAATGAAGACAAGTAGTCCGTTTGAATTGGGAGTTTATTTCGAACTGAAAACTTAGAAGTATATTACTTAAAAATAATACAAAGGTTCTTATCTTACGTTGGGAACCAAACAGCAATAGTCTACTTGCTACGTGACCGAATGTGCTGATCATGCAAAATGATCAAAAAGGCACCTGGACATGATCTTATTAGTGGAAAAATACTAATTGAACTCCCCGACACTTGTATCCAATTAATGCGATATATATTCAATGCTATAATGAAATCCAAGGAAGATCATTTGTCAATAACAGCAGTCTATAGCCCTCCGAAACATGTTATAAGTCCCGATCAATATAATGAACTGATAGTTAGACATAAAAACAGATTCATTATGGAGGGTGACTTCAACGCAAGGCACATCTATTTGGGGTCAAGATTAACTACAACTAAAGAAAGAAATCTTCTGAAATCCAATCAAGAAATTGGATGTGATTTCATTTCTACTGAAAAACCAACTTACTGGCCAACTGAACATAATAAAATTCCTGATCTAAAAGACTTTTTCATAACAAAACAAGTCTCAAGAAATGATCTGATAATAGAAGACGGTACAGATCTCTCTTCCGATCACTTCCCGATCTACTTGAGCCTCTACGACCAAATAATTTGTAAAAATCCGAGTTTTTCTTTTGTTAATAAGCAAACGTACAGACTGGAATTATTGTGAGGAAGTATTAGAGCACCAATTTGGATTTAGGGAGAAACAATTAACACTTCAACCAAGTACATCGGATAACCGACGCAATAGAAAAAACATTGGAGGACAAAATTGTTTGCTCTGCAGTATTTTTAGATGAGCGTTTGACAAAGTCGGACATAAAGGACTTGTCCATAAACTAAACATGCTTCTCCCTAAACAGTACGCGGAAATATTAGAATCATACCTTTCAGACCGATATTTTCGTATAAAACAAGAAGACTCATACTCACAATTTAAAGAAATGAAGGCAGATATTCCTCAGGGAAGTATTTTTGGTCCGGTTTTATATGTCCTCTTCACGTATGACTTACCACTCCTATTTCGTTGCACGTTAGCAACTTTTACTGACGACACAGCGATACTTGCACTTGGGAAAACTGAAGAAGAATCTACACTAAAATTGCAAGATGCAATATATATCACAGTCAACTGGACAGAAATATGTGAATAAAATTAAATAACTCTACATCAATGCATGTTTATTTTACTGTTACGCACAGGCTCCCCGTGCTTTCACGTAGAGAAGAGGGAGTGTGCGGGCGAGTTGAATGTTAAATTAAACACAAGTTTAAGTTTAATTTTATATATTCTTTTATAATTTATTTATAAATATATTGTTACTTAAAAGTTATGTGTTGTTGGTGATGTGTTTAAACTTCAACTGCCGCCCTTAGTAATCGCAGCAGTGGTCTTTTATAATATTTTGGATGGATCGACCAACCAATATGATTGGTTGGTTGCGATCCACCAATGGAACGACAGCATCGTGTGCATGAACAAGGGTTCAATACACAAATACGACTGCAAGCATAGAACACACACAGTCGACCTGCGACATCTGTTTCCCTTCTGCAGTCGAGACACTTAACGGTCGCCTTAGAATTGCCCTCCTGCTGATATTACTATTTCGTAATATCTGCATGTGCACCAACTGTTTCTTGGTATCGTATCGGAATTTATGAGCTGCGTGCTGTGCTCGAAACTCGAGATGAATAAAGGATCAAAAGTGCCTTTATCACATCTCGATCGGTTTCTTATTACAAACACCAGCCATCCGTACGTACTATACAGGTTAGTGGTGGATGTGAATTCGGAAATTCGGTATACGAGTATACTGGCAATGTGACAGGCTGTGCCGATCATAAAATAAGTAATTTATGGAAAGCAGATGTGGGTAGAGTGCAGCGAGTGTGTGGTCAGGGATCGAATAGTTGTGCCGGTCACAACATCACGTATGACTTACCACTCCTATTTCGTTGCACGTTAGCAACTTTTACTGACGACACAGCGATACTTGCACTTGGGAAAACTGAAGAAGAATCTACACTAAAATTGCAAGATGCAATATATATCACAGTCAACTGGACAGAAATATGTGAATAAAATTAAATAACTCTACATCAATGCATATTTATTTTACCAACAACAAAAAAAACAATCAAGTCTTTTGGGGGTTCTTCTGAGAGTCTTTTGAAGATCTTTGGGGTCTTTTGGCAGTCTTTTAAGGGACTTTTGGGGGCCTTTTGATGGTCTTTTAGAGGTCTTTTTTTTGGGGTCTTTTGAGGGTCTTGTGGGTCAGCGGCTTTTAGGGGTCTTTTAATGGTTCTTTTCTGACCTTTTGGGAGTTTTTTAGAGATCTTTAAATGGTCTTTTGAATGTCTTTCAGGGGGTCTTTTGGTAGTCTTTTGGGAGTGTTAACGCTTGCGCTTATTATCGTATTGGCACAGAACACTACAAAATTGTATTTTCGTATCTATTTATATACCTATTATATATATATATATATTACATATTTATATATATATTATACTAGCGACCCGCCCCGGCTTCGCACGGGTGCAATTTACCTATGAGGAAAATGAGAAAATGAGATGTCTGTCAGTCAGTCAGTCAGTCAGTTCGTCGAGAAAGGATTCATCCAGCCGAATCTTTATTGCAACGCTTGGTGATGAACGATACTTTTTGTCTTTCCGTCCGGTGAGAAAACGAATAGCGACTCTCGAGCACGACACGTACAACTGCCCATGGTAAAAACACGGAAACTCAAGGTATATTCCACACACTTCCAACGATTGGCCTTGCGATTTATTAATTGTCATTGCGAATGCAAGGCGAACCAGAAACTAGACACGCTTAGATTGAAATGGCAAGTCCGTTGAAATCAGTGGTACTCTTGGGATCAGAACATCCTCGCCTTTGACCTTTCCGATAATTATCGTTGCTTCAATTGTGCGGTGGCATTCCTGTCAAAACCAATAAATTTAGGAATTCAATTGGATAATTGACGACTTCATCTGGATCGGCAATGGAATCGATCGACTACGTTCTTATTTTTCGCTGTCAAAATGGCTCGTTCGCTCAATCAAACATGGTTCTTGTAATTTTCACCAATGTTGGGGGGAACACTGGCGTGATCAATTCTTTTTTTGACGTTGTGAATTGGCAAAAATTAGGTGGAAACGAAATGATTGAGATTGAGAATGATGCTCGTTTGTGCGCCATCGTTCCCCTTATCCCAAATGATTATTTTGCAATTCTGTAGTACTTTTGCCATTGCTGATTTTTGTGGCAATGTTGCACGTTGGTTCATCTGCCGTCCCCTTTTTTCGGGACGGGTTGAATATTAGCTATTTTCCAAATTGACGGAAAAACACCTGTCTTCATTGAGATGTGAAAGCGGTTTTGCCAAAGTATGATGACATCTTTTCAATACTAATGGTGGAATACCGTCGGATCCAGTTGCTTTATTGGGGTCAAGTTCTTTAGAGTTTTCGAAACAACCCGTCGACGGGTTAGTTAGATAATGGAAGGGTTGACGCACAAGCAAAATGCGAATCTAAGAGATTGGCATTCTGAATATCAGTTTTATAAAGAATGCCATTATGGAATAAGGAAGGAACAGAAGAAGTCTTATATTTTAACCATTGCTGCAAACGACCAAAAGCTTCTTATGTTTGAATCTGAATCTAAAATTTTCCGCACGCTATCTCGAATCTTTTGGTCATTTATTATTTTGGACCTGTTAATTATAGCGTTAGCTCTGTTTCTGGCTATTCTAAACTTAACAACAAGGTTTTCTACGGATGGGCAATTAACGTAGTCCAAATTGGCTGTTTTTTTTGTCGCGACTGCTGACCTGCAGTTATCATTAAACCACTTATTCTTACGAATATTGCTTTTCTTATGCATGCATTACACGCGCCACACACGACGCGCGGCACGCGTCTTTCAGAGAATATCAAAATGCAAACAAAATTTCAGCTCTCTAGGTCGTGTGAAAGGTCCACAACTAATGTCTTCACTTTTTGTTAACGCATAGCAAGTTAACACTCGATTTCACTCCCCATAACATGTTTTGTGTAGTTTTTGTTTATATATCGAAAATCGATTTAGTTTCTTGTTTATTTTAAAAATTTATTACAGCTGCTAGCTGTCGGTTTGAAGTGAGTTCAAAAACTAACTAAGAACTAACACTAATTTCCTAGCTTAAACCTAAGCCACCACTTTGCGCTGCGCTGCTGTTCCTCCGCCAATGTTTCCGCTCCACTTTGCTGACTTAGCAGCTCGTGTATTTGGTTGCTTAGGTGCAAGCAACCTGTGTCAACGCTGAATGTGCTGACTTAGTGGCTCGTGCAGAGTATTTGGTTGCTTAGGTGCAACCAACCTGTGTGAATGTTGAATGTGAGGGCTTCTCACGATAACTTATATGAAAATCGATTCTTAAGGAGTAAATCCCAAAAAAAAAAAATTTTAGATTTGTCCTCGGCATGCAAATCATAGCTGGTAAAATTATTATGACGATCGGTTTAGCGGCTGAGGCGGTCATTCGAAACACACGTACATACATGAAGTTGCCTCTCAGTAATATAGATTCATTCAATACGATGTTGTCCCCCACAACACAAGAAAATGGACAATATCTTAATTTAATTTTGTCCGTGCAAATCGTGTATGTAATTCAGAAGCACATAGATGTCGTTAGCTACGCAATTTTAGTTTTGTCTTTAATTTGACTTTTAAATTCCATAGATACACGTAATTAAGAAGAAACTAAATAAAGAAACTAAACTAACTTAACTAAAGAAACATATTTTTCCTATAGTGTCCGGCGAAACTTTTATATTAAATGCAATATCTCTTAAGGCTGTACGAGACATTGAAAGGCCGTAATTTTCTGTGCACAACGTTATTATATATATGTAGATATTCTGCAGCTGAAAGTGTTATCCAACATAAAATGAAAATAATTGGTAATAACATCACCAACATTATGAATTTAGTATTTTGTAATATAGCACAATTTATATATTTGTTTTCTTATTATATGTAGTAAGGAATGAGTAATTAGTTATCGCTTCAGTTGTAGAAAAATTGCAAATTGCTATGCAAAAGGCTGTAGAAAATGTAATAAAGAATACAAAAAATAAAAAATTAATATAATATTCTTAAGAAGCATTCAAACACACGTAGGTATGTACACATTTTTTGAATTTTACTACACGTGTTTTTTTTTTAAATAGATGCTTTATGTCAATTTGTTAATTCTTTTGTTACATATCCTTTAAAAGACAAATGTTCTTCTCACCCAATGTTTTGGCAACTAATTGATGTTTTTTTAAGCCCGATAGAAATTAAAATTGTAAAAAATAAAGTGAAAAAATTAATTTTAATAAATGGTTTCAATTATACGAAAGATCAAAATATGGCATCAACATTTGAAAATGATATTGAAAATAATACTGATAAACAATTTTCAATATATATTTTAAATTTCGTAATTAGCTTATAAGCGCACTTCATCCTTCAGGAAGTTGTTAACGGCTATTTTGAAGGCCTGCAGATTATATAGCGAAATCAATAGATTCGCTTGAACACCGCAGGAACGTTTCTTGCTCGTCACTGTTTTATCGTTTCTTCTACCAGCGGTGCTCAAGAGAAATAGCCAGCTGCATGCCACCTCTCCTTGAAGTCAACCGCAATACTCGTGGCGCTCTAAATGCTCATCAGTTTACCCTCAAGCCCATCTTCGGACGTACAGTTAAATTCAGGGATTCGTTGTTCAGCCGTACAACACGTATGTGGAATGCTCTGCCAAGCTCTGTCTTCCCACATCACTATGATCCACAGGCATTCAAAACACAAGCTCATAGACATCTCCTCTTTTCTCTTCCTCTTCCTTAACGCCCACGCTGTGCCAAGCATATAGCCGAGCATTATAAGGGTGCGAACCCCTTGAAGCGTGCGCGAATTATAAAAAAAAAAAAAATAAGATTCGGGAAACACGGGCTCGACCAATTGATTCCACATCGAAGAGACTCTCGGGAAAAAGGAGGATTTAAAGTGTTGGGTTCTACATGAAAAAAAGTTTTAAGGCAAATATATGCTGATTAGACCTTAAACGAGTGTTTACGTTGCTGACAAGAGGACCTGGAACTAGAGAACGGGTTTCTAAAGGACATCTACCGTAGTAAAATTTGTAGAAAACAGATAAAGCTCCTACATTTCGTCTGTGCTCCTAAGTATCGTTTATCAAACGGATAATTCTATTCTGAATTCCATCAAGATAAACCAAATGTGATCTCGGAGCCCCAGCCCACACATATGAATTAAATTCTAAAATTGGTCTAACATAAGATTTATGTTTGCATGCACTCCCGAGACTCTCCAGCGGATGATTAATCGGTTATATGAATACTGTCAATTATGGAGCTTAGTGGTGAACTTGGAGAAATCCAAGGTAATTATATTTAAGAGAGGAGGTGGCAGGAGCTGTGCTAACGAAAAATGGTTGTACAATGGAGAAAGAATTGAGGTAGTGACGGACTACAAATACCTAGGAGTTTACTTAACAAAAAACTTGAATATGAAAAAACATTTCGATGAAAAAATTGCAAAGGCGAAAATAGCAATAAATGCTACCTGGAGAAAGTGTTTTGCCAACAAACTTATTTCGCATAGCAGCAAATACAAAGTTTTTGAAGCATGCTCCGAAGCCATTATACTGTATGCAGCCCAAGTATGGGGAACCAAAATGTATGACACCGTAGAAAAGCTCTTGAGATTCTACATAAAAAGAACATTTCGACTTCCACCGAATACACCTAACTACATGCTAATGATTGAGACAGGACTGCTCCCAATATTCATAAAAACGCTAAAGATGCAAGTGGACTATATCCTGAAGGTTCTTAAAATGCCAAATGATCGACTGCCGAAGAAAATTGCACTTAAAACAATTTCCAACCGGTCAAGTTGGTTCGCGGAATGGATGGAGCTAGCGCAAAGCTGTGGCATGGAGCTTCAACTTAATATAGCAGAGCATCAAAATTGGAAACCAATGCTCTATAACCTCATAAAAAAAGTTGACCTTCAACTAAGGGAAGGCTTTCTAAGAGAAGCAGCGGCGTCGATTCACAGAACCACGTATAGTCAATTATGTCACAATCTGCAAGACAGTTACTTTAGGGACGAATATAGTGTGGATGAACTATCGATGATTCGAACTTCGTGGCGAACTACTCCATCTGAATTTTATTCCACATAGAGAGGATCTTCCAATTATTTGCACCCTATGTAATCTTGGAGAAAGGGAAGATGTTCTACATTTCCTTGGAAGGTGCCCGATGTTGAAGGAAACGAGAAGACACTTTTTCGGAACTGATTTTATACCGGACGTCGAAGTACTAGGATGCTTAAACAAGCCTAATGTGTCACAACTGTATCGCTATTGCAAAATTGCTCTGGCGTATCGAAATCAAATTATTACGCTCAACTTCTAAAGTAATCCCTCTTTCCTTCGTAAATTAAATTCTTTATTTTTTTTTTTTTTTTTTTTTTAATTTCAATATTTATGTGTATTTTTATTTTACTAAATCAAAGTGGTAAAACTTGTAAATTATTATACAGAATTAATTGTCAATCGGCAGACGGCAATGCCATGCTTTTTTTGATTTTGTAATATTTCAAACGAATGGTAATAAAAATCTAAATCTAAATCTAATAAGATTTATATAATCTTAATACTTCAGAGGGAGTTAAGTAGAAGTTACAACGTCTTATAAAGCCCAAACGATGGCTAGCTCTTTTTGAAATTTCATAAATATGTCCCTTCCAGGAAAGATCACTTGATACTTTTACACCTAACAACTTAAGTGAATCTGATCTCACAATATGGGCACCATTAAGTTATTATTATTTTTCTTTTAAGCTAATTCATTCCTTGGACTGTACTACAACCATCCATATCAAGCCGCGCTTTACTATCAGTTACTTATTAATTTTCTATAATCATTTATTTATTTGTTTGCATTGTTCTTATCTAGTTATTAGGATTAATGAATAATGAATAATTATGAATTAATAATTAAGACGTTCAAGAGGCTAAACGACCACCTCCCCTCTTAGACATAACAGCAGCTCATTCACCGCTAAGTTTCATAGAAGGGTGGACAGGACTCCAACTTGCAGGGTTCCTCTGCAGAAAGATCTTCTGGCAGCAACACACGTCCAGTTTTGAATTAATAATCCAATTTGTGAGCAGAAAATTAATCAATTCGCCATGTGAGTCGTCCACCCCGAAAGTCGACAGTGCATCCGTAATCGCAGATATGTTGACGTTGTTAAAAGCACTTTCAATGTCTAGGAATGGCGGTCAGCCATCAGCAGAAATAGGGGGAATAACACAGAAAGCTCTAGAATTGCAGGTGGCCGTAACTATCTCTGACTGGTGGAAGTGCCATTAAACCTCCATGTGGTGGCCGCTGGTAATTTTCCTCCAATGCAGGAAAAGCTGAATGATCGGGCTAGTCCCTTCAAAGTAAGGTTGGCGCGAGTCCAATAACCTCGCCCGTAAAAAATTATTATTACGGAACCCAAAATCAGCCTCGGATACACTGATTGATGAACGACGACGAACACGGCAACGAAAACGGCTAAACGATTTAAGAATTTTCTCATGGAACGTACGCTCACTGTATAGAGCTCGAGTTGCACAGCAGCTAGCCGATACCCTGTCCAAATATAATGCTGACTTAACAGCATTCAGGAGATGCGGTGGACAGGCAATGGTGTCTTACAAAAATCAGAATATGACATATATTACAGCTGTCATGCAAGACATCATGTGCTCGGGGTGGGGTTTCTAGTCAGCAAAAGAATGAAACCCAGCGTTATCGGCTTTAATGCAGTAAATGAACGGCTATGCACCCTTCGCGTGCGAGGCAAATTTAAAAACATAAGATAATAAGATAGACCACGTGTTGATAGACCGCCGCCATAACCCGAACCTGATGGCGGTACGAACACAGGACTCGCCATAAATGCAGGGAGAGTAAGTGCTGAGGCTGAGGTGTCGGGCGTAGCCAAAAGTCGTCATTATTCGATCATTACTTAGCAGTGACCTGGCTGAAACATAATATAATATCTGTAACCGATATTGTAATTTATGTCGACAGTCAGGCGGCAATCAAATCGCTGGATTCATTCTCGATGACGTCGATGGTAGCGATAGGCTGCCACACATCTCTCAAGGAGATGGGCGAGTACTTCAACATCCGCCTATTTTGGGTCCCCGGTCACTCTGATATCGTTGGCAACTGCAAGGCAGACGAACTGGGTAGAAATGGCACAAATCTTCAACTGCTACCGGAAAGGGCAGGCATAAAAAGACCTTTATCAGCGGTTAGGCTCGTCACTCGGAAAGAGGCAGAGGCATTAACTAACGCGAGGTGGGCACACACCCACACATGTACTATAGCGAAACAGGTTTGGCCTCAGCTGGACATGGATCGCTCTAGAGCACTGACATCCATGCAAAGAAGGGATATGGAAATAACTATAGGCATTTAACAGGGCACATGCTAGGATATATATTGATTTGATTGATTTGAAAATATTTTCTTCGCGATTGTAGCGAAAGTAGATCGATAAGTAGGAGCCTTGCATTATAAGCTGGAAGCTCCGCTTTCCAATCTAGTTTGCGAATTGAAAAACGCGGTATTTTTTTTGTACGCGTTCGTTACGTTGGTTATAATTTGCATAATAAGGAGACCAGATAATGCTACAATCTTCCAAGATAGGTCTTACCAAAGATCATGAAAATCTTTTGAATTTCGTTTAACGAATCCTAACATATTGTTCGCTTTTGCAATAATATCTTGATGGAAATCTAAATTAGAGTCAAAGTATACCCCAAAATCACAAAAGCTGTAAACTCTGGTCAGCGGTACATTACTAATATAATAATCATTTATTATTAGCTGCGGCTTTTTCGATAAGGTAAGGACCCTACATTTATTTGTATTTAAGTGTATGTCATTTTTGCTACACCAGTTAACAACATTGTTGATATCTAATTGCAATTTAAGGCAATCTATCCTTGAATCTATGGAAGAATAAAGCTTCACATCATCAGCGTATAACAAAAACATTTCACATGTAGAATGTAAAGTGGTAAGTCATTAATGAATAATATAAATAATAAGGGACCTAGGTGGCTTCCTTGTGGGACACCAGAGATCGAGTAGGCAATCTATCCTTGAATCTATGGAAGAGTAAAGCTTCTCATCATCAGTGTATAACAAAAACATTTCACATGTTGAATGTAAAGTGGTAAGTCATTAATGAATAATATAAATAATAAGGGACCTAGGTGGCTTTCTTGTGGGACACCAGAGATCGAGTAGATTATTTTAGAATAAACTGAGCCAATTTTAACTACTTGCCTCCTGTTAGATAAATAGTTGGATATCCATTTTAGAAAGTTTCCATGAGAGCCCATTAACTTCATTTTCTTTATTAAGTTAACATGTTGGACTCGATCAAAAGCTTTCGAGAAGTCAGTGTAAACAACGTCAACCTGGTGGTTGTTTTCAACCTCTGATAAACAGTAATTTCAGAATAAGGCTAGATTGGATCCAGTTGATCGGCCTCCTACAAAGCCGTGTTGATATCTTGTTAGACATTATCGGAATCGACACAGGGGTTAGCATAATTTGACTGAAAATAAGCTGGATACATTATTTTTGTAAGACATTAGATGGCAAGCCAGAGTACTTTTTTTTTGCTACTCAAAAAAGACCAACAACTTTTTTGGTTTAAGCCTTATATTATTTTCAATAGAAAGAAGATATTGTTTATAAGTAAAATCTTCTAAGAATTCATACTGCTTGCGTAATCGCAGAAAATTCATACGCAAGAAACTGTCGGAATGGTTGTTTTTTTGCATTTTATTTAAATTATTTTTAAATTCTCTTTATTAACTTCACTTGCCCGTGGCTGGCTGGCTGGCCAAATTTTGTGATCAATTTTTAACCCACTTCCTACAGCCCGATTTTATTGAAATTTTGCACACGTGTATATCTCCCATGACAACACTTTCTATAAATTTCTATGATTTGAGGCCCTTCGCGCCGCGGGGTCGGGGGGCTCCCATACAAATATTTTAAAAAATTTACCCGATTTTTTTAAAATTTTACACAAATGTGTTTCTCCGCTGGAAAACACTGCTTGTAAAAATTTTGGAGAGATCGGGCCCCTGGGTCGGGGGGGCACCCATACAAAGTTTATGAAAAAAGTTCCCGATTTTCTTCAAATTTTATACGCATGTGTATCTCCGATGGACAAAACTTTTTGTAAATTTTTTGAAGCGATCGGGCCCCGGGGTCGGGGGCTCCCATACAATTTTTTTTTTTTATTTAATTATCAATTTTTAACGCAATTCCTAAAACCCGATTCTCCTGAAATTTTGTACACATGTGTATTTCCAGTGACAATACCTTCTTTTAAAATTTGGAAGTGATCGGGTCCCGGGTTCGTGGGGCTCCCATACAAATTTTAAAAAAAATTACCCGATTTTTTTCAAATTTTACACACATGTGTATACCCAATAAACAATACTTTTTCTAAAATTTGGTAGTGATCGGACCCCGGGTTCGGCCGCAAGGCCATTATACATTTTTTAATTTCTTATAGTGGCATCAGATTCTTTAATGACTGTGTGCGGTGTGTGCAGCGCAGTCCGCATGGTTTTGTTGGTGGAGAGAGAGAGAGAGAGAGAGAGAGAAATCTTAGCTCACGCACAAATGAACCCAGCAAATGAAACGAGACATACATGTTTTACGCTTACTTCAACTTACATTTTTATTTACTGAATTGTATTTTTATTGATGTCGTTTTTTTTGTTGTCGATATCAACTTACAGATAGAACAACAAGTTTTCACAATATTCTGTCATTTGGCGTTTTCATAAATTAGTTCAGAGCAGTCTCAAGATAAATGTTCGTGTTTCTTATTTGCTCAGAGTATGAGCGTGCTCTAAGTGCTCAGAATAAAATGATCTGAGCTTTTTCAATTTTAACATCTGATGTCAAATTTCTCTTTCGATGATTTTCTCCTACAATAAAAAAAAAATGGCCCAGGATCGAGGGGCTCCCATATCAATTTCTGCGATTAGAGAATTTAGATGAAAAATTTTAATTTTTATGGGTTGTTTTTTTTAACCTTTTTAAACTTTTGTTGAACCAAACTGGCTTATTTCGGATATTATACGGAAACTTCTTTTTAGGAATAAACAAATGGAGTGTACGAAAAATAGTGTTAGTAAAAACTTCATTACAAGGTGTTAAGTTTAAGTTTGCGAAAATTGCATCCCACTCGTAATGATTATTTGCATTGTAGGTAATCTGCTTTTACAAAGTTGTAATCGTAATTAATCCTACTATTATATGCTGTATTAATATATGAAAATATACTAAAATTAAAGTTTATAAGAATACACTTATGATGTACCTATTCCATCCATTAATAAGGGAAAGTCAGATACACAAAGTGTAGCTTCCAATTCCTTATGAAAAATGAAATTAAATCTAAAATTCTGTTTAAGCTATTTTCAATATTATTAATTTGTATAAAATTCATAGAAAACATTTTATCAATGAGTTCAATTTTAATCGTTTTAGATAAATTATATGGCAAAAGGCAAAGACATTTGAAAATAACCATTCAATGTTACCTATAGATTAAAATCACCTATTACTACATAGCAAATGAATTTTCATCAAAAGATTCTATTATATGAATAATGTTATTTATGTGAGCATTATAAATTTCAATTTTACTGCCAGGTGGTATATAACTGATAAAATAATATATTTTTATTAAATCTCTTTTATCAGAAATAACACATAATTCAACGCATAATTGCTTGATTTCTAGACTTATGTGATCGGGTAAAATTATTTCCTTACTATTGAATACAGATCTAAGGGCAAACAACACTCCACCGCCTCTTAAATGCCCAGAGAGATCAGCATTTCGATCATTTCTGTATACGATGAATTCTGAGTTAAAGCTACAGCATTATATGTACAGTCTTCAATCGCAGTAGAGAGTTCTCTTAACTTAGTGCGACATCCACCAACATTTTGGTAATAAACAGAGAAGGAATCGAAGTTAACAAGTCCATTGATTGTATTGGTCCTATAGATAGAATGATTATTGAAATTCTTGAATGGGATACCACACAATGAACAGTTTATCGGATGTCGAGCACCAAATGGGCTTTGTAGTATAAGGGGAAAGGCACCAGATCCTGTGGTACCACAATGGACCGAAAACGGTCTAAGTGTGCAATAACAGCCACAGCCACCTAACCTAAGCTAACCTGCTTCAATTTAGTTGCGTTGAACTGTGAAATAGTTTTGTGCATCGCACTTTTCACTTTTTCCAAAACATTCTTTTTTACCTAATCAACGTACTCGTTAGTAGGTACACTAGAAGCTCGAAAAGATGAACGCATTAAAAACCTGGCCGAGTCATCTTTTCGAAAGCGTCGTTCGAAATATTTTTTTTAGAACATGTTTGCATATGGAGAGGTAGCTTAATAAAAGCATAAAAATAAAAACAAATGTACATATTTATATGTAAACGTAATGAATATTAAGTTTATTGAAGACAAAAAAACAAAACAATAAAAATTAAACTAATAGTAGAAAGGCACTTATAGTATAGAGTGAAATGTTTTTAGAGCCAAAGCAGTCTTTTTACCTCTGGAAAAATTCCTAGTAGGATATTCAATGCTGTAGCTGAAGCCTCTGCTACTTCATCGTACGCCTCCCGCCTTATTCTGTGTTGTAAAACAGCCAGCGGAATTTCATCTTACTCTTCTTCAACGGGTTTTAAAAGACTGTGCCAACATTTCGCAATCGTTATCGGTGTTAATATTTCCAAAGCCCCTTGGAGACATTATATAGCGTCCCGCAATGTAAACTTTTTTAATATTTCAACAACATTTCCACATTTGGAAGCTTCATCCGCAAAAAGACTGTTCCGATAGTGCAACTTCGTTAGACGTATCACATTCTGGTCCATTGGCTGAATGAGGAGCGTTGCATTCGGAGGCAGAAACATTGTGATGATGTTGCCATCATTACTACGGAGTACGTTTTCCCTTGGATGGCTGGGAGCGTTGTCCAGAATCAACAATGCCTTTTCAGGCACCATATTGTTTTTCATAAATTTCCGAACCTGAGTATTGAATTATGAAATTATGATTTAGATAATTTTTGAATCGTAGAACTTACCTGTGGAACAAATTCGGAATAAAACCATTTTTTAAAAATTGCTTTAACCATCCATGCCGTTTTGCAGTTGGTGTATGTTATGGGAAGATCAAAATCCTTAAAACAACGCGGTTTTTTTTTTTGCCTTGCCAATAACTAGCAGTTTCAATTTATGCTCTCCTGTGCTATTGGTACACACTAGGAAAGTTATGCGCTCCTTCGCACATTTTCTGACAGGAGCTGATATCGCACCATTGTGAACATAAGTTTTGTTCGGAATCAATCACCAGTAAAGACCACTTTTATCGGCATTATAAACTTGGTCTTTATTAAGCCCAAATTCTCCTATCTTCTCAGAAAAGGCTTGACTGCACTTTAATTTGCGCTTAATTTTTCACCGCTAATGGACAAAAGTCGGATTCCAAATCTTGCCTTGAAATTCTTTATCCAACCATCACTGGCATTAAAGAAAGGATAACCTTTCTTTGTAGGTGGAATGTAACTTTTTGGCTTTCGCTCTAATCATGTTTCCTGATATCGGGACATGTCGGTCTCGTTGCCTCAGAAACCAACTGTATAGAGCAGCCTCCATTAATGGCATCTCACTTTTCTTAAGTGTTTTTCGATTTTCTGTTCCTGCAAGGTTGAAAGTTCGCGATTTTATCAGATTGCTTTTGTTTTTTATACCGCAAATGATTGATTTTGCAACACCAAATTACATCGCGAGGGACCGATACGTTTCACCATTTTTGAGATCCTCCAGAACTTCACATTTTTGTTTTAAATTTAAAAACTTAACTTTTCCTTTGACGGGTGGCATCTTTACTACATGAAAATTCACTTTGAACTAAAAACGAAGCGTATCGAACGCAAGTTACGGAAAGGAGAACATATAACTACAGTAGAACTAAGTCCCGCTACTTTTCAAACTTACGGTTACGACAGTCTAGACAAAACGAGAAAATATACTAAAAACAGAGCGTAATGAAAGCACATGTTAAAATAACTAACTTCTCAGAGTGACAAAACGAAACCATACAAGAAAACCACTTAACAAAAAATTGCGTTCATCTTTTCGAACACTCGAATTTGACCCGTTCATCTTTTGGAACCCTCTAATGGCAAAAATATTGCGTTCATCTTTTCGAGGTTTGATCTTTTCGAATAGTTCATCTTAGCGAGCTTCTATTGTACCTACTAAGCCTAATTACTAAATCACTTAAGTATGTGAAAGAAGCTTATTAAAATTTCTGAAATTATTCATAAAAACTTCGGATGTTGCAAATGTGCTGGCAATATACCTGCTACGAATGCAATGATATTTACTTTTGAAAAAAAAAAAAATTATTTGTATGTTGCCGAATATACCCTTTCTGTATGATAACATTTATTATGATTGTAATTAAATCAGATTGCAATTGAATTTAAAAAGAACAAAAGGTAATTTCACTATATATTAACAAATAATAATAAAAATAAGCAATTTTAGTTAGTTTCCCATACAACTCAAAATCGGCTCAATTGGACTACAACTGATGAAAAAAATATTTATTTCTACTAGAAAAACATTAAGCCGCTAGTAATTAAATGTGTAATGAGTTTAATTACAAGGATTTTATTTTGAAATCACAACACCGTTTTGTAAGTTTTGACGTGACAACGTCTCACTCCAAGGTTTAAGAGGGTACATGTTCAAAAACTCAAATGTTAAATGTCACTATTTAACAGATGTTAAGTTACGTTATTAGCAGATGTTAAGTAACGTTTTTTAATATCCAATGGGATTTGGTCATGAGGAACTAGAGTTTTTGAACAAAGCAATTTATCAAGCGATTCGCATGAAATTCGGAATGTAGGACTAATATGTGACTATAGGACTTGTTCCTATGGAAATTCTGGGATCTGGCCAATAGGGTCTGGGATTTTTGGAACCAAGCCATTTCTCAAGGGATTCGCATGAAATTCGAAATGTAGGACTAAGATGCGACTATAAAGGCTAAACTATAATGCAATTTCGCCCCCTTACGTTAAAGTTAAAATCCGACGAAATGCTTTCCAAAGATTCTAAAGTTTCTCATCCGACCAAAATGTAGTTTTGTCACCTCGACGAAATAACATATGACAACTGTCAAGTTTTCTTAAGAAAATGCGCTCGCCAGCGCACATCTAATCGATTGGCGAAGTAACGAAAGTATTGCGAACGCTATTATGGGCGCAGCATACATTTTCATTGTATTCGCTCATTTAATCGTCGGGTTTTGACGCTAGCGTAAAGAGATGAAATTACATTATAGTTCCGGCTTAAGACTTCTTGCTATGGAAATTCTTGAATATGATTATGATGGTCTGGAATTTCTGGAACAAAGCAATTTCTCAAGCGATTGAAATGAAATTCGGAATGCAGGACTAATATGCGGCTATAAGACTTCTTCCTATGGGAATTCTGGAGTATGATCATTATGGTCTGGAATTTCGGGAACTAAGCAATTTCTCAAGCGACTCGTGCTTTTAATTTTATCGTAATATTGGCCACAACGTTAAAGAATTTCACTCCAACCGCGCGTAAAGATTACACACATATTTTTTTAACAGCTCTTACTTCTCCTACTACTATCGACGCAACTGCATTACTATGTTTGTGCAGTGATATGATTTATTTAATATGTACCCACCTCACAATAAATTGTTATGAACATTTAAATCAGCTTATAAATTATTTATTCTGTTGTATGTGTTGTGATTGATGATCATGTATGTGGTTTCAATAACATACAATCAAGCAGAGCAGAACGAAACAAACATATGCAGTAGTAGGCTGCGGTCAAGAATTCAGCCGCTGCGCAGTTTATGCTGCATGTTGGTCAAAAATTCACTTTTCAGCCAATGCATTAAAGAAAAATCGACTGCGCAGTTTACGCAGCTACTTAAAATGGGATGCATATAGCAAAATGTAAATGTCAAATTGTCGCCCTACAAGCAGACTGTAAGTCGGTTCAAAATGTAGCTGCAATTTCGTGCATACCGACTGCCTGCCATTATTTTGTGCAGCACAAGCTACGTAACTCCTTAATTCTTTACCGCAGCCGTAGTGATAGTATAGTCTCTGTTCATTTTCTATCGGTCCTCTGCTCTGCTCGTAACAGTGCTCTCATGACGTGCAGAAAAACAAAACTACCATAAGTTTCAAAAAAGATCCATGTTACAATGAAAACCTGCAAGCTTCCTTGAAACTATTTCCTTTTATTTTCGCTTATCTTAACCTTAGTCATGTTTACAGTAACTAGAGTAAATAACTCTTCGATCAATTACAGAAGAGAGACAACCATGCAAAAGAAATTTAATCACGCCTGCATGTATCAAAGCGAAATTCTTCTCTTTTCAATTTCATTTCTCTTAAAATTTATTTTAAAATTACTCAATTTTTTTATATTTTGAATAACTCTTTGATCTATTACAGAAGGGAGAGAACCATGCAAAAGAAATTTAATCACACCTGCATGTTTCAAAGCGACATTCTTAGCATACCATTTCGATGCATTGGTTAGCTGCTCACTTCTCTTCTCTTCATATTTAATTTAAAACAACTCAAATTTTGGGCAGTGATATGCAATATGCAGCCACTTCACAGTTAGTGGTTATGAACATTAAAATTCGCTTATAAATAATTTATATTTAATGTGATGTGATGATGATGTATGTGATGAGCTACGGTGCAAGTTGTAGGACTTGTATTTAGTATAGAAAACATTTCTTATATATACGTCCGTGTTTATGTCCCACAGACAACAAGATCTTTGTTTTCTTTTCTTCGTCCCGGACAGACGTTGTCACGCTCAAAACCCACGGCCGTGTCTTCGACACAGCCTACCCTACTCTTTTACTGCTAACATTTTCATCTGTTGCACAGGCATACGTGACGCATGATTTGCATAAACATCTGCTCTGTCTGCCTCCTTAATTTCCTAATGCCACGCTATGCTTAGCACTAGCATTAGTGTGTCCAATTTATAAATGGGTATATTTTCTCAAGCAGCAAAGAAAAATAAAATCGTTTTACGGGAAAGGATATTTTCTCCAGTTCCTTCACATGTTGCTCAATACTGGTACATTGGATCGACAAGTAAAGGCGTATCGAGAAAATGCACATCATTCTTCTAAATAAGTTAGCGCCTAAAGAGCTTAATTAGTGTCCTATGCTCGCGACTATGTGCGCCACTACATTGCCCACTTCATTTTGACATTTAATGTTTGATGCTTTTATTGCTGCCACTCCAATTCGATCCGATCGTTAAAATATTTATAGTTTTTGTTTATTTCACTGCGTCAATCAACTAAGGGACCGATCGTCTCCTCCGTGAACGAATCAGCTATTGTACGAACAACAATTATGTGATATATTGGGATTTTGTCATACGAGTGCTCACGGAACGTAATTTCGTAAAATGTAATAGTGAATTGTAGTAATTCAAACATCGTCAAGTAAAGGCTATTTGCAAAGAAAGAAATCTAGAATTTTTTAAAAAAAAGAGCATTTTCCAGAAAAATATGGAATCGCTTGCATTATTTTATTTGAGTAGTATAGTGATGATGACTTTAGTGAAAAAAAATTTTCGAAGAAAGGTACGGGATACATGTAATTTGCATTACGTAATACAGCGCGTAAGTTGAACTTTTTTATAAAATGCGAATAATTTCATAATAATTTTTGATTTCAGATTTATACAAAAATTTCAGTTGAATAAAGAAGCATTCCACTATATGATAAATACAACAACAATAAAGTAATGCAGCTTTCACAAATCAACAAAGAACTTAAACTTCTGGGTACGAAACGAAGCGGAAGAGAAGAGCTGTTGGAAAACAAAACAAAACTACTCTGGCCGAAAAAATTAAAAACCACATTTATGTTTGTGTACCTATCCTGAGTGATATTTATGTGGTTCTTCTTCTTCTTTAAGAATATGGTGTACAGTGTGACCATCTTACTTTTGAGCCATTCGGGGACATTCGGTGACAAATTCGGGGACATTGGCTCAAATTTGGGGACAATTTTGAAATTAGAAAATCGCAAAAATTTATTAAAACATATATGTAGTTTAATTCTTTTTGTACTTTACTTCATTTACAAATAAAGAAAATAAAATAAAATTTAAAATAAAAATAAATTATCGATGGCTTGACCTGCTTCTCCTTCGTCTAACTGTTCATTCGTTATCTTTGGTTTGTGATACTTATCGCTAACAGCAATCTTTTTCACCATTTCTGGTGTTTTTTGAAGCAACCAAAAAATTCCATATAACTTAGCTTAATGTTACATTTTACGAATATGACGCTTTCCAAAGTACCTACTAATTTTTAATTTCGTCCAAATTCGGTTGATGGACATAAAGACTCGTTCGACCGAAGTAGATGTACCGGGTAAGCAATAGATATATATGACCATATCTCCTAAAAGTTTGTACGGCACGTTGTTTGTCGCAAATTGTTTGAGGCACTACACCCAGCTCATATCAAATGGTGTTTTGTCTCAATTCCATTCGTAAATTTTTTCCGCAGTTACAAATTTCGTTAAATAACCGAACTGAAAAGAAAAAGATCAACGTCGCAATCGCTCCTGTCAGTGAAGGCGCTCTTGTCAAGCAAAGTTTTGAAAGTATTCTCGATGTTTTCCCATTGCGGTACACGTCTTGGAGAATAGCCCAATGATACGAATTGACCACACCGAATTGTTCATTCCATCTTTTCAGATAATCGATGCACGTATCTAAATTTGACTAAAAGTTGATAATCATTTTGATTCGATTTTGATGGTAAACCAAAGTATGAGTATTATACCAAAGAATGCTGAGGTATTCATTAAAACGGCAACCTTTATTATGTCGATATTGTTTTCAATTAGTTTCAAAATTTCATTTTGGACAGCAGCGGACAGATATTGGTTTTGTTTTCTTGTCTCAAGGCTGTCGATCAAATCGGCCACAGAAATGCTAACTTCCATATGCATAAACATGTACGTCGAAAGTACCACAAAATTTTTCCAGTTGCGTGACTCGATTTGTGAACTGGTAGAAGTAGGAATACATTTTCACGAGTGTCACCTCAATGTCAAAAATGGCATTCCATTGCAACCAGCTTGTGCCACATTGTGGACGATATGCGTAGCACATCCAATTCCAATTAAATTAGCGCGTAGTCTCGCAAAAACGTTGTTTGTGTTTGTGTTTTGCATTTAATGTCAATATATTTGAACCTATTGTTCTTTTTAATTATGAACAATAAAAATTCCAAGAATTTAGGGACATTTTGGTCCGATTTGGGGACGGCGGGACATCGCCAAAAATTCGGGGACATGTCCCGAGTAAATGGGACAGATGGTCACACTCGTGTACTACATTATTCGACTGATTCGGTCGTGGCAAAGTTTCGATACAGTTTTTGATTATGCCGCTGTGACGCAGCGTCAAACTTATCTCAGTTGAAGGGAGCGTGTGCTTATGAGCTATGAGTTATGAGTTAAAGCCATAAACACTTAAGACCACTTCCGCCAGCTTGGCGCGCCAATTTTCCGGCGTTGTTTTGATAAGTAAATGAATGTTTACTGAATTGAATGCTGGTTAGTGCTTACTTTTATATTTGAGTTCCTTCTGCGATTCGCTATATTGAACGTTTGCTGACGGTAACTCCCGGAATGATATTATATGATTATAAATTAATTATTTTTTTTTTGTTTAAACTGTTGAACTCGTCTATATTGTTTGTACTTAGTACTAAATAAATGTTTTTGTTTGTGTAAAAATGTACATTAAAAATAAGTAAATGTAAAAAAAGTTCATTTTTCGGGTACAAACTTTAAAAAAATACCTTGAAATAGTTCCGACCTTAAAAACATATATTTTGGCGAATATTACCAAATAATAAAGGACTATGTGGCGTGTTTAGATGTATATGTATACATCCAAATAGCCAAAGTATTTGGTTTTAATGTCGGGCCTATTTCAAAGTATTTTTTTTTCACTCATCACACGCGCCACACGTGGCTCGCGACATGTGTCACAAACACACACGCGGGATATCAACAATTGCCGTTAACATTGAGCTGCTCTCAAAATTTCAGCCGTCTAGGTGGTGTGAAAGGTGGTTAAAAAGGACCTCAAAAATCCATCACACGCGACACAAGTCACACGTCACACGCGGAATATAAAAAATTCTATTTGTGACTTACACTCTTACAAAATTTGGCTCTCTATGTCGTTAAACAGGGCCTTAAAGTTGTCGAAAAGACAAGAAGGAGTCAAGTTAAATAAAAGTTTTTAAAAACTTTATTTTTGGTCTGAATGCACGCACGCTAGTATATTTGACGAAAATCCAAAGAAACTGCTCCATTCTTACTATGTACATCTAATATTTTTTGTTGTTGATTCGCTTTTGCAAATAAAAACCTATAATTCTTATTACATAAGAAGTTCTAATAATCAATTTATTTAATAACAATTCTTGTTTTCTTTTTTAGTATGTCTGGTGAACAAAGAAGAATTTAAAATATTGTTCATAGGATTTAAAGAGGATGTAATTAATTCTCTTTTATCTCTCTCTTCTATGGCGATCTGTGACGATCGAAAGCTTTCATGTGCTTTCGTCATATGTCATATGGGTCTACTGCACTTACAAAATGCACAAAACGAGTTATTGAAAGAGTACACCATTTCTAGTTTTACTGCGAGTACATTATTTTCTCTTTAATGATGACTGATTGTTATTTCATTGTCTTCTCTCCTACCAATCTCTTATAATCCGTCAAAGTCAAAACCTGAGTATGGCACCACAAGTCAAACCGATAATTACACAGTGAACACTATTAGATGGATGCAGATAGTACGACAGTCTGCAGTTGGTAGTTGGCTCTCGAATTGTAAACACTCGTAGTGTAGCACTGATTCATCGCATAACTTGAATTACGTTTTATTTTTTGATGTGTTTGCTTGGCTAAAAGTTGTTAAATTCGTGATAGTGATTCGGCTGATAGTGATGACTCTTACGGAAATCCTTTACGATATTTACAATTTTACAAACAACCAGAAATATGTAAGTTTTATTTGAAAATTTATATTATTTATATATTATTTACAAAAATTACAAAAATTAAGCATATTATAAAACTACTTGTTGGAAATTTACCAACAATGGGAAATTGCCATTTAAATTTATTTAATTTATTGAATTTATTTAATTTATTAAATTTATTTAAAAGGAAACACTGACAATTTAGTAAATCAATTCAAATAATTCTATATTTTATATTTTACTTGGAGGACTTTAATTTTTTAAGTGCCTTCGTATGTTAATCCAATCAAATGTCTCATCGTACTATGCCATATGTCGTTAATACGTCAGGGTTGTCGACACTACCGATTATCCTTGCAATAGAATATACTTACAAACTTTTAACAGCGGCTTAATTCTTAGTACAATCTCATCACGGCTGAGATAGGATGGCTTTTTGTTGAACACCGGTAGCATGAATGTTATGGTTATATACCGAGATTTAAAGACTCATTGTTGGCTTGATATCAGCTGCCTCAATTTGACCCGAAATATAATCTGAGAGATTTCGATTTCATTCATCTTAATTATTAATTAATGACCAAGGCTTCATCTTAAGTTCGCAGACTCGGTCACCTCTCATTAATATGCATCCTCAGGCTTCGTACAGTCTGCTCAATGAATAAAAGGCGTTTTAAAGTACACTTTATATCGTTCACGTAATAGTCAATATCACAATTAGAGTTAAAGAGATCAATCCTCGTGATGAATGTAACGTCTGATTATTGGATCACTTTCTCCAACGGCTAATGACCAGTCTTAAACTTGATAGGGATGTAGTTCTATTGCGGATGTCTGACAAACGTCCGAAGGTAATAATTTATCACGGAAAGATTCTCAATTCTATAAGATAATAAACTATTTTTATTAAAATCACGATTTATTATAAAAATAATAATTGTAATTACATAAACCTTGTAGTAGAAAATTTTTGTTATATTTTGAAAAATACAATACGAATTCGATACCAACCAGTATTATCATCATGTTCTAGCAACATTTCAAGTAATTATCCAAAAACCAAAACCTGTTTGACAGTACATTTTCAATTGGCCTTTCGGATATGGCATTATATTGTAGGCCATTTGTGTCCAAAAATACAATACGCATAACACGAATTGTCGTGAGAAACTAGGCCTGGGAACTAAACAGTATGACGCGCAAATATTATTATCAAAAACAACTTTTTCGATTGGCAAAAATAGGAATACATTTATTGATGCTGGCTCAATACCAAAAATGATTATTTATTTGTACAGGTCGCTTCCATGTTGTATCTTCTTTTCTTTCTTTTTGTCCTGTATACCCTTGTGGGTCCTAGGGCCTCTACTACGCCTACGCGCCATCGCGTGCGGTTCCTGGCAATAAGCTTCAGCTCTCTCCAACTCTTCCACAATTGCCGTGACTCCTCCTCAACTGTTCTGCGCTATGTATTTCTCGGACGACCCGTTCTTCTACCATCCTGAGATAATGGGTTCCATTGCATTGCGTAGTTTGCTTTGGTACTGTCGCCTTTTCGGAGTGTTGTATGCAAGCATAAAACACAACACAACACGAATTGTCGCAACCAAAAAGGGACTGTCGATAATGTACGACATACATCACACATAAATGGTGGCATTCCGCAGGGTTCTCTTTTGTCCCCGAAACTATTTCGCATTTTTATTAATGATCTCTTGTCCATTACTTCTAAACCAAAACACTCTTTCGCTGACGACAATACGTACTCTCAGCTTCTCATATAAGCTTAAGTGAACGTCCTTTTCCTTGTCATGTGGAACTCGAACAACTGTGTATGTTAAGCACGATAAATTTTGATCTGGACAGCATAATAAACTGGGAATGGCAACAATATTAGGAAATCGAAATACGTGCAATTCTCGGTATGTGCGTTAGCAATATGCTTCGTTGGAATGACCACATATTCACCGTTGCTAAAAATAATGCTGCGAAACATTTAGGTTACCTATCACGATGCAAGAAATATTCACTCCCTCTTATGTGGCTACTATCTACAAGGCTTTTATGCGCTTTTTTTTATACTTGAGTATAATTGTCATATCTGTTCAGGTGCGTCTAAGACGACCTTACTTCTGCTCGATAGAACACAAAATCGAGCGTTAAAGCTTATCGGTGACCTAAACATTGCAAATTCAATAGATTCGCTTGAGCACCGCAGGAACGTTACCTTCTGGTCATTGTTTCATCGCTACTACCACTAGCGGTGCTCAAGAGAAGTAGCCTGCTGCATCCCATTGCTCCTTGAATTCAACCGCAATATTCGTGGTGCTCTAAATGCCCATCAGTTTACCCTCAAGCCCATTTTGGGACGTACGTTTCATTTTAGAGGTTTATTCTTCCGTCGTACTCCACGTATGTGGAATGCTTTGCCAAGCTCTGTCTCTTTAACTAAAATATAAATCTAAGTAATATCAGGAATTCGTAAGTAGTTCCACTCATGGTTCAATAATACATTGTCATGTCGATGTGCATGTATTCGGGTGACCAGTGCAATGTGCTCGATCTCCAACATTTTGCCATTAGTCACTCGATGCCACGATTGTTTTTAATGCTTAAAACGCAGATGGATTGACTGTGGTTGCTTTGACAGCCGCGTAAGTGGATTTTTTTTAGTGGCATATAGTATATACTGTACTGAACTGGCATTACAATACATATATGACTCCAAAATTACAGTGAAACACACGATGTACACTTAGCATAAAGAAACAAATTTTCACTTACAGCTGGCAAGGCATTCATAAAATCCATGCACTCAAGTGAGCATCGGGCTTACTGTTTACTGATGCCAAAGGGATCGACGCTCTGGCGCATTCTATGGTTACCCGTAGTATAGCGTAATAAACATTCATAATTTACGAGCCTTTTATTGAACCATGAGTGGATAATACTCGGGTTGACATTGATACACTTCTCTATTTAGTTCGTTCAGAAATCCATATTTTTTATTCAAACTTTTCACACATGTGTATCTCCGACGACAACACATTCTGTAACGCACCGCAAATAAATTATCAAAAGAAAGCCGCAAGCATTCAGTTTAATGGCATTTTTTGTTCTTGGCGAGTTTAGCTCATAAACAGACTGAGACTTGGCTCACTGTCACTCGTATACATTCTTTTTAGGTTTTAATTTTTTTTTTGTTTTTTTCCTGGAAAATCCCTTTTTGTTTGTTGTTATGATGAACTTTGATGTATGTACCTAGTACACTCTTTTAGGATAAATTTGTTCTGGATTCTTTGTATTCAACTAACAAGTGGTTGACGCGACGCGTCGTCCAATATTACATACTTTCAATATAAAAATTGTCCCATTACAACATTATTTTGGATAGTGTTCCAAAGACTCCTTAAAAATACTGTCAATATATATGATGATTTAAGTACTGATGTATTATGTACTTATGCTTCGGTCCTGACAGACTACAGAAGGCTATATCGGTTTTATAAGCTGTGAGTATTGTGTATTGGGTGTATTGTCTAATTTCTGTTATCGTCAGCTGCAATTAATCCGAGGTAAGGAAAACCGCTCCGCTTACTTCATTAAGCACTGGACCACGGTTGTGTTGTTCAACATTATCACAGCAAGTTGAGTGCCATTGCACAGACGTTGTATTAAGAGCCAAATATGATGTGGATAGTGAACTTTTTCCACGCTTAACGGTGTGTTGTTGTTGCGGGAAATTGATAGAGACATCATTAACTACTTTATGGTCACATTTGGCTCTAAGAAGGGGGGCTCTCCATTACTCTCCATTTTGAGCTCATCTCATTTAGTTTGCCTTCGCTTAGCTGTGGTCGTCATGGTCTGCGCCATCTTTTCAGCAAGTGTCTTGTTCATCGAAACCTGTCGAGCTTATTTCTCTTCACGATGCTACGTCGAAGTAACACTTGTAGATCTTATCATTACAGAGTCTCCTCGCATACGGGATCAACTATTCGTACTCGTGCAGTTGCTAGAGTTTTAAACGATCTCAATACTTACAAATCTGCTGGGTCTGGTGGTATTTCCCCATTAGTTCTGAAGAGGTGTTCTTTCAAGCTGGCATTACTATTGCGTATGCTTTTCCATCTATCCTATTCTTCTGGACTCTTCCGGAGAAGTTGGAAAACAGCCTTTGTCCAGGCCATATCCAAAAAATGCGAGCCGTCGTCTCCTTCTTTCGTACCGACCCATAGCACTTACATCTATTCTTTCCAAGGTCATGGAAATGCTGATCAATTTTCAGCTCAAGAAATATCTTGAAAACAACGAAATCCTTATTTACTGACAGTATGGATTTCTTTCGCAACGTTCTACGCTGTCTCACCGAACAGTGGAACCTTTCTTTGCATAAATTTGGAGAAAGCAAAGCTGTTGCACTCGATATTTCTAAGGCATTTGATCGAGTTTGGCATTAAGCTCTTTTGTCAAAAATGTGTGCATTTGGTGTCGATGATAAACTGCTTCATTGGATTAGAAGCTATCTTTTGGTCCGCTCAATTCAATTTGTTTTGGACGGATTCAAGTCTGAAATACACCATATAAATGCTGGCGTTCCCCAGGGCTCTGTTCTGTCCCCGACACTCTTTCTCATTTTTATTAATGATCTCTTATCTGTGACTTCTAATCCAATTCACTCTTTCGCTGACGACAGCACTCTCAGCTTCTCATATAAGTTTGTGGAACGTCCCACAACATCTCTTGTGGAACTCAAACAACTTCGTATGTTAAGCACGGTAAGCTTTGACCTAGACAGCATAATAACATGGGGAGAAATCAATTGAGTAGAATTTAACGCTTCCAAAACCCAATGCTGTCTCCTGTCGTCCAAGCGAATCCCAAATCCCATGCCATTATTCATGAATGGCACTTGCATCGAGGAAACTGAAAATCTCACAATTCTCGGTATGTGCGTCAACGACAAGCTTCGTTGGAATGACCACATATTTACCGTCGCCAAAAATGCTGCGAAATGTTTAGGTTTTCTAACCCGGTGCAAGAAATTTTTCACTCCCTCTGATCTGGCTACCATATACAAGGCTTTTATTCGCCCAAAACTTGAGTACAATTGCCATATCTGGTCTGGTGCGCCTAAAACCACCTTGCATCAACTAGATAGAATACAAAACCGTGCGATAAAACTTATCGGTGACGAAAATATAGCGAAATCAATAGATTCGCTTGAACATCGCAGGAACGTCTCCTGCTTGTCACTGTTTTATCGCTTCTTCCACCAGCGGTGCTCAAGAGAAATAGCCAGTTGCATGCCACCTCTCCTTGAATTCAACCGTAATACTCGTGGCTTTCTAAATGCTCATCAGTTTACCCTCAAGCCCATCTTCGGACGTCCTAATTCCTGAGAACGACGAGGAATCGACACATTCGGGTCTTCGGTAACACTTTCACTAACAGCAGCGATATTTTCAGTGGTACGAGCGAAACGATGATGCACAGGCCTTACAATAATCAGGTATTCGTTCTTCAGCCGTACAACACGTATATGTGGAATACTCTGCCAAGCTCTGTCTCCCCACGTCACTATGATCTACTGGCATTCAAAACACAAGCTCTCATAAACATCTCCTCTTTTCTCCTGCTTTTCCTTAACGCCCACGCTGTGCCAAGCATATAATAATAATAATAATATTCAGCGTGACAGACGATTGCGGTTCAAGGCCTAGCTTCTCGCGACCATTTGTATTGCGCATGTATATTTTTGGACACAAATGGAAGGGACCTACAATTTAAGGCCGAATCCGAACGGCGAATTGAGAAGATTTCCGTGACAAGTAATTACAAGTAATTATTCGCGAGAGGTGGGACACCGTGAAGAATACTTTTTGGTGTTACTGGGATTCGAACCACGAACCAACTGCTCAGTAGCCATGTGCATTTCCACTGAGCCATGGTGCCCACACGTGCAGAGCATTATAAGGGTGCGCATATTATATAAAAAAAAACACACACTTTCGTCTCGAACACGGTAAGAAGAGTGGAGAGCTTTTACCTTCTTTTATTTATTTATATTTATATATTTTACAGTATTTTATTTTATAGTAAAAGAAAAAAAAAGTAAAAGGTATAGTAATAATGAAAACACATTTGACGTCCTCTTATCTTATTTAGATTTTTCTTTTTTTTTATTTATAAACTTTTATAATTTGATGAATAAGAAGATTCATGACATAATTGTTGCTGCGCGCTGCTTTGTTTGGTGTGCGCTCATCGTCGGTCGTTCCTTTTCGTCATCGTTATACCAATAATAAGGAGCCCAGCACCAGGACGGTCGGGGACATACAAAACGTTTATTACCATATAATATTCAGTGGAGTATATGAGTAAAAAATGAGTTAATAGCGTGAACTAATTATTTGCATACAACTCTGCATTTATCCGCAATTTTTCTAATGAATCTATGAAGTTATTTACGAAGAACGGCAGTAGTTGTACAGAAAATTATGAATTAAAAAATGTGTCCTTCAAAACATAAAAACAACCCTTCATTACCTTAATTTCTTTAATTTTTGCCACAGAGCGTCTAATCTGGTGAGCCGGAATATTTAATAAACATATGGTTCACAGTCATGCAGTTAGGACTGTACATACAAACATCTAAGCGGAAACCGAATTTATGTTTTTGTATTCTGTAGAATATTTCTGTTCATAGGATGGGTGATCGGTTGCAAAGTATACAGTTCTTTTTTTGATGTACGTGTGACAGTGAGCCAGGTCCCAGTCAGAGATTCGTCTGTTTATGAGCTTAACTCGCCAAGAACAAAAAATGCCATTTAACCCGAATGCTTGCGGCTTTCTTTTGATATCTTATTGTTGTATTATCATCGGAGATACACATGTGTGCAAAGTTTGAATAAAATCAGATTTAATTAAGTGGATTAAGTGGATCACAAGATTTGGTCAGCCAGCCAGCCAACGACAACAGGGTACGCGAAGTTAATAAGAAGAATTTAAAAAATTACACAAATTAAAAGAACCACGCTTAGCATTTGCCATTTTCTTTATATCCTTTTTTCAACCTAGAATGCTTTATACATATTTCTATATTTTATATTATAGAGTATTCTTAACTATCCAGTTGTGACATTTTGTTGCGCAGCGAACTCAATTATTGTGCTGTGTTATCGTGCGATAAAATTTCATCGATGGTATTTACTATCTTCCTGCTCATTCTCCTCGTATGATCAGCATGTATGTTAATCTTTCAATCACGCTAAACTAACTAACTTAAAACGCTCGTACATAAGTACCTACACGCAAACAGTTTTATTTCTATAGGTTTTTTCCTCTTTCTATGTTAAAAATTAATAAATTAAAAAAAAATTAAAAAAATTAATTTCTTTAAATAAATTCAGTTATATGGTATACATAGTATACACATAAGACATACCACACCTCTTTAGAAATTGTGCGACTTCTCAGAATCATTATAACGTTTTCCTTGATATATAAACAAACTAAAGAAGTGCGTCATTGTCAACCCTTATTATTGTCCACTCATATTTTAATAAAAAATTCGTAAATTATGAATGTTTAATACGCCATACGTCGGGTAAACACAGTATTCTGACGCATACTGTGTTTACCCGACATATTGCGTCGGTTCTTTGGCATCAGTAAACAGTACCCCCAATGCTCTCTGCATAGATTTTATGAATGCCTTGTCCGCCGCACGTTAAAATTTGTTTATTTGCGCACAATATGAATCGTATGTTTTACTGGAATTTTTGTGTCGTATATGCATTGTAATGCCAGTACAGTACAGTATATGCGATTTAAAAAAATTCCACATGCGCGACTGACAAAGCCACCACAGTCGATCCATCTGCGTCTTAGGCATTACAAATGATCGTTGCTTTTCAATGGGCAATTAGCAGTGATTACTGATGGCAAAATGTTGACGATCGAGCACTCTACACTGGTCACCCGAATACACAAACATCGACATGGCTATGTATTATTGAACCATGAGTGGAACTACTTACGAATTCCTATTATTACTTAGATTTATATTTTAATTTAAAAGATTCATTTACTTTTTTGTTTTTTATAATTTGCGCACGCGTTAAGCGGTCTCCCCCTTATAATGCTCAGCTGTATGCTTGGCACAGCATTAGCGTTAAGGGAAAAAATGGGGCCGGAATCTTCAGAAATGTATGTTAAATTTTTTTTCTGTTTTTTATTTTTAAATTTCTATTGCACTTAACAGATGTCACCTTTATATATATATACTTTTTGAGTTATTTGCAAAAACTCGAATAACTGTCTAAGTAAACTGTCACTTCCGGTTGTCAGATTTCCGTTAAAATCAACTGACACCTCACAATTTATATAAAAAGCTTAAATATAAATTTTCATCCCCATAAGTTAAGAGACAGACAGAGATTGTTTAATTTTCGCTTTTTCTGACATATGAGATACGGTAATGGGTAAATGTGCAAAGTCCCGAATTCGAACATTTTCATGATTGCTATACTTCCTTTTACTAAGTAAAAGTAAAGTAAATTACTCAAATCAGATGTATGTAACTAAAAATTGAGAAAATTCCCTACAAAATTTTAATGTTTCTCCCTTCAATAACTTACGTCTTCGCTCTTTTCACAACCTTTAGAAAGAGAATTTCATAAATGCATCTGTCAGACAGACAGAGATTGTTTAATTTTCGCTTTTTCTGACATATGAGATACGGTAATGGGTAAATGTGCAAAGTCCCGAATTCGAACATTTTCATGATTGCTATACTTCCTTTTACTAAGTAAAAGTAAAGTAAATTACTCAAATCAGATGTATGTAACTAAAAATTGAGAAAATTCCCTACAAAATTTTAATGTTTCTCCCTTCAATAACTTACGTCTTCGCTCTTTTCACAACCCTTAGAAAGAGAATTTCATAAATGCATCTGTTAATTTTTTCTACTGTCTTCTGTAGAAGACATGTAACAAAGTTTGAGTATTTTTTTACTGCATTAGAATGCATACGGTTGAGAATTCTCTTGTTAAGGGCTTGTTGATAAGGGCTGTATGGGTTAGAATATTTCTATTTCTATTTCTAAACCACTCGAAAAACAATTCGTAACCAATCGAGTGGTGTTGTTGTGTGATGAATAAGGAGAGTGATTTGTTAATTAGAGAATTCTATATTATTAGTTATCCACTCTGTCCTTTTGCGACAAACTTGACCAAATTGTTCAGCTGTTGAGTAAAACAACAGTCTCTATATAATTGAGGGGTTTTAGTATATTTGGAAAACCTTTCTCTTCTCTTTTTTTGATTCAACTCCAAACGATCGGTGTTGTTTGTTAAGTAGAGTGTGAATTCAATTAAGTTCATTTTTTGCTACCGTATGTTGTGGTCGTGGTCGGTTTGTGGTGCCGTCGTTTTTGGTGCCCTACAGTGGAACCGTTTCTTTAAATTAATTAAATATCCTACATATTTTTGTGAGGTAAATTTTAACATTTGGTAAATTCTTTATATTAACTCCGTGTGTCTGTTTGTGGCTGCCTGGTGGAATTTTGTGATTAATTGTTCTAAAGCCCGATTTTATTAAAATTTTGTTCAAATGTGTATCTCCGATGACAAAACTTATTGTAAAAATTTAGAAGTGATCGGGCCATAGTGAGGAGCTCTCATAAATTGTTTTTTTTTTTAAATTTACCCGATTTTATTTAAACTTTGCACACAAGTCTTCGATTAGATTCTGCGATTAGAAAATTTATTTAAAAAAAAAAACTTAAAAAAGAGAAACGACAAAATTAAAAAAAAGGTGCACAATAGCCCATCATTCATCATAGGTTGCCTGTGGAGCGGTTTCTTATTTCAAATGTTAAATATATCACAATGTAATTAATGAGTAATTGTTCCTGTTCTGAGGTTTCAAATATGCTCTCAATATATTTTTTATTTCTTTTTTTTTTGAAGATGTTGAGTGCAATAATTCTATATATTTTTTGAAAAAAACTAAAATAAAAACAAAAATTCCGAATGTTTTGTAGAAATTGTAGTTGTAAAAATTTGGAGAGTGTTCCAAAGTAGGTATGAAATCGGATTTGAGAGATCTGTGTGCGACCATTACAATAGATTGTCATACTTAATACATGAATTATAGCATCAAGCATAGCATCTCTTAATTTTTTTAAAACAAACATTTAGCAAATCGTTTTTCAAATGTTGCTTAACACAATTTATTAAATGAGTAATTGCTCATGTTGCTGTTGGTTTCATATGCTCTCACTTAAAATATTTTTCTTGTATTTTATTGATTCAAAATTTCTCTCTATTTTTTAACGACAGTAAAATTAAAAAAAAAAATCTGAAGTGTTGTTTGAAGAACTTGTAGTTATACAACTCTTTTGAGTGTGTTGCAATGATAGAAAAGGTTCAGTTCTAAGAGTCCTGAGCGTGAAAATTAATTTTAATATATCTCTTAAGATTATTAAAACTTAAACATTTAGCTATTTTTTTTTTAAATGTTGCGATTAGCACAATTTATTCAATGAGCTATTGCTCAGTTCTTGGTTTCTTATGCTCTCACAAATTTTATTTTTATTGTATTTTTTTGCTGTTGAATCCAATTATTCTCTTAATTTTTTACCGACAGTAAATAAAAAAAATTGAGCAGTTTTTGTAGAAATCGTAGTTACAAAACTCTTTTGAGTATATTGAAACGATTGAAAAGCATCCGTTTAAGAGACATGTATATGAACATTTCAATTGATTGTCATACCGCATACTTGAATTGGAGGGTCATACAAAAATAATTCTAAGTTTTCTCTCTACAAATTTAAAACGCTATCACTTATTTAGCTATTCGTGTTTCAGATGTTACATTAACACAATTGATTCAATGAGAAACTGCTCATGCTGCAGGTAGATTCAAATATGAGTGCAAGTATTCTCTTATTTTTAACGATAATAAATAAATACTAAAACTGACGAGTTATTTCTAGAACTTGTGTAGCATTACTCTTTTGTAAGTTTTGCAAAAAAGAAGAGCATTTATTATAGAGAAGTGTTCGTGACCAAATGGCTCCATACTTAATACTTAGATTGAAATATTCAGTGTTCGAGTTAAAAATGTGTCTACAAAATGATTATTTATTTTTCTCTTTATAATTTTTAATAGCGGACATTGATTTTGTTATTCGCTTTACAAATGTTGCATATAACACATAAACACAATGAGTGTTAGCTCATGTTGCATTTGTTCCAAATATTTTCTCAATGCGGATTTATTTCTTGTATTTTTTGGACTGGTGAGTGCAAATATTCTCATTTGTATAAGACCGTGATTAAAAAAAAACATTATTGAGTAAATATTTGTTGCAAAATTCTTATGGTTGTTGAAAAAAGGGAAAGCTTCAGATCTAAAGAGAGCTATGCGTGAAAATTAGTTTTTTTTTAGTTGAGTAATTTATATGTTTGTGAAAAAGGACCTACATATTATTATGTTTGGTTTTATTGAAGTGAATGAAAATGTTACGCAGGGACCAAGTTTGTTCGCGTAGTCAATTAAAATTTCAAATATTCTTATGTAGCTATTCTTATTTCAAATGTTTTATATAACACAATTGAGTAATTGCTCATTTTGCCCAGGTTACAAATATGCTCTCAGGGTTGATAATATTTCTTGTACTTTTTGTTTACTGTCGAGTGCGTGGTTTTTCATTTACATAAGAGCGACAGTAAAATAAAAACAAAATCAGAGCATAGATTTGTAGAAGTTGTTGTAGTTGCAATCTCTAATAAATGTTGTTTAGAAGAGAAAATGTCCCATTAAAAGACACCAGTGCATGAAAATTTCAATTAACTGTCATACCTCTCATACATTATTGGAGCAGTGTTGCCGTCGCACAAAAATTCTGTGAACAAAATGAAAACAATAATGGACCACAAATGAACCATTCTTGAAATATATTTGAAAACAGTTTCGATTTGTTGTAAAAAAATAGAATTTTGAATTTTTATTAAATTTCCAACTTCAGAGGTATTTGATTACTCCTTAATGAAAAAGTCAACATTATTATTAACTCCCATATAAATTATTTTTAAAAAAATTTCCTGAAATTTTGTACACATGTGTATCTTTGATAACAAGACTTTCTGTAAAAATTAGGAAGTGATTGGACAAGGGCATAGGACCTAGGTGCTTCTATATAATTATTTTTAAACAGCAACCCGATTTTATTCAAACTTTGCACATTATGTATTCCAGATTAGAGAACTTACTTGAAAATTTGTAGTTTTTTTTTTGGAATGTAAGATTTATTACCACGGAGAGCTAGCAGCAAGCCAGCAATGAAATACAAAGATGCAATGAGAGTTCTTATATGTGTTTGTATAGGCTATGTGCTATGGCGTTTAATGGATGGGTAAAAATAATTGTTTGACATTGTCAGAGAAGGAAAAATGTTGATATTTACCATTCATACGGCTTGCCTAAGCTTGCTATCGCTTGCAAGATCAATCGGAGTGATCATGCTGTTGGCAATTATTTAAAGGATCTGAAATTACAATTCGCGAAAGACCACATGACCTGGGATGTGGTGCAAGAAGGAGCAAGTTCGAATAACTGGAAAAAATAGCGTGACAAAAAAAAAAACAACCCATAAAAATTAAAATTTTTCTTGTAAATTCTCTAATCGGAGATACACACACACCAAATGACGCAGCGGCAGCGAACAGCGCTGCTCACAAAGCACAGAGCTCAGACTTTGCCGTCATCTGATGGGATATAGCGATATTTAAATCGCTCCAAACTTTTACAAAAAGTGTTTTCCATCGAAGACAAACATGTGTACAAAATTTAAAGAAAATCGGGTAAATTTTGTAAAATATTTGTATGGGAGCCCCCCGAACCCGAGGTCCGAGGGGCCTCAAATTTTAAAAGAAAGTATTGTCACCGGAAATATACATGTGTGCAATATTTCAATAAAATCGGGCCATGGGAAGTTAATATAGAGAATTTAAAAAGGACGACAACGCTCCTATATACACCGCTCGCATTGTAAAATCAATTGTTGCTAGTACTTGAACTATTACCATGGCCACCATATCCGCCAGACCTTAACATTATAGAAAATGTGTGGGGCTGGCTCTTATCTTATGAACAGAATGAAATGCATGCGATTCTCATTCATTTTGGAAAAAGGTCTCTCTAATGTACCGTTATCTTGTTCTGAAATTTTTTTCAAACATTATTTGCTATAAAACACAAACTACTCCAGCTTTTACCAACATTAGTTTTTCCTTTCCTGACATATAACTGGAGAAATATCAATTTTATCTCCCAAAATGTGTCCAGTACTCGGAAGAGAGCTGTTGAGAAAAACTCATCCTTACAAATTTCATTAGTTGCTAAATGGCCAGCTAACTGAGGAATTGGAGGAGTATCAAGCATAGACGAAGTTAGTAGAGCAATTGTCGTGGTACACCTTCTATCCTTATGCCCCATACACTAAAGTCATCATTGGTCCATACCAGTGTGTCTTCATCCCAGGAAAATCAACAACTGATCAGATTTACAACCTAAGGCAGGTGATGGAAAAATGTCTAGAGTTTCAAAACTCACTACACCATCTTTTTATAGACTTTTAAGCCGCCTATGGAGAAGAATTTTATAAAGCCATGAGAGAATTCGGCATCACAAATAAACTGACACGACTATGTAGGTTGACCATGACCAATATTATAAGCCAAGCCGGATCACTATCAAGCCCATTGAACATCTATAACGCGCTCCGAAAGGGGATGGACTGGCCTGCGTCCTCTCCAACCTGGCTTTGGAGAAAGATATCCGAGACTCTGCCGTAACGGCGAGAGGAACAATTCTTTATAAGTCCACTCAGATACTGGTTACGCAGACGATATTGACATCGTTGGTAGAAACCCAAGAGCTGTACAGGAAGCTTTCATCCAGATCGAGCAGGCGGCACGAAATCTGGGTCTGCACATAAATGAGAGCAAAGCAAAGTACATGGTGGCCACGTCTGCGAGTAGAAGATCCAAAATTGGTCCCCCAATTAAAATAGTGGGAGCACGAATTGGAAGTAGTGCAAGTAGTGCAAAGCCTACTATCCACTGGTAATACCAGTACTCAGATATGGATCCGTGAGTTGGGTGCTTAGCAAAAAGTATTCTGACCTCTTAGTCGCGTTCGAGCGAAAAGTCTTACGGAGAATTGTTGGCCCCGTATGTGAGGAAGAACGATTCCGGAGACTCTATAATGATAAGATCTACGCGCGTTACTGCGATGTCGATGTCGAAGAGAATTAAGCTCGGTATTCTCCGGTGGACGGGACACCTAGCTAGAATGATGCAAAACTGGATGACATCGTCTCGATATCGGGACCGATGTAGAGATTTTTTGCGGCACGCCAGGACCGAACACCAGTTTTAGAGCCAAATATGATGATGATGATATTAGCTTCGGGTCGGCATGGTTCTGTCATTCATTCGTTCTGTTGTGGAATCTTGCGAATTTTTAACCCAATTCCAAAAGTGCGATTTTATTGAAACTTTGCACGTATGTATATTTTCGGTGACAACATTTTCAATTAAAATTTGTAAGTTATCGGACCGCGGGCTCGGGGGCTCCCATACAAAGTTTTTGGCAATCATGTAAAACGCGGCATCAGATCATAATAATAATATTTGGCGCGACAGACCATTGCGGTCCAAGGCCTAACTTCTCGCGACCATTTGTGCTGCACATGTTAATTTTTGGACACAAATGGAAGGGACCTACAATTTAAGGCCGGATCCGAACAGCGAATTGAGAAGCTTTCCGTGACAAGGTATTTATTAATTACTCTCGGAACGTTTGTCACCCATTCGCGAGAGTTGGGACACCGTGAAAAATACTTTTGGTGTTGCTGGGATTCGAACCTGAACCTCCTGCGCAGCAGCCATGTGCATTACCACTGAGCGGCATCAGATCATGCCATACTATAAAAACTATGTACCTGTGTGTAGCGCTGCTTCACAATTTGAACCAAAAAAGCATGCAGTGCTTCGTTTGTATTTTTAATGATTTATAGTGGCGCATATTATGGTTATTAGAGAATTTACATCAACAATTTGTTGGTTTTTTATATTAAATTAAACAAATATTTATATTACTTTATAGGTAATGCCAGCATTACACACACGCCCCAAGCCAGCTGAAGAGGGTTGGTCTAAAAATGAAGAGGGTGATTTCGTTGAAATATTGCTTACAGCGACATTTCCCGCATTTAAATTTCCCAACCGTGAACGTCTGCATGTCAACTGTGCACAGGATCTTGTCCTAATGTAAGTACAATGCAGAAGTATATATCGTCACTGTAGATCGAATACCTTGTAACCCAGAAAAGTAAATTTTTCAGGAGAAACAAATAACTTGGTATAAAAATAATGAGGGCCAATAAAATTGATCTGTTTATGACTAGAAATTTGAATTGATGCGAATTTATATTTCCCTACATTTTGTTATCAAAGTCCACCATTTTTTTTTCGCTAGACTTTCGCCATTATTCAAAATTTCCTATCTGGATTTACGCTCCATATCCTTCAGAGTCATTGGTGGTGCCAATTATAGCGTCGCAGCATCGGCTTTTGCAACATATTCGGCGACTAGTAGATGTGTGAGGCAGCCTCCTCAGCATCAGTATCGACTGCAGCAGTTGCCGCGGCGCTGTTGTTCAGCAGAAGCAGTAGCATCAAAAGCAACAACAACAACAGCAATATTACCAATCGTCATCACTGGTCAATAGCTGCAACTGTGTTGGACAAAAACAGCGCAGCAGCAGTAGAAACAGCCACAAAACCCACAGCAACAGCATTTAGAACAACTGTCGCCGCAATCGATGGCCGTCTGTACAAATGGCAACAACAACATCAACAACACGATTACGTCAGCCCAGCCAGAAGCATCACTTTCCCCATCATCAGAGCAATCAAGTCTTCTGTGTGGTAATAATGGCTCAGATGTATGCTCGTTAGGCGGGTCACCAGCGTCTTCTCTGGCAAGATCGTGTCCAGCTTTTTCGTCCCCAACGTGCACGTCATCATCATCATCGTCATCAGCAGCAACAGCAGCGCCATCCCCCTAATCGACATCTTCATCATCGTCATCGCTGACCTAATCGTCGTCGGTGCCATAGTCTCTCATCGTCGTTATCTGGCGCTGGCATTGGCATACTTGGTCTAACTAGTGCTTGTGTAGGAAATAGTGTTAGTATGGCGGTGGCATCATATCAGTTGGTATTGGTGGCCATATCCACGGCGGTGGCATAACATCGATGACAAACACTGTTGGCGGGCAAAATCAATCTCAGTCTAATTCATCAGCACATCAACCGCAGCAACACCAGTTGCAGGTTCAATCAAATCAAATCACAATTGCAACAAATCCATCATAATCAAATACACCAACAACAGCAATAGCAGCCACAGCAACAACAACTCAAACAACAACAGCAGCTCCTTTTCACGACGATTGGTTCTACGCACCGAAATGATCCCAATGCCTATCAACACATTGCCAAAGATCGACAACCCAGAAACAGGTTTGAAATTGGATCCCTACGATCCACTTCTTTCATTTACTTTATTTTGCTTTGCATGTACGCTTATTTTTTTTTGCCTTCAGAGTGGGTCTCCCGGCTAGCCCACTCTGCTTTCTAACAATTAGAGCCGGAATCGAGTCGAATAAAAGTCCCAGAATGTGCTACTCCTGGTCTGTGATCGTACTACCCGGAAAAGTGTAGCCTCTGTGCGTTGCAACAGTTGTACTAACTGGTGTCATCTGTGGTAACGCTCAGGGCTACATAGTACCAACGATTATAACTCCAATCTCGTTGGTACATGCTGCTCCCAAGGTGCCTTACAGATACGACAGAGGCGGGGGACTCGGTTTTATTCTTCACCAGAATGTATCTTACAAATACATCTGCCAGCAACACTCAACCTCACCTCACCTTAAGCCAATGAGTTTTTCAGTTAACACTGGAGATTTCGAGTTATTACTCACTAATGTTTACCTACCACCCGAAAACAGTCCAGTAAATGGTTATTAACAATCACTATTGTACCTTCTCCAGGGTGAAAACAAAATTGTGATGGAGGGGGGGGGGGGGGTAATAATGCCCATCAGCCCCTTCGGTTCTCCGCTTTCTCTGAGGACAACCGCGGAAACTGACTTTGTCGCCTTGAATGAAGATTTTTCCACCAGGATCACCGCTACGTGCTCTAGCCCGCCTGATATCACAATAGCCAGGACCTCGCTATTAGGACCACTCTCATGGCAAGCAGCACCAGCGCTTAGCTCTGATCACATTCCAATTGTGATCACAGTGGATAGACCAGACAACTTTGTCATATCCGAACAGCGAACCTGCATGAACCACAACAAAGCCAATTGGCAAGAATTTCGCTAATTTCGTCCACCAGTTGCCTTATCCACTGAACGCTATCTATATTTGGTGAGAGGGCCTTCCGTGACCTTGTAGTTCGTGCTGTCAAAAGATTCATTCCCGCCGGAAGAATCAAAAATGTCCTTTCAACCTTTCCGCCGGAAGCCCTCAGGCTTGCCGAGCATCGTGACCAACTTAGAGTTACGGATCTTGCTGACCCTCGAGTCACCCAGCTAACCAAGGATATTAAAAAACTGGTTGCCGATCAACGGCGATGCAAGTGGCTGAGTCATCAACAGTTGAGTATCGCCTCCCACCAACACGGCTTTAGAAAACATCGCAGTACTATAACTGCCTTAACGGAGCTGACGACCCACATTGCGGACGGTCTAAATCACCGTCACCCGCAATGGCGGACCGCTGTGTCATGGCACTCGATTTGCACAAGGCTTTCGACGCGGTTGACCACTCCATTCTTCTACAGGACACACTGAGTTCCACTCTCACTGACTCAAACAAAAGGTTCCTGTTCGCTTACATAAATGGCAGGAGCGCATATGTGCAATTCATAAATTCCTGCTCAAAGTATCGGAAATTCAAAATAGGAGTCCCACAAGGAGGGGTCCTCTCTCCCATCTTATTTAATCTCTATGCTTCCAACTCCTCCCACTGGCGTTAAATTGTTCACTTACGCCGATCTGTTGATGCCGTTGTCGGTGAAGTTGTAAAACACCTGCCAGACAGATCTGAATTTTTTAAGAAAAGGAAACTCCACCTCACCTCCCAAAAAATAATCTGCTAGACTGTTCACCTCTTGGACGAAAGAAGTCAGGGTATCACTTGACATTCGTATTAACAACGAAATCATCCATACAGTTAATAACCCCATAGGAGTCGACAACCTCCTTACCTTCTGTGCCACGCAAAAAATATTTGCAGTAAAGTGAGCAGTCGGAATAGGGTTCTAAGGGTTCTAGGACAAATAATTCCTTCTGACGACGTACAAAGCTATTAGCCGCTCACTTATTATATACGCCGCCCCCATCTGGATGTCACTTTTAAGTGACACACAATGGAATAATATCCAGTCCAGACGAAATACAGACCTTCGCATCGCAACTGGGTGCCGAAACTAACAAATTGTCGATGCTCTCCGTCTGGCAACACAATGAACTGTCGTCAAAACAGTTTCTGTTAGCCTACCACAACCCCGCACACCCAGTTCATAACATCACTGTCAGTTGGATGCCTCCACGCTGCATACTTCAAGTTATCAGTACGTAAAGAGACAGCATAGACACAGTCATACCGGCCACCTGGAATCCCAACACTGTCCATTCATAGAATATTCTATGATACAGTCTCTGCAGTAGTCTCCTCAAGCTAGGTTAATAGGGTCCTTGGTACACATCCCCCTCCCATAAATAATAGTGAAATGTCCTTGCATAGAGAAACCCGGACAACCCAGGCACAGCTTCGGTCTGGTTGGTTCAGAGCTATAAAGCTCGCACTATCCCTGGCATCAATGAGCTCTGCACCGACTGTAACCAACGCACCCATACTACCAACCACTTATTCCTCTGCCCCCTTCACCCAACGGAGTTAGTCGTTACAGATCTGTGGTCCAATCCTGTTGGCGCGCCCTCTTTTCTTGGCCTGCCAACATAACTCGATGACTATACACAACCTTTAGTTCATCTAAGTAGTATAGGAACTTTTATTTTCTATTTCTGCTTTGCCTGCCATTAGCCTAAAGTTAATTTAAGTACAATGCGAAATTAAATCGATTTATTTGTACTGTGAATGAGAGTTTAATGTTTGGATGGTTTTCTCTTGATCTCGTTTTAGTTCGGGAGTTGCTAGAACAACAACAGCAGCATCATCACTTTAATTCACATCTCGGCAGCAGTAGCAACAGTCACCAGCAGCATTTAACGCAAAGCTTTCAACTGCAGTAACTATATCAGCCGCAGCATCATCAGTTGCAGCATCAAACACAACAATTACAATCAATATTTACAATTGCAACAACACTAACTATCTATGCACCGAAAGGACTCCAATGTTTCACACACTGGGCAAAGATCTTCACTCAGCAATAGGTTTAACAGAGCTGCTGCAACAACTCCAACATAGTCAACAACAACAACAAAAAATACAGCAGCAGCAGCAACATTATCATCATCATTATCATCACCAGCAACAACAAAAACTTAATCGGCTTGAGCAATGGTGGTGCTGCAACAACAAGCAAGCACGACACTCAATCAGTTTGCGGCATCTATTTTGACATCGATCGATGATCGTTAAAAAAAGTGTATCCGTACCCAGCTCGGAACATGTCGCAGAAATTGTCAGGTGACAAGGTGAGTCAGTTGTTAATTATAACAGAATACCTTAATTGGCGTGTTTTTTAAGTGGCTAAGAAGTTTGTTTTGTTTTTCGAAGCACTTAAGAACACCCTGTTGTGCTGTTAGTTGTCTTAATTTTTTTTTTGCCCCGTCATGATCAGTCTGTAAACGTGGATGTGACTAAGACTCAAATGGTCACGCTTTGAGTGTGTTTGTGGGTGGGTGGGGGTGTAAGGTCTTTCGCTCGTTCGTCCGGTTGGTTGGATGGTCAGGCAGATGGTCGGGTGAATGTCGTTCGCCTCTCTGGAAGCAGCAATGGAAGTTTTGAATATCGACACGAGCAGCAACAGACTCACTCACTACCTCCAGCCCAGTGTACTGCTGAACATAGACGGAGAAGCGCCATACATTTCGTTTTATCTACTAACCCCCACCAACCGCTTATTGTCACTGAACGGATGCCTAAATAAGGGCGGTGACTTTTCCTGTTATTGTTTTGGGCCGTGTGCCTGGAATCTACGCTATAAGCTGTTCGTGGAGTTTACATTTTCGCAACATTATCATTGAAATTGATGCCCCTATATATTTTTACTGCGCCTAAATATATGCTAAGTTGTTTTAAATTCAAATTTTTCATCTGGGCTGTTAGCATTACTAACCTTTCGTAACCTTTATATTTTCGTTATAATGTCATTGAAATTGATCCTTTATAGTTATGCTGCGCTTAAATTTATGCTAAGGTTTTCTTAATTCCAAATTATCATCGGCGCTATTAGCATTACTCTTCGTAACATTTATATCTATCGTGACAATATCCTTGAATATTGTACTTATGTACCTATACTGCGCATTTTCTCATTTCTGAAAAACTAATATAACATTGTATGGTCCACCATAAGCGTAAGGTATATTTATCTACATACATACCTATATATAACAAACTCTATGGTATATATATATATGTATCTTCTTTTTATTTATGTATACACATATTTTTTGTATTATTTTTTTATAATATAACTTTTTTTTCTCTTTTCTTTGTTTGGAATAAGCGTTAATTTGTGAACCTCTATGAATATCCATGTAGTTTCGCGGGACAAAGAATTACTGCGCGCAATTAACTTAAAGGTTTTATTTTCACAAAACTAAAAGTAAATAACAAGGTTTTAAATTAAGTTCATTAGTTGAATAAAAAATAAAAGTATATAGTTTATAAATATGATGACGATGATAACGAGTTTGCGCAACCCTTCCCTTAAGTGCACTGCTCTTGTTTTGCTCGTCGCTCTCCGATCTGATAACCGATGATGCGGACCTATGGGAGTCGACTTCCCACACTCGGATGTCTTGACGGTTGTCTGGCGCTAATGGAGTGTTGTCTTTCCGAAGATACTACTTGCTTTTATCTGCGCTCGTATATGTCAGCTTTGATCCCTCATGCTCGCCAGTTTTTCTTACTCTGTAGCGATCCGACCCCACTATTTCGTAGCGACCTTTAAACGTTGGCCGTATTTTGAAGAAAGAACTCAATTCTTTCCAGCGCCACTTCATCATCAATCTTGTAGTGGGGGGTTGCCTTCCTCTTCTTGTTGAAAGTTCTCTCGATCTCTCGCTGCGTCTTTTCATTATTCTTCATTGCGTTTTCACGTACGATTTCTCGCCCTTCTTTGAACACTTCTGCGATTGCTCGTCTAATGTCCGCTTCCTGCCGGAGTGTCATATTAACGCCCGTTAGCAGCTTCATCGGGAATTGGTAGAAGTAAAAAAAAAATCTGTACCGGCCTCACCTCTTTGTACCATCGGTCCCGCGTCTCTAACGTGAGTTTGGTTAACACAGGGATAATGATGTGATGGATCCTTTCAATCTGTCCGTTGCCCCTAGACACTCCCACCGTGATCACTCGATACGCTTCCTTTCACAATATTCGAAGAACTCCTTGGCCACGAATGCTCCTCCTTTGTCCGCGATTAACCTCCTTGGATTTCCAAAAGTTTCCCAAATTATTTGCAGTTTTTTTAATGCTTCTCCCGCTGATAAGGTTCTTACAGGGAAGAGCCAGACAAATTTGAAAAAGTCATCTACGACGGTTAATAAATAACATGTACGCCTTTCCCGTAGCCACCATTGGGCGTAAGTGGTCGATGTGAAAAGTATCTAAAGGTGGTTCGCCTTTCGGTATGGGTGAGTGAATATCTCCTTTTTCCCTCTTTCCCTCTCCCCTAGGATGCAAGGCATACAGCACTCAATGAAGTGTTCTATCTTTGATGTTATATCTCTCTACGCAACAACTTGTTCACTTCCCAACAGTAAAATCACCTTTTTCATGTGCTTTCCGGATCACCTCGACTTGCATCATATACGAATCCACAAATCACGTATCGCCGTCTTCTACTTTATACAGGATTCCACTCTCAACTACATAGCTACCTTTCATTTCTATGCCTGAACTTTCTATTACCGCCTTTAGGCTTAAATCGTTGCGCTGTTCGTCCAGTAAGTTTTCTAAAAAAAATCTCTATCTTCGCCTGCCCGCACGACTAGTGAAACTGGGTTACGACTTAAAGCGTCGACGTGACGTTATCTCGATGCACTCCTATGCTATACAGTGTACTCGTATAACTCCAACAAAATCGCCCAACGCGTCACCTTTGGCTGAAGATTCTTCTTCTTCAAAGTCAATTCGAAAGATTTGCAGTCAGTGAGATTTTTTAATGGTTGACCCAGCAAGTAAACCCTAAATTTGCTTACCGCCTGATCAACTGCTTAAGCCTCTAAGTCATAACTTGTGAATTTCAGCTCCGCCGGGGACGTCTTTCGGCTGATGGAGTACACCAGATGCAATAAATTGACCTCATTAGTGATTTGACCGCGCCATACCATTCCTTCGAGGCGTCGGTGTGTAGCTCCGGAGTAGCACCGCACCTAAAAATCGATAGGACTGTCTTGGAACAAAGACATTCCTTCAACCGCTTAAATGCAGCAACCTGAAATTTGTCGAACTCAAATTTAACTCCATTTTCAGTTAATACGCTTAAAGGACGCTCGATGAGAGCTAACGATTTTATAAATTTCCGGAAATACCCTACCAGACCTTAAAAGCGTTGCCACTGCTTATGGTTTGTGGGTGTCGCTTTATTTAACATATCTTTGGTTTTTGACGGTGAGGGGCTAATTGTATCGCCCTGCACGATATGTTCCAAATTCTCGACGTTGGTCCATAGCACTTCTTCCATTTTATTTAACCAATCTATTGGCCGCTGCTACCGCTAATATTCGGAAGCTCATATCTACATCTGCCTCATATCTACTTGGTAATATCAGATCGTCGATATAAATAATGACTGACTGGCTAATAATCAGAGGACAAGAATTTTTTTTTTAGCGTGCGTGTGTACTTTTGTCAGTTTGTTAACTCGTATATCTCGTCTCCTACTTCAGTTATTAGGTCTCGAAATACATAATTTAAAAACTTTTGGAAAACTGCCGGCGAATTCGACATACCAAACGGAACCTTTGTTAATTCGTAATAGCCATTGCAAACAGCGGATATACGAACAAGTTGCACCCGTCCCTAAAGATGTTAATGAAACAATCATATGTAAGATCCATTAATACAAAGTACATTGCTCAGATTTTTTGTTTGTGTTTCGTTAAGCAGTACTTTGGAAAAACCAAAATTTATTTATCCGGTAGTACCTGTAAGAAAAAGTACCATTCTCCAATAATTTAACTTAAATGAAGTTCTGCAAAGAGTCATCCTCATCCTGCAAGCTGGGGCATTCCTAGCAAACAGGCTTGATGATAAGCGAACCAAAAATTACAGATCCCCTAATCCAGTGGTGTAAAGCGACCCGTGCCCAGTGGACTGGTTGGTAGCCGGGGGTAACCGTGCTATCTCGAACGGAGCCCGTGGATACCTGCTGCCCTCCATGTGTAAGCAGGCCCTCCAGTGTAAGAGGCTCTGGGCTGGAGGCTTATAAATCCTCAATACTCGTGGGAATCACATGAAGTTTAATAAAAAAAATATTTTTAAAATGACGCAGGGCATGCCCGCGTCCAAAGCAGCGGATCAAGTGGAGCAAATGCTTCACGATGAACCTTGCGAGAAACACCGACTTGGTCGGAGGGGCTTGGCGCCTGGGCCAACGAGTTGTAAAGGTGGTGGCATCTTGGCGAGGGGAAAACTGGGGCAGTCGACCCGTCAACCTGAGCCGAGGCCCAGCACCAGCAAAGCAGCGGTTCGGGGGGAGCAGAAGCCCTACTCTGAATTGCGTAGTAGGCCCGTACTTGGTCAGGGGGGCTTGATCCCAAGGCCAACGAAGAGTGGTGAGGGGACACACTCAACTGGAGTGAAGTCGGGACAGCAGTCCCACCAACTCGAAATGAGGCCCTCAACCAGTAGGCAGCATGAGCTGTTTCTCCCAAAGAAAAAACCCTCAAGGGAAGAGGCGGGGCCATACCCCATCGGTGCACCGATTTCTGCTCCAAAATGGAAGCCAAGTACTGCCCTCAACGTTGTCCAGGCAAACAACAAGAGCAGGAGGGCTCCCCCTGCTCCTCCAAAGGGACAGTCGACCCGTCAACCTGAGGCGAGGCCCAATACCAGCAAAGCAGCAGTTTGGGGGGAGCAGAAGCCCTACTCTGAATCGCGTAGTAGGCCCGTACTTTGTCAGGGGGGCTTGATCCCAAGGCCAACGAAGGGCGGTGAGGGGGCACTCTCAACTGGAGTGAAGTCGGGACAGCAGTCCCACCAACTCGAAATGAAACCCTCAACCAGTAGGCAGCATGCGCTTTCTCTGCCAAAGACGAAACCCTCGATGGAAAAGGAGCGGCCATACTCCATCGGTGCACCGATTTCTGCCCCCACAGGCAAGACAAGTACTGCCGCCAAGATTGTCCAGCCAAACAACAAGAGGAGGAGGGGCCCCCGTACTCCTACAAAGGGACAGCCAGGCGGTGTTGACGACCCCCTACGGAGAGGCCTCAGCGGAGCTGGGGTAAGGTTATACCTCCGCCTCCTTGAGCAGGGCAAAGAGCCCGACAAAGCAAGAAAAATGGTAGATGACAAGAAGAATGCAGCAGAAGGGCAAACACCTCTAGCTGTCAGCTCCAAAGGGTCCAGTAGGGGACCTTCAGTTTTCACACCGCCTCAAAGGGAGGATAAAATAATGATGGAAGGCACTGGGCAGTCGACCGGTGCAACCCCAAATAGTAGCAAAGCCCGTCATCAAAGCTATGCAGAAGTAGCCAATCGGACCAAGGTAGCTATTTTCGCGGAGCAGAATCCCGAAGAGACCCTAACCAATGAGCAGCTGTCGATCCTAGAGGAAGCTATCCTGGACGAGGTGGCGCTGGGTTGGAAAGTCAAAATTGGCTTTGACGGCATCCATTTTAGACCAGGAATGATCCTCATCGACTGTTGCGACGGCGAAACGGTCACTTGGCTAAAGGCTCACGCTCCGACCCTTTCCACATGGAAGGGACCGAAGCTCGTGGCGGGGTACGGAGACGATATACCCAAACAGATAATTATATCGGTGTTCCTCCCACGAAGCAGTCGGCAAGAAATGAAAAGATCCATTTCCCTGATCGGAGCGCAAAACGAAGACCTTCACACTGGGTTGTGGAAGGTGATCGGTTGTCGGGATGAAAGCAACGGTGCACTCGCTACCATCTCTATCGACTCCCGCAGTCGCGACACGATAAAGGCTGCGGGTCACTCACTTAGATACCGATATGGTAAAATATCGGTGAGTGGCCTGAGGAAGAAAGAGGGCCAGAGTGCGAAGAATGGGCCGTCAGATCCTGCCGCCTCAACAGCGGAAGGCTCTCAAGGGGAAAGTGTGATGGTAATCACGGATGGAGAAGAGGGAGCAAAAGAGGTCACTACGAAGGAGGATCTCGCTGCCCCTCCCCAACCGATCATCCCACTAGGGGAGTTGGATGAAATCTGACTCTTAGAAGAAGACGAGCTGCTGGAATTGATTCAGCACCTCGAGATAGAGATAGAAGAGTGGCAATCGCCTCCTCCCGTTAAGTAAACCAAATAACCAAATGTCCGGCACGAAAATAGCCCAGGTTAACACAAGACCAAAGGGGAAGCCACAGTTGCGGCTAGAATGTTCACCCGACTTCATCTAGGGATTGTGCTGCTAGATAGATCCGTGGTTTGTCTAGCAGAGATGAAAAGGTGAAATAGATGAAAGGGTGAATTTACAACCCAAGACATGGTATCAACCTTATGCCAGTTTATTATAAAAGGGACCAACCAGGATATAGTAATCGCATCGGCCTACATTTCCGCACCGGGAGATACTGGTATATCATTGCTGAAATACATAATCTAAAAACTTTTGGAAAACTGCCGACGAATTTGACATACCAAACGGAACTTTTGGAAAAAATCATTGGCCAGGTCCAGAGTGCTACAAAACACAGCGTCAGTTAGCTTATCTAGTGGTACAGGGTATCGATCGCGCACAATCTTTTTATTTATTCCCCTATAACCGATGCAAAGGCGAAATGACGCGTCTTTTTTCTTCGCTGATATGATGAGGTTGGCATAATCTGATACACTCGGTCTTATCACCACCGTATCCATTCATTCGGAAATCAGTTTGTTGACAAACTACTTTTCCAAGGGAGCCAACCGCCTAGGACGCTGCCAAACCAATTTTCATCTGTCACCACGATTTTCATCACAATCGCACTACAACATACCACTTTTTTTTGACAATAGTTTGTATTCAGACGTACTACTTCCGATTTTATTTGTGGACCCGTAATGTGATTCAGATCCAATTCGTCAATACCGCCAAATGTAATTTGAGAGAGATCTTCTGGTTTTGTCCACTCCTGAAACACCACGTCCTGCCAGGTGTCTGCCGGTACCTATAAGCGCTTCTACCCGCAACCCACAAAATTCCACCATCTTGCACATTTTCTTTTTCGTTACCATTTGGTTCGTTTTCATTTTGACCTCTCGTGTCCAAAGTGGTCGCACTTAAAACACTCAGGACCTAGCGTTTTATCCGGGCAACTATGGAACTCGTGTTCCTTGCTTCCGCAATTGTAGCAGCTACGAGTATACCGTCTACCCGATCATTCTTAATTCGTCGTTAATTTTTTCCAATTTTCTGCCGATCTTTCTTGCGCTCGTAGATTATAAATTTACTTTTAAGCTCTGCCAAAGTATTGGCTTCGTATAACACACTGTCCGGAATGCCATCGATGGCATAATCTGTAATGGCTTAGTCCTAGACATTGCCCTGACTTTCGATTTCGATCAAGTGGTATAGAAATTTGCGACATTTTTCGTTGGGCAATTTCTCGAAGTTCCATATGGATATCAGCTGAGGACACCGCTTCGGCAAACTCAGCTATCAGCCCTTGTTTCAAATCGTTATACAAGCATGATTTTAATTCGCAATCTACAAATAATTTGGCAGAACTGACGGGTGACTTTTTGCACCAAAGGTAATTTTTAACTTCGTCCCAAGCGAATATCTCTGCTTGATCCCCGAAGTCAGCAAGCCACTTTTTCACTTGGTAATGGTCACCGCCGCTAAAGGACAGGACTTTATCGCCGTTTCGAACAATTAGGCGCTGAGATGGCTATCGACCGGATCTACTCCCGACGACGCATTCGAATTAAACTGACCGACCGCGAAAAACGATTTCTCTTGCCTCGAGCTCCAATTTCGCGAAATTTTCGCTTTGTAACAGGAGCAGCAACTGCCAACTGTCAACTGTGACAACGATTGGGAATTTGCAAAACAAGCAACGGTCGATCACGACCTCACCCGCTGGTATAAAGTGTACCAACAAGCATCCCTCCCCTTCTTACTTCGCTCCAGCGGTTTTCTCAGAACCATGCCATAGCCCGAAAGACCCCACACCTTCCCGGATCTTTAGCTGGCAATTTAGAACTCTCGGAACGTATGTATGGCATGGGTAAATCTAATAGCTGAATGGAGGGCTTTGCTCCCTCTGTTTCATCACAGTTGGTTGTGTCTTTCTTAGGAAAAACTATCGGCTCATTGTGATGCTCCTTTTTAATGTGCTTATCCCCATGCAATGGTCTTTTCGTAGGTCCTCTTCCAGCCTTCTGCTTAAGCAGCAGATCTGCTGATGCTTTGACTGCTTTTTCGATTTCTTGCTTGACTGGTTCTTTGCGCTTGATTGTGATTTTTATTGATTGTGGACTAAGAACTTCCTTCTATTCTTGTTATTGCTGCTGTCACTTGTGTTTCTGTTTGTTCCCGAATCTTACTCCTGGGTTTTTTCCCTATTGTATGCCCTTTTTAATTCGAGCTTGGTTCGATTGGCAGCCTCGAGCATTTTACCGCAGCGACTTATGATGAATTTTGCCGTCTTTTCCAAACTTCGTGGTCATTTCCAGTTCGGTCTTTGCCTTTTTCTCTGGCTCCTTTGACTCAAGTTTATTTTCTCTGTCATCGCTTGCCACACTGAAACTCTTAAAACGTTTCTTGTGCTTCGCTTGTTGCATTTCATGCTTACGGTCGGCAATAGTTTCAATCAAAGATTGTGAAAGATTCAGTCCAACACTGTGAACGCTTTAACCCTTTTTTCTCTGATTCAGGTTGTTGCTTCTGTTGTGCATTGTGTGCCATTGGAAGGGCAATGAAATATCAAGGCTTAATTGGTGCCAATGGAGCCGTAAGAACATTGCTGCTTTGTTGCAATTTCTCAGCAACGGTGTTGTCTGAATGATGTTGGTCTGTTTTACCATCATCATCATCAGCATCACTTGTGTTGGCAGCTGAAGATGGCGATGTATTTTCCTTCGGATCTTTACTGTGATGCATCTGATATAACAATTGATTGTTAACGCCACCTTTTCCTCCAATTGTAAATGAACTGTGGAGGAGTCTCTCTTTATTTGAGTTTTTCTTTTATTGCTTTTTTTGGTGGTCATCACCAAATGAAATACTGAGTCCGACTTTCTTCTGGATGTTCAGTGTCACTATCGCTGCTGCTACTTTGTAACGTATGGTATACGCTTCAGTGACTTGTTAGCTGCCTGTACGTCTTCATTTTTGGTCGAATGTCTCATCCTCATCATTTATTGATTTTCGTTGCTTCTAGGAAATATTTTCGGGTTCATCATCTTTTTTCTTATGAGTGCTAATGGTCTTTTTAATTGGTGACTTTTTTCGAAAAATTTCTTGTGTTGAGTTGTAAAATAAATAAAATAAAGAATCATCCATAATTTTTTCTATCACTAAGACGAACACTTGTCATGTTTTGTTTCATTTGCTACAACTGCTTTACTAATCCCGTTGCTATTAAGCGAAATTCTGGACGTTCCACTTTGATTGTGATATTCCCTGTTCCTCACACCAGCGGCGACAACATCTGAAGAATCAGAAACCGTTTTAATTCTTCGACAAGCCTTTTCCCGTTTATTTTAGGGTGTTGTGGTTTCCCCTTCGGTTTTTTCACTTTCCGAATAATTTGTCGGCAACATCTCCTGATGATGATATCATTATAATCATTATTCTTAACCCCATCTTCAGAACCAAGCGATGGGTCACAGTGGGAGGCATTTCATTATCTAATATTTCCTGAAGTTCAACTGAATCCATTGAGTCGCCGCTCTCGTAGTTTTCATCGACTTCTATAGCTTCACCATATCAACAAATATATGCCTCTTGCGCTTGGCCTCTTCCTCGTGGCATTCACAATCAGTTAATTGAAAATCTCCGCCACTTTGGTTGTCGTCGTGTTCGTCATCATCGGATTGGAATCTAGAGCGACACCTTTCTTTTCGACGAGCCCTCATGGATGGTGATTCTAAGTATTTACTTTGATTATCGTACTGAGGTAGGTTGTAGCGCTGGTTGCTTGGGTGACGATCACCGAGAACTCGGGCAGGTCTCGGTCGAACGGGTGGTTCGATATAACCAAGAAGTAGCAAGTAATCAGAACGATGATACCTCGTGCCTATGAATGGCTTAGGTTATTACGAAATTAGGAATGTTATGATAATCCGATTCTTCAGGCTTGGCCCCTTCTATGTCGCTGTGGAAGGACTACTCTGTTCTAGATTTGTTACAAAAACACAACCACCTATAAAAACACTTTCAGCTCTGATTCCGATGAATCGGGCAATGCATTTAAAATCAAAGTAAATTAAATGAAACTTCTACTTGTCAATATAGTGATTATCCTTACAAAAGACAGGGAATAGCAAAACTCTTGGTAGCAGTTGCAAGCTTCTATTTGTTCAGGACAGCAATGATAAAGGAGAGAGTTTTGGCGAAGAGGAAAAGGACACAAATGAACTCAACGTAGGAAATTTTTCGAGAAAAGTCACCAATTAAAAAGACCATTAGCACTCATGGGAAAGAAGATGATGAACCCGAAAAGAAAACTCAAATAAAGAGAAATTCCACAGTTCAATTACAGGTGCATCAGAGCAAAGATTCGAAGCTGCCAACAAAAGTGATGGTGATGATGGTAAAACAGACCAACATCATTCAGACAACAGCGTTGCTGAGAAATTGCAACAAATCAGCAATGTTCTTATGGCTCCTTTGGAACCAATTAAGCCTCGATATTCAGTTGCCCTTCCAACGGCACACAATGCACAACAGAAGCAACAACCTGAATCAGAGGAAAAAGGGTTAAAGCGTTCACGGTGTTGGACTGAACCTACCACAATCGTTGATTGAAACTATTTCCGACCGTAAGAATGAAATGCAACAAGCGCATTAAAAGAGTTTTTGTGTGGCAAGCGATGACAGAGATAATCAACCTGAGTCAAAGGAGTCAGAGAAAATGGCAAAGACCGAACTTGCAACGACCACAAAATTTGGAAAAGACGACAAAATTCATGAAAAATTGCTCGAGGCTGCCAATCGAACTAAGCTCGAGTCAAAGAGCGCCTACAATAGGAATACCAAGAGTAAGATTCAGGAACAAAAAGAAACACAAGTGGCAGTTAGCAAGAGCAAGAATCAAGCGCAAAGGACCGGCCAAGCCAGAAATCGGAAAAGCAGCCAAAGTATCAGCAGATCTGCTGCTTAAATGGGAGGCTGAAAGACTACCTACGAGTGAGGATCAGCACATCAAAAAGAAGCATCACAACGAGCCGATAGTTTTTCCTAAGAAAGACACAACAAGATTGTTGGCAGCAACGTTGAGGGCAGGTTGTTGGCCGCGACCCTTTTTTTTTTGTACTACACGACACTGTACCACGTCGGTCTAAAAGCTTTTGGTGTTTAAGAAAAATTGTTTTTTGAATCGTATCCCTCGATTGTCACTGATGGCAGTCAAAAGTCAAATCAAAATAAATTCTTGTAACCTCCGTAGTAACTGCTAGCATGAAAAAACCCTCGTTCGTTGCATCTGTTGTGTAGTCGTGTTCGAGAAAAAAAGGAAGAAAAAGGTGCTTCCGCCTTAATAGGCAGGGCAGTTGCAAATCATTCTTTGTGCAATGATGAAATTGAAAGCATCGGATACCTGTAAGAAAAAGTACCATTCTCCAATAATTTAACTTAAATGAATGAGTCATCCTCATCCTGCAAGCTGGGGCATTCCTTGCAAACAGGCTTGATGATAAGCGAACCAAAAATTACAGATCCCCTAATCCAGTGGTGTAAAGCGACCCGTGTCCAGTGGACTGGTTGGTAGCCGGGGGTAACCGTGCTATCGCGAACGGAGCCCGTGGATACCTGCTGCCCTCCACGTGTAAGCAGGCCCTCCAGTGCAAGAGGCTCTGGGCTGGAGGCTTATAACTCCTCAATACTCGTGGGAATCACATGAAGTACAATAAAAATAATATTTTTAAAATGACGCAGGGCATGCCCGCGTCCAAGGCAGCGGATCAAGTGGAGCAGATGCTTCACGATGAACCCTGCGAGAAACCCAGACTTGGTAGAGCGGGATTAGCGCCTATGGCAACGAGGGGTAAAGGTGGTGGTATCTTGGCGAGGGGGAAACTGGGGCAGTCGACCCGTCAACCCGAGCCGAGGACCAGCACCAGCAAAGCAGCGGTTCGGGGGGAGCAGAATGCCTACTCTGAATCACGTAGTAGGCCTGAACTTGGTCAGGGGGGTTTTATCCCAAGGCCAACGAAGAGTGGTGAGGGGACACACTCAACTGGAGTGAAGTCGGGACAGCACTCCCACCAACTCGAAATGAGGCCCTCAACCAGTAGAAAGCATGAGCTGGCTCTGCCGAAGGTGGAATCCTCGATGGAAAATGCGTGGCCATCCCCCATCGTTGCACATATTTTTGTCCCCGCAGGGAAGCCGAGTAATGCCCCAAAGGTTGTCCAGCCAAACATCAAGAGAAGTAGGGGTCCCCCTACTCCCCCAAAGGGACAGCCGGGTGGTATTGACGATCCCCTACGGAGAGGCCTCAGCGGAGCTGGGGTAAGATTTTACCTCCGCCTCCTTGAGCAGGGCAAAGAGCCCGCCCAAGCAAGACGAGAGGTAGATGAGAAGAAGAATGCAGCACAAGGGCAAATACCTCTAGATGTCAGCTCCCAAGGGGCTAGTAGGGGACCTTCAGTCTTCACACCGCCTCAAAGGGAGGATAAAATTATGATGGAAGGCACTGGGCAGTCGACCGGTGCAACCCCAAAGAGTAGTAAAGCCCGCCATCAAAGCTATGCAGATGCGGCCAAGCGGACGAAGGTAGCTATTTTCGCGGAGAATGATCCCGAAGAGACCCTTACCAAGGAGCAGCTGTCGATCCTAGAGGAAGCTATCCTGGACGAGGTGGCGCTGGGCTGGAAAGTCAAAATTGGCTTTGACGGCGTCCATTTCAGACCGGGAATGATCCTGATCGACTGTTGCGACGAAGAAACGGCCACTTGGCTTAAGGCTCACGCTCCGATCCTTTCCACATGGAAGGGACCGAAGCTCGTGGCGAGATACGGAGACGATATACCCAAACAGATAATTATATCGGTGTTCCTCCCACGAAGCAGTCGGCAAGAAATGGAAAAATCCATTTTCCTGATCGGAGCGCAAAACGAGGGGCTCCACACTGGGCTGTGGAAGGTGATCGGTTGTCGGGAGGAAAGCGACGGTGCACTCGCTACCATCTCTATCGACTCCCGCAGCCGAGACACGATAAAGGCTGCGGGTCACTCACTTAGATACCGATATGGTAAAATATGGGTGAGTGGCCTGAGGAAGAAAGATGACCAAATGGCGGAGAAGGGGCAGATAGACCCCTCCGCCTCAACATCAGAGGGCTCTCAGGGGGAGAGTGTGATGGTTATCACGGAAGGAGAAGAGGAAGCAAAAGAGGTCTCCACGGTGGAGGATCTCCTCTTACAAGAAGACCAGCTACTAAAATTAATCCAGCTCCTTGATATAGCGATAAGAGTGGTGCAGTCGCCCCTCTCACTAGAGGAGTTGGATGAAATGCGACTGTTAGAAGAAGACGAGCTGCTGGAATTGATCCAGCTCATCGAGATAGAGATAAGAAAGGGGCAGTCGCCTGCTCTGGTTATGTAAACCAAGTAACCAAATGACCAGCACAAAATTAGCCCAGGTGAACACCCACAAGGCCAAAGAGGCAGCCTCAATGTTCGGCTAGAATATTCACCCGACATCATCTAGGGCTTGTGCAAAGGTGATATATGATGTGGGGCATTAGGACCCACCGGACATTATCACCAATCAAGACTTGTGGAGAGTGACGCAGCAGGAAGCAATTGCGATCACCATCAGACGACGAAAATGGAGCTGGATTGGCCACACTTTGAGAAAGCCAGCGGACGATATTACGAAACTAGCGCTCGACTGGAATCCACAAGGAAGCCGCCGAGTCCTAAAAAAAACGGAAGCTGTCACCCAAGCTTTATGATTTAACTTCCAAATCACTTGTAAGTTTATTTTTGATATGTTTTTAAGGCTCTTCGGTTTCGGATCGATAAATTAAAGGTGATTTTAACTTGCAGTCACCCAGTTGCATTGCCGCGAACCATCACCGCCAATCGGTCTTTAGAATCCTTAAAGCCTGAACAGTTTTTTTTCTTCTCGTGCAATAGAAGTTATTTTAGGCATCTTCTTACAGAACAGGCCAGTCTCATCCACGTTAGATACGGTTTCACTGCTATATTCACCGTCTTCTATTATAGTGAGTGAGTTGAGGGAACTTGCCGCTTCTCCACTCTCGCGATGCAGTGCCAATTACAGCGAGATTTAAATCGGTTGAACCAACCATTACTATCAACAAAGTATTCACCTCCTCCCACCTCCCCACCGCTCAAAAATCAGCTTAGCTTGATAGCAAACGGTTTTCTGATCTACTGGACAATTCTTCACTCTTGTTTGATTGTCGCACTATAATTTGAGCAGTGTTTTCATCTCAGACATAATACCATGACGTTTACGAATTATGCTTGAATTCAAGGATTTAGCATTTTTCGTCGAATCTAGAATTGCTGAAACAAACAAACAAACAAACAAACAAACAAACAAACAAACAAACAAACGAACAAACGAACAAACGAACAAACGAACAAACGAACAAACGAACAAACGAACAAACGAACAAACGAACAAACGAACAAACGAACAAACAAACAAACAAACGAACAAACGAACAAACGAACAAACAAACAAACAAACAAACAAAGCAAACAAAGCAAACAAAGCAAACAAAGCAAACAAAGCAAACAAAGCAAACAAAGCAAACAAAGCAAACAAAGCAAACAAAGCAAACAAAGCAAACAAAGCAAACAAAGCAAACAAAGCAAACAAAGCAAACAAAGCAAACAAAGCAAACAAAGCAAACAAAGCAAACAAAGCAAACAAAGCAAACAAACAAAGCAAACAAACGAACAAACAAACGGCTTAAGTCATATTTCTCTTTAGGGGAAGAGGTGACGCCTCTCCACAAGTTACATTGGTTTAGCCGCGTACATATACGTTTAGCTGTCTATAGGCCGAGAATTTCCCCCGACCCACGGTAAGGGATTCTCTGGCTTAAGTCATATTTCGAACAAACGAACAAACGAACAAACGAACAAACGAACAAACGAACAAACGAACAAACAAACAAACGGCTTAAGTCATATTTCTCTTTAGGGGAAGAGGTGACGCCTCTCCACAAGTTACATTGGTTTAGCCGCGTACATATACGTTTAGCTGTCTATAGGCCGAGAATTTCCCCCGACCCACGGTAAGGGATTCTCTGGCTTAAGTCATATTTCGAACAAACGAACAAACGAAAAAACGAACAAACGAACAACCGAACAAACGAACAAACGAACAAACGAACAAACGAACAAACGAACAAACGAACAAACGAACAAACGAACAAACGAACAAACGAACAAACGAACAAACGAACAAACAAACAAACGAACAAACGAACAAACAAACAAACAAACGAACAAACAAACAAACAAACAAACAAACAAACAAACAAACAAACAAACGAACAAACAAACAAACAAACAAACAAACAAACAAACAAACAAACAAACAAACAAACAAACAAACAAACAAACAAACAAACAAACAAACAAACAAACAAACAAACAAACAAACAAACAAACAAACAAACAAACAAACAAACAAACAAACAAACAAACAAACAAACAAACAAACGAACAAACAAACAAACAAACAAACAAACAAACAAACAAACAAACAAACAAACAAACAAACAAACAAACAAACAAACAAACAAACAAACAAACAAACAAACAAACAAACAAACAAACAAACAAACAAACAAACAAACAAACAAACAAACAAACAAACAAACAAACAAACAAACAAACAAACAAACAAACAAACAAACAAACAAACAAACAAACAAACAAACAAACAAACAAACAAACAAACAAACAAACAAACAAACAAACAAACAAACAAACAAACAAACAAACAAACAAACAAACAAACAAACAAACAAACAAACAAACAAACAAACAAACAAACAAACAAACAAACAAACAAACAAACAAACAAACAAACAAACAAACAAACAAACAAACAAACAAACAAACAAACAAACAAACAAACAAACAAACAAACAAACAAACAAACAAACAAACAAACAAACAAACAAACAAACAAACAAACAAACAAACAAACAAACAAACAAACAAACAAACAAACAAACAAACAAAGCAAACAAAGCAAACAAAGCAAACAAAGCAAACGAACAAACGAACAAACGAACAAACGAACAAACGAACAAACAAACAAACAAACGGCTTAAGTCATATTTCTCTTTAGGGGAAGAGGTGACGCCTCTCCACAAGTTACATTGGTTTAGCCGCGTACATATACGTTTAGCTGTCTATAGGCCGAGAATTTCCCCCGACCCACGGTAAGGGATTCTCTGGCTTAAGTCATATTTCGAACAAACGAAAAAACGAACAAACGAACAAACGAACAAACGATCAAACGAACAAACGAACAAACGAACAAACGAACAAACAAACAAACAAACGGCTTAAGTCATATTTCTCTTTAGGGGAAGAGGTGACGCCTCTCCACAAGTTACATTGGTTTAGCCGCGTACATATACGTTTAGCTGTCTATAGGCCGAGAATTTCCCCCGACCCACGGTAAGGGATTCTCTGGCTTAAGTCATATTTCGAACAAACGAACAAACGAACAAACGAACAAACGAACAAACGAACAAACGAACAAACGAACAAACGAACAAACGAACAAACGAACAAACGAACAAACGAACAAACGAACAAACGAACAAACGAACAAACGAACAAACGAACAAACGAACAAACAAACAAACAAACAAACAAACAAACACACGCACAATGAAAACAAAATTCCATTTCCTTGATTATTAGCTTCACCCTTCGAGCTTTGCTTCTGTCATATATTAACAGGAGATATTTGACATTTGTAATGGTAAGGTTAGGCTAGGTTGGGGTGGCTGTCGGCAGGAAACCGACCCACTTAGAACAACAGATGGTCCATTGTGATGCCACATGGATCGATAGGATTTCTCGCCCTACTCATTGAACCAGTTGGAGCTTGTTCCGTTTGACCATCTATACTCTGTTGTACCCATTGCTCTGTTGTTCACATTGCTCTGTTGTACACATCGCTCTGTTGTACACATTGCTCTGCTGTTCCCATTGCTCTGTTATACACATTGCTCTGTTGTACCCATTGCTCTGTTGTTCACATTGCTCTGTTGTACACATTGCTCTGTCGTACACATTGCTCTGTTGTACACATTGCTCTGTTGTACACATTGCTCTGTTGTTCACATTGCTCTGTTGTTCACATTGCTCTGTTGTTCACATTGCTCTGTTGTTCACATTGCTCTGTTGTTCACTTTTGTTTGTTTTGCTTATTAAAAATAAATGTAAATTATTTCCTGTGTTGATTGTTGTGCAATTTATTGGGGTAAACGTCCGATGGATGGTGACCCATAACCGTTGCGTGTTATGTATGCACAACAATGGACTTACAGTGCAAAAATGCTTCATTTCGTAGTGCAATACGTTTATTTCTGTTACTATGCATTTTGTGTTTTGTTATGTTATTATTGCTTTTTGTTGTAATAAACAATTTACTTGATTTATTTTAATTGAATAATTATTTAAATAAATTAACAAAAGTTCAATATTGTGGTTAGATGTAATATAACATAAATTTTATAAAAAAACGATTTTTTATAGAAAAGCATAACTTTAAAAATAACTCTTACAAATATTTCATTTTATACACTTTTTATTTAAATTTATTGCTTGATTTATTTTTGTTAATAAAATAAAAAAATTAAACATAATGCTCAGATGTAATAAAAATTAAGGAAATTACATTATTTGAAAAAAAAAATATTCTTTAATATTCACCAAATTATACCTTATTATATATATACCAAAAATTTTATGTGAAGAATAATATACCGTAATTATTATAAAAAAAATTGAAAAAATTCCATATCTCACTCCGAATAAAATATCAATAATTGGTAGATACATTTTTCAAAATATTTAATATTAATATGAATTATGATTTCCTTTCTACACAATTTGTATAAATAATATATAACTTGCGCTATTTATATAATTTGTCATTTAATTTATTTCTATTGAAGTAAAAAAATAAGAATAACAAACAAAAAACATATACATATATATTCTCCTCATTTTTATAAACATAAAACGGCAACACTTTTTTAAATTTTTATTATTACTCGAATTGTTATTATTATTATTTAAGTTACGTTAAGAGTTGCATCGGGAAGCCAGTATCGGACCCCGATAAGAGAACTACAAGGGAATTATTAATATATTTGCATTATAGAATTTTTATTAAAAATATATCTGTACATTTAATAATGTAATGTATTATGAAATTTATAACCTTTTGTCAATTGAATGCTTGTGTAAAATTTATAACACAAATGTACTAACTCAACGTTAAAACAATAACTACAACAAAAAACCAATAAAAAAAAAACTTCCGATAAATAATTTAATTTTTCCTACATCAGATTTCTTTATAAGAAGCCAGGATATTTTTTATTTTTTCATTATAATCTTCGGAATGATACTATAATCAAAAAGTTAAAACACAATGCAATTTTTTAGATGAGCATGATGGTCAATATTAATAAATAAATAGATAAACGAGACTTTAGTAATTAAGTAAAAAAAATAAATATTTTTTTATTACTTACTTGATTCTTATGACATTATTTTTATGTCATTATTAATTATTATATTATTGTAATATTTCATTATAAATAATTTATTCATTATTTTGCTACATATTTGTTAATATAAATAAAATTTTCTTAAAAAATGGTTTGTTTTCTGATTGTGAGCACATTTTAAGCCCAGTGGTAATCCTCACCATGAGCAGATTTATTATTTATGACTTATATCTAAGTTTGGAGATCGCAGCAAATTGTAAAGCTATGCGTGGATTGTAGCGATGGGTGTATTATAGCAAAGCGTTTGCGATGCGTGGATCATAGCGGCTGGCATATTGTAGCAAAGCGCTTAGCTATGCGAAGGTAGCAGCGATGAATGGTGAGCATCGTAGTAAAGCTTTGAAAATAACAAATCGTTTAGCAATACGTGGATCGTAGCCTTGGGAGCAGTGTATGAAAGTTTTAGTGATACGATTAACCGCACAAAGAGTAAGAACCTCTAAACATATATTCCTTTATGGTATTTATTTGTTAACATTATATTAAAAAGGTTTGTTTGCTGCTTCGACTGTCCAAGGAGGCACTTCTTTATGTTCTAAAAGAAATCAAAGATTTATTAGAGGAAACCTCAAATTAGCAGCGGCATAACACATCTCATCTCTTTCCTCGTACCGAACCATTGCGCTAACATTAATTGTTTCTAAAGTCATAGAAAGGCTGATCAATCGTAAGCTTATGCAGTACCTTGAACCTCAGGAAATCCTTAGCGACCGACAGTACGGTTTTCGAAGGTAACTGAAAAGTGATACCAATCTGTACACAAATTTGGTGAAAGTAAAGTTGTTGCACTCGATATTTCCAAGGCATTTAATAGAGTCTGGCATCAAGCTCTTTTGTCGAAAATGAATGCCTATGGAATTGATAATACCCTGCTTGTTTGGACTAGCTACTACCTTTTTGGCCGTTCAATTCAGGTCATATTGGACGGTTTCTAATCCAGAATTCACCGCATAAACGCCGGTGTTCCCCAGGGGTCTGTCTTATCTCCGATACCCTTTCTCATTTTCATTAATGATCTGCTATCCGCTACTTCTAATCCAATTCATTCTTTCGCTGACGACAACACTCTTAGCTTTTCATACAAGTTGGCGCTCTCTCCACGTTCCTCTTCATCACAATTGGAACTTGAACAACAATGTATGTTCAGTACGTTAAATTCTGACCTTGACAGCATAAGAAGGTGAGGACTATACAGTAGAGTAGAATTAAACCCAATGTTGCCTTCTGTTCTCTAAGCGTAATTTAAACGCCCCTACTTTATCCATGAATAGATCCTGCATAAAAGAAACTGAAAAATTCGTAATACTCGGTATGTGCGTCAACAACAAGCTTCGTTGGAACGACCACATATTTGCCAACGCTAAGAATGCTGCGTGATCTTTAGGTTTCCTAAAGCAGTGCAAGATGTACTCTACTCCTTCAGGCTACTATTTACAAGGCATATTTTTTTTTTTTTTTTTTTTTTTTTGTGTAGACCCTAGTCCAAGTGACTGACACCGCGACCTAAAAGATCTATTGTATCGATAGGGCATTAGTTGTCTAATAGACATACTACCTTCCTGATAAAAGATAATATATCCTTAGTAGCAGAGTTCTTCAACTCCACTGTTGAGCATATTTCCTTATGGAAGATGCGTTTCCTTAACCAAATAAGTGCTGGGCAATCGCAGAGAACATGTTCGGATGACTCCTCATCCTCTGCACAGAATCTGCATTCTGTTTGTGAGCCCACACCAATTTTGCTAAGATGATATCTAAGGCCACAGTGGCCTGTAAGAAAACCGGCTAGTTTCCTAATGCTACCTTTATCTAAGTTAAGGATTTCTTTATATGTATAGGGTCTGATCAGTTGTTTGGATTGCCTAAGCCCTGGGGTGTTAACCCAATGAGCCAGACGAAGTTCGCCCTCCCAACTATTTATCACCTTCGTGGCGGCACACCAGTTGACGCCACAAAAAGGTTCAGGTCCTATGAATGCAGCCTCCGAACCTGCTCTAGCTAGTTCATCTGCGGCTTCGTTGCCTGCGATACCTCGATGACCTGGTACCCAACCGAGCTAAAACACAAGGCATATATTCGCCCTAAACTTGAATACAACTGTATTGTCTGGGCATGTGCTCCCAAGACCACATTGCATCTACTGGACAGAATTTAGGACCGCTCGATAAAACTTATTGGTGACGTAAATATCGCGTAAACTATCGAATCGCTTGAATATCGTAGGAATGTTTCCAGCTTGTCACTGTTTTATTGCTTTTTCCATAAGCGGTGTTCAAAAGAAATATCCAGATACATACCGTTCCTCCGACCCAACTGAAATAACCGTGCCACTACTCGAGCTTACGGGTCCACCATTAGACCTATCTTCGGACATACCAACCAATTTAGTGATTCCTTCCTTAGCCGCACAATATAGGGTTTTTCAATAAGAGCACTTCAACTTTTTTTTTTGAATAAAACACAAACTGTTCGACTTTTGAACTAACTTGTTTTTTTATTAACGAATTTGAACATATACATATGATACATTTAAGTATGAAACTCGATTTCTTTTGCATGACCACCGCGTGCACGTTTTACGAAGTCCAATCTTTCGTTATCGTCGATGAAAAAATATGGCCCAATGACGCCGCCGGCATGTAATCCGCACCAAACAGTGACTTTTTCGGGATGCAACGGTGCCTCATGAATCACGTGTGGGTTGCTTTCTGCCCAGTAACGCATATTTTGCTTGTTGACAAATCCTTCTAGCCAAAAGTGAGCCTCATCGCTGAAGATGGCCGTAATGCTCTTAAAGTAGCGGCAACATAACGATTATTTTGATAAAAAATTTGCACGATTTGCAATCGCTGTTCACATGTGTAGCGTTCCATGATGAAATGTATACTAATGAAGTTTCCAAATGACAAAAGTACAATAAAAAATATGGCGTCGTTCGCCGTCTCTATTGGAGAAAAGTTGAAGCGCACCTGTTGAAACACCCGATAGTTATGTGGAATGAATTGCCCGACTCTGTGTTTCCGCATTTGTATGATCTGCAGTCATTTAAGTCACTCTCTTTAATTAGTCAACGAGCAACCATTATAAGGGTATAAGCTAAGCATTATAAGGGTGCAAACCCCTCAAGCGTGAGTATATTATATCAAAAAAATGTATTTAAGATTGCGACAACTTTAAGGTTCCTAGGCGAAGGATCTTATCAGAAAAGTGTTGGACAAGATTTTCACATTGGAATGCCTCAACCAATGGTCTCTAAGGTAAAGTGTGAAGCATTGGAGATCTCGAGAGGAAAAACTCTGCACAGAAATGATCGAGTTATAAATGACGAACGAGGAAAAGCTAGCTAGCAAAATCGTATGTTTACAAGAACAGTGTTCCTCCCGGAGTTATTTTGAGTGGGGATGGTACTCAGATTTTTATAATAGGATGGGTCCTCATAGCATTAGTGCAATGATGGTATGTAATCTATTAATCTTATCATTGACTATAAAATTAACAAACATCTATTAAAGGCATGTGATCACAAAATGACCCATGACTTCGTTTTATAGTCCATGGGCAGTGAATGAAAATATATGGAAGAAGCGTTTAAAAATAGAGATAAAAGTAAAATCCTTGGTATGTACTTGGTACTTTTGACCCTATTTTATGAGCATGAGTTGTATTTTTTTAAATTTTGGTGATGGTGGTTATACTCTAGAGCGATGGATGATGACTTCATATAAAAGACAGCTGTAAGCAATAGTCGCAAGCCAAATTGTAATTCAATGCACTCAAAATACCGGAGCATAATCGAAAGATATTTCGGAGTTCTTAAGGGAAGATTTTTGTGTTTGCTGCACCGTGGACAACCCTTCAACTTAGCCTTCATGACACAAAAGTAACACAACTATTGCAAAACAAATAAGAGAATAAATAAAGTTATAATGTAACTCATGTATTAATTTAACATAAAATATTTTATATTAAAGAAAGTCTATATATGTATGTAGCTGATGCAACTCCTCCCCCAATTGGAGATGATGTTGCATGGGCAGGAGCGTTAAGATGCCGGATGTTGCTGTGATCTTGGGTGGTTGTTCTGTATACAGGGTGTATCCGTTAAGGTGGCAAATACTTAAAGGGATGATTCCTTGGTTAATTTCGTGAAAAAAATCGTATTGGTGGGGAGGGGGGGTCTATTTTCACCCCCTGCGGTGTACATAGCGTTTAATGCGAAGAGATGTACTTTTGATCTTACATCACTTCACACCCTGTAACTCTTGAACGCTTCTAGCTACAAGGCCAATGTTGGTCATTTTTGAAAGAAAATTAAATTTATACGATCAAATAATTAACATTTTCTTAAATTCTTGAAACCGTTACCGATATAAACGTCGTCAAAATCCAAAAATGTTTTTTTCTTTTCTTAAATTTTATTTTCAAACGCGAATATTTCGAAAATCGCTCTCGGATAATTTTTTTTGACAAATACAATAATAAAGCCTATTCAATTTTCTACAAGTCCACCTCACAATAGTTATGCATTCGGTCAACTGGAGCAGGGTTAAAAGTGAAAGTTTCTAAAATGAACGAAAAAGTACTTTTCACCTTACATGACTTCACACCCTATAACTCTTGAACGCTTTCAGATACAAGGTTACTTTTAATCTTTTTTGAAAAAAGAGTACATTTTTAAGATTAAACAATCTACATTTTTTTAAATTATTTAAGCGATAACAGAGCAGGAAACAATGTTTTAGTACCATCACATAAAAATTAAAATGCATCGTCGAAAATTAAAAACCAAAAGCTGTTGCTTTGAGATATTAAAGTAAGACCAGCTAAGCTTTACCAAAGCAACACAGCTTTTATCGACTCAGTAATTTAATCATTGTGTACATGACGAATAAAGTAATGATTGTGAATTGTTGCTTTGCCAATATCGCCATCAAAGATGACAGATTAAGAATACAAATGCATATTTGAATCCAAGAGAAGGCAAATTATGTGCAACAAAAAATATTTCATAAGTTGCAACTAAGTAAACTTTAACTTAAGTTAAAAATTATTTAGAATATAATACTGTAGAATTAATGAAAGTAATAATTGTGTGCTACAATGGACAATGTTAAAAATTAATAACTAAATATTGGGTGGGGTGGGGTTTAAAAAATGGGCGTGGCCTAATAGTGGGCGCGGCTTAAATGGGCGTGGCTTAAAGCGGGCGTGGTTTAAAAATGGGCGTGGCCTAATAATGGGCGTGGCTTAAACGGGCGTGGTTAAAAAATAAAATAAAAATGGGCGTGGCTTATTAATGGGCGTGGCTTAAACGGGCGTGGTTAAAAAAAATAAAATAAAAATGGGCGTGGCTTAAACGGGCGTGGTTTAAAAATAAAAAAAAATAAACGGGCGTGGTTTAATAAAATAAAAATAAAATGGGCGCGGCCTAAAAGTGGGCGTGGTTTAAAAATAAAAATAAAATGGGTGTGGTTTAATAATGGGCGTGGCTTATAAATGATACTATCATGGCTTAAAGCGGGCGGGTCTTAAAAAAAATAAAAATAAAATGGGCGTGGCCAAATAGTGGGCGGGGTTTGTAACCACGCCCATTTTAGTTAATTTTCTGTAAGCCACGCCCATTTATAAACCACGCCCATTTATAAGCCACGCCCATTTATAAGCCACGCCCATTTATTTTTTTTTATTTTTAAACCACGCCCGTTTAAGCCACGCCCATTAATAAGCCACGCCCATTTATTTTTTTATTTTAACCAAACCCGCTTTAAACCACGCCCATAAATAAGCCACGCCCGTTTATAAGCCACGCCCATTTATTATTTTTTATTTTTAAACCACGCCCGTTGAAGCCAATACAGAATGCATCAGAATTGCAGGTGACCGTAACTATCTCTGACTGGTGGAAGTGCGGTTAAACCTCCACGTCGTGGCCGCCGGTATTTCGCTAATCGCTAGTATCGGGCTAGTCGGCGCGAGGCCAATAACTTCGCCCGTAAAAGACTCTATTACGGAACCCCAAATAAGCCTCGGATACACTGATGAACGATAACGAACACAGCAACGAAAACGGCTCAACGATTTCAAGAAATGGACACGCCTTAAAAATACTATCATTAGTAATGCTGACACCATCTTAGGCAGTCGTCGTAGAGATCGGAACGAGTGGTTTGATGACTAGCTAGCGACTGGACGTAAGAACGTTGCAGAACCGAACAATTCAACAATCTCACAGAACGCGGGCACGCGAAGATGAATATAAAGCGCTCAGAATATATGAAAAACCAGTTCACCGGCGAAAGAAAGCAGCCTGGGACAAGAGGCACCTCCGTGAACTGTTACAGGTACAGAGAGCAAGGACCGCACCTGGCGCGGAAGTTCTAACAAAAAGTCCGCGGTATGACGTAATATACACCGCGCTGCACATACTGCAAAGGGTGGTAATCTGATCTTAAAGGTATCTTAGAGCGATGGAAAGAGCACTTTCATGAACTAACTGAGGAATTGCTGTCTATGTATCATCTATCTGTCATCTATCTATTAAGGTAACGAATTCTAGACTTTTTTTTTTGACATAAGACACCCTTGCCACCTTCCTCGGTATAGAAGACACCTTCAACAATGTCCACATTCATGCCCCGCAGGAGGCTCTCACTCACTACTCGGGAGGAGTGTCTGTGACTGCAGCTAAGGTTTTTCCCCAAGGCGGAGTGCTTTCTCCCATTCTATGGGCACTAGTCATTGACAATCTTCTAGTCGATCTTCACAGATCAGGCTACATCGCCATTGGTTATGCGGACGATTTGGCAACTTGTACGACTATTACAAGTGTCATGCAAGGTGCTTTACTTTTTTAAAATGGTGCAGCAGAGAAGAACAATCCATCAACCCTTGCAAAGCCGGTCTTGTGCCTTTCACGAAAAGAAGACTGGTCGATTTGAGACTTTTCATCATCAAAGGCACTATGGTAGATTATACCAAAAGCTACAAAGAATTGCCTGTCTAGGGCGCTATGCGCACCTGCCCTACGACTGCATTAGAAGTTGTTCTATGGCTTTTTTTTTTTTACTTTTAATCTTTTTTGAAAGAAAAGTACATTTTTAAGATCAAACAATATGTGTACATTTTTTTTAAATTATTTAAGCGATAGCTATATAACGGTCTTCAAAATCAAAAATTTTTTTTTTTTCAATTGTATTTAAAAACACGATTAATTCCAGAAATGCTGTCGGTTAAATTTTTTTTTCACAAATGCAGTATTCAATCTCCTAGAAATCCTTGACAAAATATTTGTGCATTCAGACAAAAAGAGTGAGATAGTATGCTGGTTGGGTTACTACTATTACGTATAATAAGAAATGCATGACGTCTCAGTGTTCCCGTAGCACAAGTGCAACAAAATTACACGTGGAACGGATGGTCCCTTGCCAGTTCACTCCAGTGCATAATCAGCTTCAACAAGACATACCTTAGGAAGGACTTAATTTGCCCTATTTACTGTTTGGATAAGTGTTAGATATTTTTTTCTCATGGCTACCAGTATCTCTTGTAATGTGGAATGGAGTCTTTCTATGTTACCATTGCCTGTATGCGTATTGGACCTCGACTTGTTGTTCTCTAAAGAACTATTTCAGATATTCTGATTATAATTTTTAATGGCTTACCGAATATGGAACACTCGCTAGTATTTCTATCTTTTTCGTCCAGTTTCTATTTGGCAAAAAGTAGGCATATGTTTTTTTTTTTCGTAAGCTTATCTATTAGGGTTAACGGGGATGTTTCTTAAAGTAATATTTATCCATATGAAGAATTACATTGAGCCTGCTTGTTGTTGGACTAAGTTCATATTTATTTCATATTGGTTTGCGTTAGTATTTGGCCTCTAAGCAAGTCTTGCAGTTGTTAATGATCCTGTTGATTTCTTTAATGAAATGAAGCAAATATATAGTCTGTATTTCATTCCTGTCTTCGTCGTATAAAGTTCCAAACACAAATTTTAGTATTTCGTTTTTTAAGCTGTGATAAGTTTCTACTATTCCACTATGAACGCTTTCTTGGGTATGCAAGAATGCGAAGAACAAAAAATGCCTTAAAAGCGAATGCTTGTGGCTTTCTTTTCATAACTAATAGAGAATAATATAGAGAATTAAAAAATTACACAAATTAAACGAACTACGCTTAGCATTTGCCGTTTGATTTTCTTTTTTTTTTTTTTTTTTCACAAGCTTTTATTTAACTTGCTTTGTCCGTTAACCACAAATCTCGCAAGTCGATTTTCATCAACTTCCCGTTGTCCAAATGAGTTGAAATTTTGCACAAACATATAGTCTCCACGACAATGCAATGTTATGGTACAAATAAACTTTTCCGACCATGGACTTGGCAGTTAGAAGCTTCATACATTTATTGGTCTAAAATTTTGCAACCCTGTTTTGATGTACATACATACTTCTTGTTATCCGATCGAATTGTACTTTCGCACACATATGCAGTACTAATTATGTTACAATAAATTTGATTACATTGACCTAGTCTGATTAAAGATACAATCAGTTGTTTGGATTCACCTGTTTCTTAGCTGCAAATCTTGCAAGTTAATTTTTATCTTTGTCCGTTCTCCTTGGGTTGAAATATTGAACAAACCTGTAGTCCCCGTGACAATGCAATGTTTTGGTGAAAATTAACTGTTACCATGATGAACAATGCTGTAGAATCTTCAAAGATTTGTCTGTGTCAAATCTTGCAAGCCCATTTTAACATACTTCTCGTTATAGTATCGAGTTTTACACACATTCGTAGCAATGATCTTTATATGGAAGGTACAAGCAGTTCTTTGATTATATCTGTTTGGTTGCACAATAGCCTCTTCCCCTCTGCATTGTAATCTCACATCTTTTATTGGATAGATAATCCCTTTGGTAAGACATGGGTGTGGGTCAATTTAGTGAGACATCTCTGTGAGCTGGCCAATCTGCTTTACAGTGAACCTTATTCTAAATCAAAAACCTTCAAAATAAAATAAAAAATCATTATAATTGCAAATGTTCACATTCATCGCAAATGCTTATTTCTGCCCCTACGATTATCCAACATATTTTATTTCATATAGCATTCCTTAAGGAAGACTTGGCTATTAGTAGCATCTATTGAACAAAGCTGTGAGCTGGTTAATTTTTATTACAGTGAACATGTATTTAACAAATACAAAATTTTTGCCTTCTGTTAAATAGCATTACACATATGTATATATCCATTAGTAGTTAAAAGTAGTTAGTAGGTAATAATAGTTTATATGTCATGGATATTGGTACAGATTTTTTAACACAACCGCGCTCATTTGGGTTTTACCAGCATTTGTTAAAAAAACAAATTTGCATTAGCACGTAAAAATAACTAGTAGATAATAAAAGTTCATTTGGTCTGCAGTGCACACATTTGGGCCTTTCCAAAATATCGGGTGTTTCAACAGGTGCGCTTCAACTTTTCTCCGATAGGGACGGCGAACGACGCCATATTTTTTATTGCTCTTTTATTATTTGGAAACTACATTAGTATACATTTCATCATGGAACGCTACACATGTGAACAGCGATTGCAAATTGTGCAAATTTTTTATCAAAATAATCGTTCTCGGGCTCAAGAGCAAATCGAAAATGATGCAGATTTTCACCGAAAAATCATCTTCAGCGATGAGGCTCACTTTTGGCTAGAAGGATTTGTCAACAAGCAAAATATGCGTTACTGGGCAGAAAGCAACCCACACATGATTCATGAGGCACCGTTGCATCCCGAAAAAGTCACTGTTTGGTGCGGATTACATGCCGGCGGCGTCATTGGGCCATATTTTTTCATCGACGATAACGATCGCCACGTTACTGTTAATGGAAATCGGTACCGCGATATGATAAACGATTTTTTTTGAATGGAATGGACTTGGACGACATGTGGTTTCAGCAGGACGGGGCCACATGCCACACAGCACACGATACAATCGCGTTATTGAAGACAAAGTTCGATGAGCGTGTTATTTCGCGAAATGGGCCCGTCCAGTGGCCGCCGCGCTCGTGTGATTTGACACCTCTAGATTATTTTCTTTGGGGTTCTGTGAAGTCATTGGTCTATGCCAATAAGCCGGCGACGTTGCAAGAGCTCAGAGCCAATATTGAACGTGAAATTGCTGGAATTTCGGCCGATTTATGCGAAAGAGTGGTCGAAAATTGGGTTCAAAGATTGGACTTCGTAAAACGTGCACGCGGTGGTCATGTAAAATTTATCATATGTATATGTTCAAATTCGTTAATAAAAAAAAAAGTTAGTTCAAAAGTCGAACAGTTTGTGTTTTATTCAAAAAAAAGTTGAAGTGCTCTTATTGAAAAACCCTGTATTTACTTACCGCTACAATCCACGCATCGCTTTACAATTTGTTGCGATCTCTGAACTTAGATAAAAGCCATAAATCATTATATAAGCTAGGCATACGCATGAACACTGAATTTTATGAGTTCCTAAAAAAACAAATCTCTTGGGAAACGACTTTGAATACAAAAGAAATCTGCTCATACTGAGGATTACCACTGGGCTTAAAAATATGTTGGCAATTAGAAAACAATCATTTTTTTAAGAAAAATTTTTTTATTGTTTTTAATTATTTTTAAATTGTTTTTTTTTTAATTTTATTTTATTTATATTAACAAATATGTAGCAAAATAATTAATAAATTAGTTGTATATTATAATGAAACATTACAATAATATAATAATTAATATTGAAATAAAAATAATGTCATAAGAATCAAGTAAGTAATAAAAATATATTAAATTGGTTTTACAGTTTTTTACAAACAATGTTTTTATGACAACTTTATTACTCAATTACTAAAGTCTCGTTTATCCATTTATTTATTAATATCGACCATCATCCTCACCTAGAAAATTTCATTGCGTTTTAAATTTTTGATTATAACATTATTACGAAAAAAAATAAAAAATATCCTGGCTTCTTATAAATAAATCTGATTTAGGAAAATTTAAATTATTTATCGCATTATTTTTTAATTGTTTTTTTGTTGCAGTTTTTGTTTTAACATTGAGTTAGTAACTTAGATTTACATTAGTGTTATAAAGTATTTTACACAAGCATTCACTTGACAAAAGGTTAAACATTTCATAAAACATGTAAGGTACAGATAGTTTATTAAATGTACACATATTTTTGAAATGTTTGTTAATTATTTTTTACGGATGTTTTATAATTAATATAATTACTACAATGCAAATAGTTATATTAAAAACACTCTAGTAGTTATCATAAATGTTTCTCTAATCGGGTTTCGATACTGGCTTCCCGATGCTATTCGTAACGTAGCTTAAATAACAGGAATAATAAGTCGAGTAATAATAAAAATTTAAAAAAGTGTTGCAGTTTGAAGTTTTTTTTTTTTTTTTTTTTATATTTAAACTTATTGCCAAGTGAAAAAAAAATGAGATGGATATATATTTATATGTTTTTTTTTTGTTATTGTTATTTTTTTTATTTCAATAGAAATAATATCAAATGACAAATGATATAAATATCGCAATTAATATATTATTTATAAATTTTTTTTGGAAAGAAATCATTAATAATTTTATTATTAAATATTAAAAAAATTTTGTTTATCAATAATTGATATTTTATACAAAGTAAAGGTATTGTTTTTTTTTTTAATTTTTTTTTTATAATAATTACGGTATTACAATTACAATTGCAATTTCCATAATTTTCATTACATCTGAAAATTATATTTGATTTTTTTTATATTATTTTTATTTTAATTTTTATTTAACTTTTTTATTTTTATTTATTTTTTATTTAATTGAAATATAATAAAGTTATGCTTTTCTTTCAAAAAAATGTTTTTATTAATATTATGCTATATTATATCTAACCAGAGTTTAATATAGACTCTTGTTTATTTTTATTTAAATAATTATTCAATAATATTTAATTTTTTTATTTTATTTTTATTTTTATTTAACAGAAATAAATCAAGAAATAATTGTTACACATAAATGGTAGATATAAAATAAAATATTTTTAGATGATAATCACAATCTTAATATTTATTAATTTAATTCTTAAAATTTTATTCCTAGATTTATTTATTACTTTATTGTACATAGTAAGAGGGAGTATAGTAATCATAAAATATTTCGAACTCGGGACTTATGCAGATTTTGCACATAAATCAAGAAATAATTGTTACACATAAATGGTATAAAATAAAATATTTTTTTAGATGATAATCACAATCTTAATATTTATTTATTTAATTCTAAAAAATTTTATTTGTAGATTTATTTATTACTTTCTTTTACATAGTCATAGGGGTTACAGGGAGTCAGAACAAAAAAAAAATCATCCAGTCTACAACCCAGACGGCTGAATTGATGGATATTTAAGCTTTTTTTTTATAAATCGCGAGGGGTCAGTTGGTTTTGGCGGAAATTGGCCAAACGCAAATGGCAGTTTACATGAACAGTTTTTCGAGTTTTTGCAAATATCTCAAAAAGTATAGCACTTATCAGAAATCTGTTGATTCTTGATCTTTAAAACTTCTAAACATTGCGAGTATATCAAAAAAATTTAATAGAAATAAATTAAAGAACAATAGTTACAACATAGTTGGTATTGCATAAAAAAGGAGACATAGCAAATAATCAATAACTACCGAGCCATAAGATTGATATAAGTTATTTATAAAGTTTTTGCAAAATGCATTTTTTGTAGAATCAGAAAATTCTTAGACGAACAACAATCAACTGAGCAGACTGGCATTCGCCAAGGTTTTAGCACTGCGTACCATCTGCAAACATTCAAGCTAGTAATCGAAACGTGAAAGAAGTACCTACCAACAGAACCTAATAATAAGGGATTCGATAAAGTGGAGCATGTTGTAAATCACTTGCCCCCTTATTAATAAACACTGAATAGCAGTGTGTTAGCACTAATTTATCTGTTAACTGGTAATTTTCATTAATAAATGTAAGTAAATGCTTTATCAACGAGCGGATAGCTTAACTCACCGAATTTTGTGTATAAGGAGCGGATAAGTTTTTAACATACATTTCATATGGAGTTAGTTGTCATGACAAAAATCGGTCTGAATATTAAAATATAACAAAAATATTGAGCTAATTTCAGTGTCAGCTGCTGAAATATGAGAGCGTTACTCGAATATTTGTACAATTCGGTAGCGGATAGCTGACATAGACAAATAATATGTTTATTAATAAGAAAACTTCTCAAACGAACAAGTTTCCTATTCGTGTGATGGCTAACACATGTGTTAACGAGCGGATAGTTATTTTTTTATTAATACGGGTGTTAAAAATCAAGGCATATGCAACAATATAATAAAAATAATCAAAACTATTTGCCCAAATGCAACTGCTAGACTATCCTTGGAAATCAAAGGAAGAATCATCAAATTAGGAGATGAGTTAGACAAGTTGATAGAAGAGATCTTTAGATTAATGAAATGGGATTCATTAGAACTAAAAATAGATGGTGAATATCTAAATAATCAGAGATTTACAGATGAACAGTTGATTGTGCTCGTTACAGTAGCAATAGAAGACATGAAGTAAATGTTACATGATACAGAAGCGGCATGCTTCATAGCGGTAGTAGGTAGGATACCAATTGTTGGTAACCAAATAAGAAAACTTACGTTCATTAAAACAAAGCAAACGAAAATTGCGAATTTGTGAATTAAAATCAAAAAGCGAGTGAAAATCGTGAACACTTAAAATTTCGTGAATTTAAATCCACAAATCATATGTAGGCAAATTACAAAGAAACTATTCTTTCTTTTTAACACGAACAGAAAACAAAATAACATAATAAAATATATCTCGAAGTGTAAAATCAACCAGAAAATTCAAACCAAGTTAAAAATCAACTTCTACAGAAAGTTAACAAATAAAATAAAAATATATATAAACATACATATAACAATAGATATGGAAATAAAAAAATATATATCATAATCGAAACCCTTAAGTCGATAAGGTCATTTAATGGAAGGAGAGAAGATCTGGCGCAATATATAAGGAGCATCGAGTCAGTGAGCGGCTATCTCAATGAATTTGGAGAAGACGAACAGCGGTTGTACCTGATGAATATCCCACAAACCATCGAAGGAGACGCCAGAACATGGGAGCAACTAAGAATTAAGCGTTAATACAAGAATTCGGTGAGAAGACGAATTACTTATATTGCTTAATACTCATGCAAGAACGTCATTGATAAAAAATGGGGTTTGCAACCAAACCTGGTACACTGGCTTTACACTTCGGTATTGAGACCAATACTACTGTACGGGGTAAGCGTATGGTGGCCAGATATGGAAAAACCAGTATATTGGGGAATGTACAAAGAGCGGCCTGTATGCTTATGCTGATATCTACACCACCAACTCGCACTCTAGAGGTTATGCTCCACTAGATATATTTGGCAAACAGAAAGCGGCAATTACAGCTACGCGACTGTTAGCTGTCGTTCAGTGGAGAAGTCTTCAAAAGGACACTCCACCATAACTAATCGCTTAAGCAGGAACTGACGAAACTGGATTACATAACACCAATGTTATGCTTTCAAAAAGGTTTTTTGGACAACAATACCCTCCAGAGAAGACTGGAACAGTGGATCCGCGAACCGATAACGAAACAATACAGTTTTTCACGGATAGCTCTAAGCTAGACGGTAAAGTTGGAGCAGGAGTTTTCTGTGCCAAAGCTGAAAGTAAGCATCTCTGTCCGTCTACCTGATCGCTGCAGCGTATACTGAGGCTGAGGTGATAACGATTGAAGAGGTTATGAGTTGGCTGAAGCATAATGTACTATATCTTCAAAGAAGATTATCATTTATGTGAACAGTCAGGCGGCCATAAAATCGTTGGAGACGGTCTCGCTGAAATCTAAGATGGCGTTGAGCTGTCACTCCTCTCTTAACGAGATGAGTAAGCAGTTCAATATAAGGATAATTTGGGTCCCAGGCCACACAGATGTTGAGGGGAACTGCAGGGCGGACAAGTTAGCTAGACGTGGTACGACTCTCCAGCTGCTACCGGAAAGGGCAGAGGTAGGAAGCCCTATCGCGACACAGAAATTTGAGCTTCGGAAAGAGGCAGAGACAATAACAAATGAAAGATGGGAAAACACCGACACTTGCAATATTTCAAGAAAAGTCTGACCGAAGCTGGACTTGAAGCGCTCAACTGCGCTTATTTCCCTACAAAAACTTGAACTAAGAACGGTTGTAGGGATAATGACAGTATACTGCCTTCTAGGGAAACACGCGAAAAGGATGGGGGTCGAATATAATGACTTCTGCAGAAGTTGCATGGACGAGGAGGAGGAAGAGACCATAGAACATCTTCTTTGTTCATGTCCGGCACTAATGACAGAAGGACGTAAATAATCGGTTAATGAATAACCTATCAGATGTCGAAAACGGCAAAGTGCGAGTTATACTACGATTCATCAAGAGCTCTGAATGGATCTTCTGAAAAGGGCAAAGGTATAAGATCCTGTGGTAACACAAAGGAGCGCGAATGGTCTAAGTGAGCATTAGCTGCCACAGCAACCTAGCCTAACCTAACCAGACACATTACTTCTTGAATTTAATTATTTTAGATAATATAAGAGTAGCTTTAAAGAGTATTATAAAAATAGAAATAATCATTTGTGTAGAATTAAAGATTGTATCGGTCGCAGTAACGAGTCAGTACCTACAACTTAAAATAATGTACAATAGTGAATGTGAGAGACAAGCTTTCGAAGTTTTTCGAAATGGTTTGCCACCAAATATTCAAGCGTATCGAAAATAGATTCGGCCTTTTCGTTACTTATTGAAAATAATTCAACAGACGAACGTACATCTGTTGTTCCGAAGTCAATACCGCATTTAAGTCAAGTTATGTTTCCTCAAAATCTAGTTTTACAAAATCCGTGATCCTAATAATAATTTCCAGAATTATAGGTCCCACCCAATATTTCAATGAAGGCCAAAACTAAAATTCTATGAGGGCAAGTAGTAATTGTAACCATCATGTTTCAATGAAAAGATTCAGGAAAATATAACTATTAACAACTGAAAATAGCAGTTTTCCATACATTTTTCACTTTTAAGAAAAAAAAAAAAAAAAAAAAGGAAATTAATTAGACAAAAAGTCTCCACCCATGGTGGTGACTTCCTTGCTTCCTAATATGAAAGGCTGAATGAAGTCAACCAGCTGTGCAAAGACTCAGCTTCCTCTGAAAAGGAGAACATGTGCCTTGGCGAGTTATCGGACAATGATGCGCATGTGCCTTGGCGAGTTATCGGACAATGATGCGTCCGAATCCAGCAGTAGCAATGAAGACAGTCGCAAACAGCGGTCTTCGCCCATGCCAATAAAGGCCAAAAGAAGGAGGTTGTCTGGAAATTCCAGACCATCATCGCCCACCAACATCATCTTCTCCTGCAGTGAATGCTGTTGAAGTGAGAAAACCGCTGAAAGTCATTGCTGTAGAGAAAACAGCCATGGCAAAAGAGGCACAAAATGTTATTAAGAAGACACCACCTTCAGCAAGCAAAAAAGCCCCAATTACGGGACCAACATCGAAACCATTTGCTATGCCACCAATAGTCTGTTTTAGACTCAACGTTGCTGAACTATCTAAGTTCGCGAAGAGGGCCAACATTAGTTGCAGAATTCGCAACATCAACACCAGTAAGTCGGTCGTTACGGCCATAAACAAAGATGGGCACCAGAATATTCGGTCTTCCCTACAATCGGGAAAGACTGAATTTATCACTTACACTGCTAAGGAGGACCGTAAAGAGATGTTGGGGTCCTAAAAGGCATACACCACTCCTTCGATACTGATGATGTCATGGATGCATTAACGGCAGAGGGTATCCCTGTACTGGAGGTCAAACCCTTCAAATCTCAGAGGACCGACAGGAAATTTAACAATTTCATTGTCGAACTTGAGAAGAACTGCGATAAGGCAGCAGTTTGCTCAAAAACCCTCCTGATGAACCAGCTGGTACATTGGGAAAAACTTAAACCGGCATGCATTACACAGTGCAGAAACTGCCAAAAGTTTGGACATGTCGCAAGCAACTGCGGCATGAAATACAGATGCGTTAAGTGCAAGGACGAACACGTACCTGGACAATGCCCGAGAAACGCAGACAACAAGAAAGACGACAACGTCTTCTGCGCAAATTGCCAAAAATCTGGACATCCTGCAAACTATCGATGATGTCCTAAATATAAAGAAAAAATGGCGGAAAAAGTAAAAACCGCCCAAAAGAAGATGGAGCAGCATAAGTTCGCCCAGAAATCTGCTGCAAAAGCTATAGTGAAAGGAGTTAGCTTTGCTAGTATAGCTGCTATGGGGACTGCCAGCAAGCCAGCAACAATCAACAAACCACCACCAACAATCCAAGCAAGCAAAAAACCAGTAAGGAAGCTAGCTCCAAAACCGGCACCATCTACTGGAAAGTCTAACATCTTCGACGATACGGAAAGGCTATTTGGAGCAGACCTTTTCACAATTTTGCAGAAAGCAAGAGACGTCGTGCCTGCTAACTTATGGCAGTCTTGATGACAGGTCCAAATCAACCGTTTTGGGTCGACTTATTTGTGAATTATGTTCACAATAAGTAGGATAAGTATATTCTCATATAATGTAAACTCTATTTACTCGTTAGCTAGGCGTATCACACTAAAATTATTTATTAAAACTAATAAACCTGACATTCTTCTTTTACAGGAAACTAATACCCATTCAGTCCAGACGGATACAACATCCACAGGGTCGACAAAAGCAGTGATTGCTCTGGGACGGCGGTCCTTATCAGGAACACTATGGCAGGCGAAAAGGTGCAAATCAGTGGTTTGCGTAGCATAGAAGTAACAGCTGTCAGCATCAAAGTCACCGAGGTTGAGGCCTTGTTGGGATTCAAATCCTCACCAGCATACCATCGATATCCTCATGTTCATAAGCAGGAAGTAAAGAGGCAAATTAAGGAGATGTTTGAACAAGGTATTATACAATCACCGCAATCACCATATTCAGCATTGTTTCAAAGAAAATGGATGGAAATATCCAATCCCAATGATTTTAGCGATCTTAACTGCTGCCTGACAATGCAGAGACGTGAGCAGAAAAATGCTGGGCAGTGGTAAGCGCAGCAGCAAGTTGCTTTCTGCGATCTTAACTGCTATTCTATTCTAGAAAAAAATTGGGTAAGTGTATGTATTTTACAACAGTTGATCTTGCAAAGGGATTTAATTAAATCGAGATTACTCCAGGAAGTATGGCAATGACAGCGTTCACTCCGGCGCATGGACATTACGAGTTCAAAAGGATGCCTTTCGGTTTAAAGAATGCTCCGGCTATATTTCAAAGACTTATCATCACATGGTGCACAGGGGGTTACGTCAGCCAACAATTCGTCTGACAAACACCGAACCCAAAAGCCGTTGAAACCTAGTTGCATCAGCGTTGCACTGTAAGGCAATCTAGTTCAACGGTCAGTAGATCAAATTTCATCATTCCTTATTATCAATTTTGTCAATTTAACAAAATGTAACACAACAACAAAATACATTATAATAATTCTTAGCATTAAGTCACGAATAGAAAAATTAAAAATTAAAAATTCAGTCTAATAAAGTACTCAGAGCAGTGAAGTAAAAAGTTTTTTTTTTTTTTTTTTAAAGCCGCGAAGTAATAGCGACATAATTCCCGAGGGGTGCCCATATTATTTTTTTTATAAATTAGCCCGATTTTCTTCAAATTTTCAACACATGTGTATCTCCAATGGACAAAACATTTTGTAGTACATGTTTTGAAAATTTTGAAATAAAGGGGCTCTAATAATACTTTTTTCCAAATGAATCCGGTTCAAATTTGTATCTCCTTTTGAAGAATTAACATGAAATTTTTTTAAATATTTATGGGTTTTTTTTTTATTCAAACTCAAAAAACTTTGTATGTCTGTTCGCGATTACCTCGAAAATCGTTTCATCCCATATAGCTAAAAGTTTGGGTCGTAGTGAGTACGGTTGGGGTTGATGCTTATAGTCGGTTAGCTTTATGATGGTGTTGAGGGTGAGCAGGTCACGGTTCGGGTGATCGGGTTTGTGGTATGCCAGTAGGAATTATTTGGCGAGAAGCTCGTTGTTCGCGATTACCTCGAAAATCGTTTCATCCCATATAGCTAAAAGTTTGGGTCGTAGTGAGGACGGTTGGGGTTGATGCTTATAGTCGGTTAGCTTTATAATGGTGTTGAGGGGGTTAACATGGTGCGTGGCTAGATATAGTTTGTATGCGATTGACACGGAGACCGTGCGTTTGATAGATAGATGTGATACCTACATGTGGGATTAGTGGGTTTGGGGTATCTTAAGGTGGGTTTTGGTGGTCTGGCGGGTCGGGCGGTAGTGTTATGAGGACGGTGTGGTGGGGGCAGTCATGTCTATATACAAATCGGCATCAAAAAAATATAATAATATTATTTGGCATGGCAGTCGGTCTGGACTTGTGATCCTATAGGCTTAGCGATTAGCTTCCAACTAGAGGGTTCTCCCCTCTTCCCGGGCGGGAAATCATTGACTTGCCTACGTCTTCAAAATCTGCAATTATTCGTTATCCACAACTGACTACAAGTAGATTATTTCGTAAAGACGTAGACTGCGTTGAAATTGAAAACACAGACCAAAGAGAATATTTATGCGGGGAAGGTAGTCAAACATTGAATATAATTCTGTTCCTTATTCCTACTTTTATGTTGTTCTACCTCAGGAAAACCTTGTTTATACATAATATGAGAGATATAACTTCATTTGTCTTTAGTTGATGAAAATTCGTGTTCTTACCATCTTTGCAGGGCATCAAACACCATGAGTGCAAGTTCCTTAGAGGGGAAGATTAAGCAAATTTGTGCTTTAATCAGTATTAATAAGGAGGACAGAAAAGTATACACGGAAGACTTCTGTATTATACGGAACTATATACTGGACATTATGAAGGAAGATCCAGTTTTTAAGTGCATTTTTGGCGGCGATAGTTTATTCGGTAAGACAGAAAACGAAATGTATGGTAACCGAATATTTAATTTTAAATTACACTTTTACATTGTACTTTATTAGGCAGTTACCTGTGTTACGTTACGTTACGTAACTAGCCATAATCACAATTTCATATATTAATAATAACTATTTCATGTTAATAAATTTGTAATTACTAGTGCTGCTGTAATACATAGTTTATAATATTCCCCTTTTATATTCAATGAATTTACTTTAAGCTAATGACTGAATGAATTGTAGTGTATGTATATCCATAACATACACACCATACACACCAACCAATATCCATAAGATTGTACCAACCAAATAAAAGTCCAAAAAACATAAATTGTAACAGCACCAATACTCAATATAAATATTCAAATCCACAAAGCCATAAATTACGCAATAGTATCGGGTGTTTCAACAGGTGCGCTTCAACTTTTCTCCGATAGGGACGGCGAACGACGCCATATTTTTTATTTTTCTTTTGTCATTTGGAAACTACATTAGTATACATTTCATCATGGAATGCTACACATGTGCAAATCGTGCAAATTTTTTATCAAAATAATCGTTCTTGGGCTCAAGAGCAAATCGAAAATGATGCAGATTTTCACCGAAAAATCATCTTCAGCGATGAGGCTCACTTTTGGCTAGAAGGATTTGTCAACAAGCAAAATATGCGTTACTGGGCAGAAAGCAACCCACACGTGATTCATGAGGCACCGTTGCATCCCGAAAAAGTCACTGTTTGGTGCGGATTACATGCCGGCGGCGTCATTGGGCAATATTTTTTCATCGACGATAACGATCGCCACGTTACTGTTAATGGAAATCGGTACCGCGATATGATAAACGATTTTTTTTGGCCGCAATTCAATGGAATGGACTTGGACGACATGTGGTTTCAGCAGGACGGGGCCACATGCCACACAGCATACGATACAATCGCGTTATTGAAGACTAAGTTCGATGAGCGTGTTATTTCGCGAAATGGGCCCGTCCAGTGGCCGCCGCGCTCGTGTGATTTGACACCTCTAGATTATTTTCTTTGGGGTGATGTGAAGTCATTGGTCTATGCCAATAAGCCGGCGACGTTGCAAGAGCTCAGAGCCAATATTGAACGTGAAATTGCTGGAATTTCGGCCGATTTATGCGAAAGAGTGGTCGAAAATTGGGTTCAAAGATTGGACTTCGTAAAACGTGCACGCGGTGGTCATGTAAAAGAAATCGAGTTTTATACTTAAATGTATCATATGTATATGTTCAAATTCGTTAATAAAAAAAAAAGTTAGTTCAAAAGTCGAACAGTTTGTGTTTTATTCAAAAAAAAAGTTGAATTGCTCTTATTGAAAAACCCTTTATAAACAAAGCACACGTGTTCGGTCAATATCGACACAGTGCATTATGAATTATATACACAAGTAGAGCATTTGCATTGTGCCCTACTCTAACACAAATATTTCAAGTGCACCATTAATGAGCACACTATTTTGTAACCGATAAGATTATTAGATGTGTATTTTGTACTTAGTAAATAAGAAATTTCCTTTGTTAATCTCACAATCAATTTTACTATAAATGAAGAAGTTTCCGTTTAATAAAATCAGATTAATTCTCAACTCGACACAAAAAGGTTTATTCTTTTCTTTGTCCAAGTACTGCTTATTGCCTTAGCAATTAGTGCAGTACGAGTACGTTGCCAGCCACTGCAAAGACTCAGCCAAAAACACTCTTCACTTAGAAAGGTTGTTCTTCCGCTGAGTTCACTATCTACATTGTCAGTCATTGGTTCCGCTATACTTTTAACATAGTACGACGAATCCTTTACAGCACAATCATTTACAGAATTTTAGAACAAGATGTATAACGTAATGAGTTGTTGAACATGTTCATTTATCTGTTTTTGTTTTAAAAGTTGTCACCCTGCACTAATGGGATTTAATTATGTTAAGCCATCTTTGGCATTTTTATAAACTCACTGGTTCATCACTTTCGGCCGGAGTAGGTCGCCCTGAATTACATTTGTTAATAAACGTGAAGTACAAAAGAAATTCAAAATTGCTTCTTTCTGTTGGCAAGCTGTTTGCTAATTTATCAACCTGGACAATATAAAAATTGGAAATCCCGATGAATTCGATCATCACATCAAACTAAAGCTTCCATATTACGAGCTAATTGAAATAGAACCAGATACTGAAAGACCCGATTTTGTTAAACTTGATTTCAAAAAAATAATGGCAGCATTAAAGAATCACCAAGCATATTTTATAATATACAAAAAATTTGCTTACAAATAATTATCTTAACAGATGTACTTTAAATCATTGGTTTGAAAGCATAATTAACTATGGTCTGATTTTGAAAGGGTATAACGTTCAAGGGTCAGAGAACGATCAGTACATGCTGACGTACTCAAAGTGTGGAACGGCGCACACCATACTTGCTCACTGCAGTAATTTCCAATGTTTTGGTGTCAGCATTTGTTTTCCAACGCAATGTAATTAGGTGGCAAAAAGATCGTTTCTCGAAAACGTTAAAACTGAACTTTGGTTTGCTGTTCCAAAACCAACAATTGGACCAAAAAGAATAAGAAAATATTCATTCAATATCTGTGCTCGCAAGGTCGAGAGGGACTCAATCTCAAAAAATCTCTTCGCTTGTTAAAAACAGTAAGAGATAGAAAACGTTCATCTCGTTTCAAGAGCTACTTTTTAAAGACAGTTTATTTGTGGGAGAATGATACACAGAAGCAGGACTTTTGGAGTAAACCAACTGGAGAAATATTTTTGCACGTAAATTCTATATTGATATTTTATTGATTCAGGTGATCAGTTGCTAGATATTTAAAGATAAGCTTTGATAAAAAAAAAAAAAAACATTTGGATTGGGGTCTGACAATTGCTATAGATTACTGAATTACGTCTTTTATACGCCTATTTACAATGAGTATTTAATAATAAAACTTTAAGTTCATTAACTTTAAATTTTCAGCAAAATATAACCGAAAAAATAGAAAAACAGCCCTTTATGTGCACACAATAATAATTAGCTACCTTCAGTTTTTATACATTTGCTATTCTTTTCAGATGCTGGACAAAATCATTAAATATTTTGAAGAGGGCTATCTTCCATTCTACTGGGACAGTAAAAGAAGATGAACGATCTTTATACAAAAATGAATTCATGTCTTAACGTGGACTAATATCAACCTATACAAATAAGAGAGGACAATCGCTAAACGACCTTAATTCATTATTTAGTAAGTTGACTATAAATTTTGCAGACATTAAGAGAAATTAATACATTTGTACTTTTTTGTTGCAGAGTCTCGTTCAAAGAAGTACAGACTAGTTAATGTTCGGAACATTATATATTGATTTGCATATTATTGTTATAAATTTTAAATCACTCTACTATATATTTCTGATAGTAGCTGCTTAAGTTTCAACACACTAAGCAATAAAGTTTTGTGTATTGGATTTATTTGAATCAAAATGTGTACCTATTTTGAAATTTGTTATTAAAGATAATCGAATTTTGGTATTGCAATAATTTCTGGATCGCTTGAAATTGCATTTTTTTTCAGTATTTGCACCGATAGTTTACCTCCCTATTCATAGAGACTTATTTGCAGCTTAATCATACTATCCATCATACTTCGGTTATAGACAGCCATGTTTGTGAATCAGCGGCGGAATCGGAATGTCGCTATTTTTTCTAAAATAAAGTTCCTTAAGAACTTATTAATGTTTTACCCTTTCACTTTCCTCTAATGCTATTATATTCTTATTGAAGGTTTTTCTTTCGCTGAGGTTTACAGCGAGAAATTAACTGATGTTGTTGTAGCAACTATTAATTCGTTTTAATCCAAACGTTTGGTTGTAATGTCTGTGTAGCTGTCGGAACAGTCCAGGCCCAGAAATGCGGCTTCTTCGACAGGCTGTGTCCATAAGGATAGCGGTGTGAGTAACGTCGGATGGGACGGGCAGCTGAATAGATGACCGGTGTTATGTGGTGACGCATCACAGTCCGATGATGCTGTCAGAATCTCTGGTTTAGGTACCTATATATATATATATATATATATATATATATGTATATATGCAAATGTCGTTGTAAAGAATATTAGTGAAGATATTTTGTGCTTGGGGATTTCGCGTCGCTCCCTTTTTCATCAGTGTTATTATGACTGATGCCTTACCTACTTTAATAGAGCTCCTGATCCGTATGGATGTTTTCATAGCATATACTTAGGTATTAATTACCTCTTACTGAACTAAATAACGTATATTTTTTGCAAACAATAAAATAAGTAGGCATTATTGTTAGAAACTACATGAAAAAAAAAACATTTAAGAGAGTAAAAATGCCATAAAAATTTGCAGAAAACCAAAATATGATAATTTTTTCTTAGAAATCGCACAAAAATATACTTCGGTCGATTTTTAAAAAATTTATAGATTGCTTAAATCGCACTAATTTTTAGGATGTCAAACGGGCAAACAAAAATCTGGAATAATAATCGCCCAAAAAATGTTAATCTTTTTTTTTTGTCGATTGGCTATTGGGCATAACCACTAAGCCAATAAAAAAAAAAACTAATAACCAATAAACCAATGGGTAAAACATTTTAAATTTATTTTTGATTTTGGCTTCCAAAAAATGTTCGTTCACTACAGTGCATGATCTGTACATAGTTTTGTCTCTTTCTAGAGGATTAGTTCTACCAACCACCTTTTTATAATGGGGATTTCTTTCCATAATCATCCAATCGTGTGAATCTTTTTCTGCTTTGTAAGGAAGCGAGTTCTCACTACATCACTAATAAATGCAATACTCCCTAGTGATGACGCACCCAACCAAATTATTGCAAGTAGGATTTTGTATTTCTTTCTGGAAAATTGTTCTTCATCGAATTAAAATAACGCTCCATACTCTTGTCATGGATGTACCAAGAGCCTGTTTTCATCTACATTTTTGCTAACAGAGCAAGTCATAGAGAAATGTTATTAACTCTGCAAAGAACATTGCAAATTTCAATATAGTATGCAACGGCTTGAGTGAGACAAAGGCTGTTTGCGGTAGATTATTTAAAACACACTCAAAAAACATTTGAAACAAACATATCTGAGAAAGACCAACCAACAGTTTTCTGAGCAGAAAATTGGCTTAAAAAATACTCAAATAAGATGAATCAGATGGATTGGTAACAACAAAGAGAAATAATTTCTATTTCTCACTACTAAAACTTACGTTTCTCTTTCTTTTCCCTACCGCAATTAAGAGCGTTTTATAAAATGCGTCTGTTTATTTTTTCTATACTGTATATAGAGCAAAACCTTCTCTATAGAAAGCCCAACTGTTCCGATCCAAAACCTTCTCTATAGAAAGCCCAACTGTTCCGATCGTACACAGATGCATGCTTAGATTTAGACCAAACGTATTTGTATTAGTAATTAACTAAAGAGCAAAATCCATATAAACATTTTCTGTTTCCCACTACCACATCTTACGTCGTTTCTCGCTCTTTGCGACTACTTATTTTTTGTACACTATATTCACATCCCACAAACACACATGCGTTTGGTCTTGGTTTCTCTATAGAGAAACTCGCATACTAATGCATACATTTTGCTTATTAATGGCATTTCCATCAACTTTTACCAACATTTCTGTTGCTTCTTCTTTTGAAATACAAATGGTCTTACGTCTTCGCAATTTACCTTGCTGTGGAGGTAGTTGCAGTGGTATTTGTCTGTTATCTAGAAGAGATTTCTGCACCTTTTTAGATTTCTCTGCTTATTTATCGAGCAGATACATTTTCGTTCATTTAATTCCCAATCGTTTTGTTTTAATTTGCGAAGTGATAAAGGTTGCGAGATTTTTCGCCATCCTATTCGTTGAGTCAACTTAATTGAAGATGGTTCCTCACATGCAACAGGAACCCCACGTATCTGTGTTACAACAGGAAAGTTTACATTTATTTGATTAGTTGCACTACGCTTATGTGATTGCTTTGCTTTGACAGCAGTAGCGGCAGATGTAAACGAGCCAGAAATAGCACCTATGCTTGATTTTTTTATCCCATTCGAAGAGACTTCATATAATAATTTAGGCATTATTCGCATTTCGTATTCACAATGAGGAGTTAATAATTTTCAATGCATTTTTCAATTTCCGGTGGAACGAAAACCCGCTGAACAATGTTATTCTTCGAATATGTTCGTCGAACGATTTTCTTCGCCGATATTTCACCGCCGTCGCCACCACCGAGGTAAAGAAATGATTAAATCTACGATATACGAGAGGATAATAAGAACGCGACAGTTAACGTTTTTAATATCGCTAAATGCAATTTCTAATTCCACCAAAGATGGTAGTGTGGTGTTTAGGTGTTTACTTGGATACATTCTTGTATTAGAATGGACACGTAAATACCGATAGGAAAAAGGGAAGAGCCGCTTTTATGGCTTTTATGACTCCTAATTATTAATAAAATGAATTTTCTTTCTTTCGTTTGAACTTTGGCAAGATTCGCGTGCACAGAGCACACAGCACAGCAATAACGTTTAGAAATTCTATTTGTTAATTTTCAAATACCGAATAAAACTATAATTACATTTTTGCATATTCGTTCATAATCTTTTTTAATTAGAACACCTCCATTGAGGGGGGTTCTCGTAAATGAGCTCAAAGCATTTCAAACACACTTAGCGTGTTTGCTTAGGCCGCTCAGATTCAAATGTGTGTGCTTTCAATAATGAACTGAATGTTTCTTCTTTCTGAAATAACCGGCATTTCGAAATTTCATTCAAAAACTAGCAAACAAATACAAAAACGGCCGGTTTAGTTCCAATTTTTTCGTTCATAAGCCAGGTAATAACATTTATTTTATAACTGTTCTACTAATAGTATTTAATTTCGTTTCAATCCTTTTATTTCCTTTTCGGAAATACATAAATGAATATTGGAAAACATATACAAAGTTTCATATTGTTACATAAAATCCTCCCTTATTGTTCCGGATTACTGCAGTTGAATAGCAAAAAACCACCATTAGTGTAAGACAAAAATAAAACCTCATTAATCGTCGAAGATGTCAAAAGAAAAAGGCAAAAATTGCGAACTTCCTTCTTGAACTGGATAATGTGCAGCGTCAACGTGTTTTTTGCTATTCCACGGCAGTGATTAAAATGTTGTTGTTTTATTAAATCCACAAATATAATATATATAGAAAAGTGAAGAGCACAATTAACTTGTATAAATATATAGAATAAGAAAACCTTTGTGAAACCGTTTAAAAAGTCAGAAAATATAGTTTGCAAATTTACTAAACAAATTTACTCTGGCAGCCATATTTGTGAAGTGTTAAATCGATTGAGCTTAGTTTATCTAGATCTAGAAATTTCCACAAGACTGTCCTGTGTCATTTTAGGTGGTGATTTTCTGCTTTGCAAGAGTTGATTAATCGTTTAATCAGCCTTCAATCATCAATTGAATGTGTTCACATGCGGTAGCAGAGCAAGGTTATGTTCGTATCATAACCCAAGGGGCTTCTAATCTGCGCGACCGTGGTGCCTAATTTTTCTTGGAACCAGCGCAAACGCATCCCAACCCAACACTTATCTAAATTGTTAAATAAAAGCTCACGCATCATATATCTATAAATCAATATCCACACATCAAGATGATAATGCAATTTTTTTGTTTACACGTACACACGCTAATGGGGCTTGCACCCTTATAATGCTTAGCACAGCGTGGGCGTTAGGAAATTAGGGAGAGGAAAAGATGAGATGTCTATGCACGCGTGTCTTAAACGACTGCAGATCATACAAATGCAGTGTATCAATGCACAGACCATATATCCATACATAATTCAAAGAAGAAATTAATAACAAAACATTGTACAACAAAAAGCCACCTTTATACACGAGTGGAACCAGCGACCATGTAACTAATTGCTCCAAAGCAATTGGTTTCTTGGTTCCCCATAAATCGCATTGCTCATATTGCCTTCTACCTACATATAAGAATCACAATTAAAATATTAACGTACAGACACCTAACGAGGGAACAACAAATTGTTGAGTATTCTACTGGCAAACGCTATTGGTAGATCAATAATGCTTGGATCTCTCTGGTATAATACCTCGCCTATAGCATCGTTTTCTAAACGGTTCGTCACAAAAAGCGTCCTACTTAAAAGGTACGTCCTTGCGAAGAAGTTTATTCAACGGATTTTCGACTTGGGAGTAGTTTTTAATAATGACGTGTCCTAAATAATTCTTTTTTTTACAATTCGCGCACCCTTATAAAGCTCGGCTATATGCTTGGAACAGCGTGGGCGTTAAGGAAAAGGAGAAGAAGAGAGGAGATATCTATGAGCTTGTGCTTTGAATGCCTGTGGATCATAGTGATGGGGGAAAACAGAGCTTGGCAGAGCATTCCACATACAATCCCTGAACTAAACTGTAACGTACGACGATGGGCTTGAGGGTAAACTGATGAGCATTTAGAGCACCACGTGTATTGCGGTGAATTCAAAGAGAGGTGGCACGAAGCTGGCTATTTCTCCTGAGTAACGCTGGTGGAAGAAACGATTAAACAATGACAGTTTAGGGCGATTTAAAGCCTTCTAGATAGTAGCCAGATCAGAGGAAGAGAAATATTTCTTGCATCGGGCTATAAAACATAAACATTTCGCATCATTTTTGGCGGGGGTAAATGTGTGAAGCTTGTCGTTAACGCACATACCGAGAATTGCAGATACTCGCACATACTCAATGCAAGTGTCATTCTCTTTTATTGGTCCATATTTTACCTACTTTTCAGTTCTAGCTGGAATGGTTGAGGTGTTCCATTCTTTACCGAAGTCCACTGTAATACCGTTGAAAAAAGCCCGCACTACATTGTGGGCAGCATCACCTTCTCCGTCAGCGCCTCTATTATTATCTGCTGCAAATAGATCACCAACGCCAGTCTTGCAAAATAAGGTACGCAAAAGTTGTGACAGTCTCGGCGGTATGGCGGCGGCGATGAAATGTCGCTGAAGAAAATCGTTCGACGAACATATTCGAAGAATAACATTGCTCAGCGGGTTTTCGTTCCACCGGAAATTGAAAAATGCATTGAAAATCATGAACTCCTCATTGTGAATTCGAAATGCGAATAATGCCTAAATTATTATATAAAGACTCTTCGAATGGGATAAACAAAAAAATCAAGCATAGGTGCTATTGCTGGCTCGTTTACATCTGCCGCTACTGCTGTCAAAGCAAAGCAATCACATAAGCGTAGTGCAACTAATCAAAGAAATGTAAACTTTCCTGTTGTAACACAGATACGTGGGGTTCCTGTTGCATGTGAGGAACCATCTTCAATTAAGTTGACTCAACAAATAGGACGGCGAAAAATCTCGCAACCTTTATCACTCCGCAAATTAAAACAAAACGATTGGGAACTAAATGAACGGAAATGTATCTGCTCGATAAATAAACAGAGAAATCTAAAAAGGTGCAGAAATCTCTTCTAGATAACAGACAACAGACCACTGCAACTACCTCCACAGCAAGGTAAATTGCCAAGACGTAAGACCATTTGTATTTCAAAAGAAGAAGAAACAGAAATGTTGGTAAAAGTTGATGGAAATGCCATTAATAAGCAAGAGACAGTAGACAAAAGGAATGAAAAATCTCAAGACGATATACCAAAAAGGACTAATGTGCACAAAGTGCTAATTGCAGACCGTCACGAAAGTTTACCAACAAACAGAAGCTAAGCAACTACGGCGACTGAGAATTTCAAAAGAAACTCGGAACTGGAGATTTCGGCGAAGTTTCGCTATGGAATAATCGGAAATCAAATCAATATATTGCAACGAAACGATGCCTCAAAGATCCATCCAGAATGCAGCTGGACGAATTGTCCAAACAGAAAGATCGTTGGTTGCAGGAGGACACATGGATGAGGAATTTGCATGCAGAATGTATTGTCCGTGGCATCGATGTGAATGCAAAAGATTTTGTGGAATATCTTAATAAATCCCATGGTTGGAAGTTACCAGTAATCATTATGGAATACTGCAACGGGGGTGATCTGCGAGCGGAGATGCAAAAAATCCAAAATCTGAATGGACTGCATGAGAATGATGTGCGACTGCGACAAGTCATGCGGTCGCTGCGAAATGCCATCGCCTACTTGCATGACAACTTTCAAATGGTTCATCGTAATATCAAGCCGGATAATATTGTTGTTCACATGTGCGATGGCGGCAGGAGAACATTGTATAAGTTGACGGACTTAGGGTTCTCACGTAACATCTCAACTGACACGATTGCAGCCGGTGTCGTTGGCACCAAACATTATTTCGCACCGGAAATTCTAGATGGTGCCAGATACATACTAACACCGTTGACTATTGTTCGCTGGGAATAATGGCATTCGAGATAATATGCGGCGTCTATCCTTTTATTCCGCATCAGTCACTCTTTGAGATTGTCAGCAATATCCAGAAGAAGGATAAAAATTGCATTGCCATTACAGAGTCGGCGAGTCAGCCGAATTCATTTATCTGTCACACAGGGCTCTTCCGAGAAATGCGATCATCCCGTGTATTTCAAAGACGAATGTAGAGTTGGCTGCGATTAGCGCTCAACAAAAGTCATGCGAATCGTGGCTATCGTGTGAATATTCCGCAACCTAGCGTTGCAGCACAACAATGCATGCAGAACAATGTTTACCCCGACGAGAGTTAGTATTCTACTCTGAATTGGACGCTGTATTGGGCTGTAAAATTTTAACTGTGTTCAGCTGAAACCACTGCCAGTGTTACAGCTATGAAATCGACGAAACAACACCAATGAATCAATTAATCGATGCAATGGAACATGATACTGGTATCGACAGAAAGGATTTCATCATCATTCCCAGAGCACAGCTAACGTCTTGACTTTAATGCTCTATCTGTTTGGATTCAAGCAGGAGTACCGTCATCCAAGTGAGCCATATATATCGGCAAGGATACAACAAACTATGCAGTCACAAATCCACGCTGCTTCTTCAAAGCTTCCCAATTGGGTTGCTGAGGAATTTGTATTGCACACAAATTTTCTTCTTCACAATGAACATAAACATCTATGAGCTTTCATTTGTGGCATACACGAGTATGCATTGACTGTGGAGCATGTTATATTCCATTACGAGGGAGCAATTCGAGCGACAGTCGATCGAATTTTCACTGTCAGCGGATGCGTAAAGCAATATGTCGTCATGATTCATCAGAACAACGAGATATCCACCGCGGATCAGTTCTTCGATTTGGGAGACGACTTTTTCAGCGGATATGAGGGTTCGGCGCAACATTTCCTAAACGAAATTGCCAAATAGGAGGTTGTGGTACGTCAGAAGGTTGACACACGATGGCGATCAGCATTGCGTCGCATTCGGGAACTAGAAAAAAATCCCTACTTTGCATGATATCGTTACAAAGGATATTTTCAATGTAGCACAAGTCGAGGAAAATGTGCGGATCTGGTGCGAAAGAAGCTACCAACAGACGTCGATCTGCTGGCAGAATGTCAAACTTGTATATACAATTGCCTTGAGGAACGTCGAAAATTCCTCAATAGTCAAAAATTGGAAAATATCAAACTCACAATTGGCGATATCCATGAGGAATTTCGCAAAATACAGGAAATCGTCACAAACGATAATCAATTGATTAGCAATGTAGAACAAAAAAATTAATGAAAGATCGTATGAATTTCAGAAATTTTTTTGGGGTGGCGGTAGTAAGCGTACACCAGCATCAATTTTACCAAAGAATGATCTGAACACACAAATGGGTAAGCGTTAGCGAACGATGACAATTCAATGGATGTCAGTTGGACAACCGATGATAATCTATTTGGACAGCCACCGACCGGGCATTTAATTCAAGAAGCTATCGTCTGTATGCAACTGATTCAGCCAATGGAAGCAGAAGAAGAAACGGACAGCTATCCAGTAACAATTGATTTTCATCTTGGAAAATCAAATTCACAAGAGCTCTCTAAGTAATTTATTTGTGTGTCACTTGAAAGACGGCATTTTCACCTATAAATTCGTTTTCCCTACACTTTTCCTGTAAAGTTTAAACCTTTTTTTTTGTTGTTACTTTGAAGAAAACAAGATATGTTTTGTGTTGTTTGCTAGCGAATCTAAAACAAAAGTTGTTACGTTTCGTATTTCGTTTTACAAAACTAAAGAAAATTTTATGTAATGTTGTTGGTATGCATTTACCTTTTAAATTGTGGCGATGCTATCACTTTTCTTCAAGCACATTCTATGTAGTGGATGTGATTGGTCCTTTCTAATATTATACAATAATTTTTTAAAAGACAAACAAAGACAGGACAGCTTAATGCTTCCTTATATGTATGTCTCAGCCTGAAATTGAGAGCAAGAAAAGAATAAATATCAGTCAGTACAAAGTTTGCTGTTGTATCTTTGGCACTTCGCAATCTATCTTTTATGTTGCTTAAGCGTTCGTTATTTGTATGTTATACGTTACAAAGTTCTAAATTTTTTATTTAAAAGACCGATACTGGAATCTCTCCTCTGCCTCCTGCACAAGAACAGAGCATCTTTTTCATGGAGATTGATGAGGCTCCACGAAAAAGCTGCTCTCGTTCGCTCGTTGTATTCCATGACCACAACATCCCGCTCGAAGGACCAGATGGCAATCAAAACACTTATTTGAATTTACAAAAAAAGACCGACTTTATTTTAGACAAGGATAGCTGTCCGTTTCTTCTTTTGCTTCCATTGGCTAAATCAGTTGCATACAGTCGATAGCTTCTTGAATTAAATGCCCGGTCGGTGGCTGTCCAAATAGATTATCATCGGTTGTCCAACTGACATCCATTGAATTGTCATCGTTCGCTAACGCTTACCCATTTGTGTGTTCAGATCATTCTTTGGTAAAATTGATGCTGGTGTACGCTTACTACCGCCACCCCAAAAAATTTTCTGAAATTCATACGATCTTTCATTAATTTTTTTGTTCTACATTGCTAGTCAATTGATTAGCGTTTGTGACGATTTCCTGTATTTTGCGAAATTCCTCATGGATATCGCCAATTGTGAGTTTGATATTTTCCAATTTTTGACTATTGAGGAATTTTCGACGTTCCTCAAGGCAATTGTATATACAAGTTTGACATTCTGCCAGCAGATCGACGTCTGTTGGTAGCTTCTTTCGCACCAGATCCGTACATTTTCCTCGACTTGTGCTACATTGAAAATATCCTTTGTGACGATATCATGCAAAGTATGGATTTTTTTCTAGTTCCCGAATGCGACGCAATGCTGATCGCCATCGTGTGTCAACCTTCTGACGTACCACAACCTCCAATTTGGCAATTTCGTTTAGGAAATGTTGCGCCGAACCCTCATATTCGCTGAAAAAGTCGTCTCCCAAATCGAAGAACTGATCCGCGGTGGATATCTCGTTGCTCTGATGAATCATGACGACATATTGCTTTACGCATCCGCTGACAGTGAAAATTCGATCGACTGTCGCTCGAATTGCTCCCTCGTAATGGAATATAACATACTCCACAGTCAATGCATACTCGTGTATGCCACAAATGAAAGCTCATAGATGCTTATGTTCATTGTGAAGAAGAAAATTTGTGTGCAATACAAATTCCTCAGCAACCCAATTGGGAAGCTTTGAAGAAGCAGCGTGGATTTGTGACTGCATAGTTTGTTGTATCCTTGCCGATATATATGGCTCACTTGGATGACGGTACTCCTGCTTGAATCCAAACAGATAGAGCATTAAAGTCAAGACGTTAGCTGTGCTCTGGGAATGATGATGAAATCCTTTCTGTCGATACCAGTATCATGTTCCATTGCATCGATTAATTGATTCATTGGTGTTGTTTCGTCGATTTCATAGCTGTAACACTGGCAGTGGTTTCAGCTGAACACAGTTAAAATTTTACAGCCCAATACAGCGTCCAATTCAGAGTAGAATACTAACTCTCGTCGGGGTAAACATTGTTCTGCATGCATTGTTGTGCTGCAACGCTAGGTTGCGGAATATTCACACGATAGCCACGATTCGCATGACTTTTGTTGAGCGCTAATCGCAGCCAACTCTCCATTCGTCTTTGAAATACACGGGATGATCGCATTTCTCGGAAGAGCCCTGTGTGACAGATAAATGAATTCGGCTGACTCGCCGACTCTGTAATGGCAATGCAATTTTTATCCTTCTTCTGGATATTGCTGACAATCTCAAAGAGTGACTGATGCGGAATAAAAGGATAGACGCCGCATATTATCTCGAATGCAATTATTCCCAGCGAACAATAGTCAACGGTGTTAGTATGTATCTGGCACCATCTAGAATTTCCGGTGCGAAATAATGTTTGGTGCCAACGACACCGGCTGCAATCGTGTCAGTTGAGATGTTACGTGAGAACCCTAAGTCCGTCAACTTATACAATGTTCTCCTGCCGCCATCGCACATGTGAACAACAATATTATCCGGCTTGATATTACGATGAACCATTTGAAAGTTGTCATGCAAGTAGGCGATGGCATTTCGCAGCGACCGCATGACTTGTCGCAGTCGCACATCATTCTCATGCAGTCCATTCAGATTTTGGATTTTTTGCATCTCCGCTCGCAGATCACCCCCGTTGCAGTATTCCATAATGATTACTGGTAACTTCCAACCATGGGATTTATTAAGATATTCCACAAAATCTTTTGCATTCACATCGATGCCACGGACAATACATTCTGCATGCAAATTCCTCATCCATGTGTCCTCCTGCAACCAACGATCTTTCTGTTTGGACAATTCGTCCAGCTGCATTCTGGATGGATCTTTGAGGCATCATTTTGTTGCAAATTATTGATTTGATTTCCGATTATTCCATAGCGAAACTTCGCCGAAATCTCCAGTTCCGAGTTTCTTTTGAAACTCTCAGTCGCCGTAGTTGCTTAGCTTCTGGGCCATGTTCGCTGTCAGTGGGCGGGAGGTCAGTGGGTGGGTGGTCCGTGGGTGGGTGGTCAATGGGCGGGGGTCAGTTTCCGGGGTTTCCCACCCATTGACCTCATACACACTGACCCACCCCGGAAACTGACCCCCGCCCACTGACCACCCACCCACTGACCACCCACCCACTGACCTCCCGCCCGTTAGGTATTTAGATAGATTGGATAGAATAGCATTATTGAATTTTTTGAATAATAATAATAATATAAGAATTCTTCCATTCGATGCTTAACTGTGTCGAGACTGCGCAACAGACTCTTTACTGCGCGTATGTATTAGTGTTGCAATTTAATAGACTCTGAAATGATGATCTGTCTACTGGTGTAGTAGAATTTCTTCTGGGGGTTGTGCCCGCCGGTTCTAATCGAACCAAGATTTGCGTAGTAATTTACCTCGAGCTGATTGATATATTACGCAGCCTGAAGTAATAACTCTGAGCCGAGCCGTTCTGCACGAACGCCCTCCGTGTGCTCCAATCGGGTGAAAACACCACGTAGGGATTAATTTAGTTAATTAGTTAAGTATACACCGTAGGTATCGTAAGTAAGTGAGTAAGAGCATTCTTTGTCATTAATATATTATTGTTTAAAGTTTACTCCGGAAGTTAAAACAAAATGATTGGAAATTACTTGTTTGTTTCTTCTGGTGATTTGACTCATTTTGTCGTGAAGGTATAACATTGGCGACAATTTGTGTCAATAATCCATTCTGAGACATTCACTTGCAGCTTGGCAAAAAGAAGCTGTAAGTTGTATTTTGTATGTTGGTTTTATGTAGCTATGTAAGGGATCGCACCACCGACCACATGAGTAACGTGCCTAAAAACATTCAACGCTTTTGACCCTACATCGACTCTTGTGCCTCACAAAGTGCAAAGCAAAATACAAAACTTAATATGCATTCATTGATAGCACGCCCGGTGCATGAAAATAAAAGAATACACAAATCAATAATATGCTTGGTGCATGAAAACAAAAGCAAACAAAAATAACCCATACGTATTCTTTAATAAGCACACTCGTTGCATGAGAACAAAAAATATAAAACATTTCCAATAGCATCATTTGTGACCAGCGGTCGTTCGCCTATGAAAATAAAAGTTAACACAAATATTGGTCGTTGCCCCTTACACAATCCCACACTGATGCGTTTCCACTTAATTCCTTTTACATTCCACCTGCCCCGACACCCAATTTCCCGTGTTGCAATATTGTTTTGCGATTAGCTTATGTAGACTGTAGAGTAAGCATAATTTGCAGAAATAAAATTCTTGATTCAACAATTCTTAGAATAAGAATTATCAAAACGAAAACAGTAGAATAAGCATAATTTGTAACTTTGTAATTCCTAGAATAATTATTATTAAAACGAGTAGAATAGGCAAATTTGTAAAATTATAAATAGAGGAAATAAATAAATTATTGGTTGTTCTCGAAGTGGACGAGTTTTATTTTTTTGGGTATTCGCCGGACGAGTCAGCTAACGACTTAGTATCTAGTATCTTAATCTTCTTTTAAGTTCTTACAGCAAAGTTGTTCATAAAATAAGACAACTTTACATGACGATCCTGCCAGGAGGAAAAATTTTCTAAGTCTTTTACTCTTCGGAGGTTAAAACAAAGAATAATCTTTTTTCCTCGAACAAACTTAAATTATTTCACACGCCAGAAATCGAAGAGGCCAACATTTGAAGCCACAATACTGTCACCGAAGATAAAACGAGAAGATAGACAAGCGCGACACAAACAACAAGTAGTGGAGTTAAACAGACTGGCGAATATTCCAAACCAGTCCAAGGAATCAAAAAAAGAATTCCTACTCCAACTAAGGGATCTAAAGGAGGCCATTCGTACCAGCAGGAAAGAAAAGAAGAAGGCGACCTATCAGAGGAACAGGCGTTCCACAAATTATTTAAGGACACATTGGGCATCGCCAGATAACACTAAAAAAAAAAGTTTAGAAACAGCGAAAACTACCACCAATGGACAACGCAAGTACTGACGAATTTATATTGGAAGACGTCATTCGGAAATATAAGACGAGAATAATAAATGCCGAAGTAGACCAGTTCCCACATCTAGTGGAAATATTTAAATTAATCGACAACTGGGAAACAAACGATAATGAATAGCCTCTATAAAAATTTAGTTTTAATAATTTTTTTTTCTTCTTAATTTTTCCTCTTAATTTTTCCAAAAATAAAATTAAAAAAAAAATAAAATTAAAAAAAAAATAAAAAAAAATAAATAAAAAAAAAAAATATAAAATTTTATATATTTCTTTTAGTTTGGTAATTAGCATTTAAACATTTTTATTAAAAATGGGAAAACCCCAGTCAAAGGTTGAAGAGGTCATTGTAAATAACAATGGACCTCAAACCAATAAAAGGTACGACACTATGAACTATGGAATAGACATAGTCACAATAATATTAGTATTCTAGGATTTAATTATATCCGTAGAATACTAAGCAGGAAAGTAAACAATGTTATAGAAAAAGAGATTATAAAACAGAATGTAATAGGAAGGCGGTTATCGGTATAATGATTAATTAAATGCAATAACAAAAATGCTCTATTATGGAAGAGCACGGTTCTTTTTTAGAAGCTCTTTACACTATCGTGAAAAATCTAAGAAAGGATGGACCAAATAGGAAAAAAAACTAGGGAATCAGGTGAAAAAAAGTTAGAACAAGTTCATGAATTTTTTAAACAGGCACAAACTATAGCAAAACGTCTAGAAGAAACCATACCAGAAGAAAAGGAACTTCAAATACTATATAAAAAATTACACAGATATGAGATAGAAGCAATAGACAGAATCGATAAAAGTCTAGTACAAGAGATAAGAACATAAGACACAAATCATACACCAAACGAAACACTAACGAACATAAGCAAAATGACGGATGAATTCAGTTTCAGTTTCGCTCAGAAGCTACCAACCCTTACGTGTGAAGAAGAAGGTAAAAGACTGGAAAACATTAGGGACTTTCTAAACAGTATCGAGTACTACTACGACAGACTCTCTCCGACCGCAAAACAAACATTAATAAAGTTCTTACTTAAATGCAAAATTCAAGGTAGGGCACTCACGGAGTTGGGAAGTCAAAAACCAGAAGATTTTGCACAACTTAAAAAATACCCCATACGGAAAAATGCGGACCAAAGGAAACCATAGAACTCATACAAACAAAACTTAGTAGGACTCATCAGGGAAACCGACCTATACGAGAATTCGTAACAGACATTGAGACACTAATAACCAAAATGACAGAACTGGAAGTAGCTTGCCATGGTGAAAGCACCCGAGCAACATTAACCACAGCCAATGATCGTAGGGGATTAGCATTCCTAAAAAAAGAAGTGAATGACAGACTACGTATTATACTCGACAGCGCCAGACACACGACTTTTCAAGAGGCGGCATAACATTTACTGGAAATGGTAGAACAAGGGTCAACAAATTCTTCGCTGAACTATCTCAACTATAGACAGAACTTAAGACTACACAACTATAGAGAACAAAATTTTAGAGGACAAAACTCTAGAGGACGCAATGACAATAACATGACCAACAATTACAACTCCAACCAGAATAACAATAACAGAGTAATTGCACAGAACAATTCTGATAATCGCCATAGAGCAAGCTACCAAAATAACAACTATCGGCAGGGTTACGATAATAGAAACTACGTGCCGAATAGAGATATATATAATAATAATACTAGTAGGGCAAACAATGGTAACCCAACTAACAACCAAAGGCTAAGAGCATTGTGAAACGAACAACCCACCGAGGGGACAGCCGACCCTTCGGAGGGGAGTCTATAAATCCCGACATACCAAGTACCATATATACGACGGGGATAGAAAACGGCCTTTACGTACAAATAGTATCCAACAATAACAAAGTCATACGATGCTTATTAGACACCGGAGTAACAAAGAGTTCCGAAGTTGAGGGAATTATTAGTACTATAGGAACATTGTAGGTATAGCAGGGAATCTACGTTCAAAGGGCACCTATACTAGCACCTTATATTTCGGAAAGAACAGCATTCCGTACGAATTCCATGTAGTACCCGATTCCTTCTCGATACCCGTCGATGGTATTATTGGAGCAAACTTCTTAATGGATTTTGGTGCGGTAATCGATCTAGATACCTTACATTTAAATTTCATTTTATAATAGACAACTTTCGGTACCGATATGTGTACAACATACTAGTTGAAATAACATAACCGTGTCTACAAGATGTGAAGAAACATATTGGATGAATACAGAGCATATAGATTCCAGAATATTCTATCCTCAAGAATTGTGCAAAGGTGTTTACATGGCTGGATCCATATCTACGGCCATACAAGGAAAAATCCCCATCAAAATTCTCAACACTCGCTTAAATGGGCAGAAGCAGAACCAATATCATTCCCAGCATCTGAGCATTACGTTTTACAGTACAAAAAGGAAGATACTGTACCAAGCACGAGAATAAAGAAGTTACTAAGCGAAATTAATTTCGATACACTGAATAATGAGGAGAGAACTGAAATCGAGTCAAAATGCACAAAATTCCACGATCTTTTTCACTTGGAAGGAGACAAGCTTACTTACACTCACATAGGACAAGCAGATATAACCCTTAAAGAGGGAGCGACACCGAGATATACCAAACCCTACCGACTGCCGCATACATAAAAACAGGATATAAAGAACGAAATAGACAACATGCTAGAAAATGATATAATAGAACCATCAGTATCCGCTTGGAACTCTCCGATACTCGTAGTACCAAAAAAACAGAGATCCCGTTACTAATCTGCAAAAATTCCGAATGGTTACTGAATACAGGAACGTAAATGAGAGAATAGAGGACGATAAATTCCCGTTAACAAATATTAGTGACATTTACAACATGGTAGGATGTATTGATTTAAGTCAAGGATACTACCGAATGGAACTGGAACCAAAAAGTAGACCTATGACAGCATTTTCAACGGAGGACGGCCACAAGCAGCTAAAACGACTACCAATAGGACTAAAAATCTCACCAAACAAATACTCAAGGATGATGTCAATAGCGATGGCCGGACTTACGTACTCACGCTGTTTTGTTTACCTTGATGACTTAACAGTGTTTGGTAAGAACCTCATAGATTATAACAAAAACTTGATAGACGCGTGTTCCAACGACTTAGGGAAGTAAACCTAAAAATTCATTCAGGAAAGTGTGCTTTTCCTACGAAAAGATGTATTGTACATTATTTCCGAAAAGGCAACTCACCCAGATCCGACAAAATCAGCAGCAATGAGCAATTATCCCACCCCAACAAATGCAGACGATGTAAGAAGATTTGTATCATTTGCTAATTACTACCGTAAATTAATTCCAAACTTTGCCACAATAGCCATCTCAACTCAACTAATTACTTAGGAAAAACGTAGAATTCAATTTTAACCAAAACTAAGTAAAAAGTATTATCGACTTCTTAAAACTAGCCCCAAAATCCTCCAAATCCCGAATTTCGACAAAGAATTCATTTTACGGCGAGACGCCTTAGGTTTTGCACAATATTGGTGGTTGTGATGGTTTTGGTATTGGCTGGGTAGTGCTAGGATCTTGCCCTCAAACTCTGTCGCGGGCTGACCCGGTATTGCAAGCAAATGCAGAACCGCTGAGCTGTATTGTCCAATGTCGATGACAAGCCCATTTTGCTAATGCGAGTAAGAATCTGAATAGTGCCGAGAAGAATTATAGCAATATCGAAAAAGAACAATCAAGTAGATTAACAAAATTCAGACTGCTACTAGAAGAATATAATTTTCACACCCGGAAAAGATAATTGCACAGCTGACCCTTTAAGTCGCATTCAATGGGATTCTGACCAACTTAAAGAACTACACGTATGTGTCATAAACAAGTCTAAAACACGATGCAAATAATAGAAGCTCTTTGTATTGATTGTTTTAGTTTTGTATTCAATCATAGTGGAAGATACTGTGCATATCTCATTTTTGTTTCTTCTTGGTTAGTTCAGCATTTGATTTGCCTTGGACTTGGAATCAGCTCTTCTCTGTACCGAAAGTACCGAATATAAGGACGGCATCGTACCAGAGCTTATTGTACGTCTCCTTATGATTTGAGATGCATCGAAATAGATCGCCAAAAGTATAACTCAGAGCAACTATCATACATATTTGTTTTTGAGGAATTACCTACGTACACAGTGTCGCAATTTTTGGAGTTTACTGCTTAAGAATCAATTTGCATCTACATATAGAAAAAATTACACAAAAGATTTTCTTGGGAGCAAAACAGCATTAATGCCACCACTGACAGAATCATCATTTCCTTTTGATGAACATGAGAAGGAGAAAGAGGAGAGAAAAGAAAAGAAGAGGACGAGGCCGTCTTCCTTCCGTTGTCTATCGCCGAGCGAACAAGTCTTTTTTTTTTGCTTTGTATCCTCGAGTAAGAAAAAAGAAACGTGGACGCGACATTAAAATGTTAAATTATGTTAATTATACTTTCAAATTCACTCTTAATAAGTTTTGTTCCATTATTATAGCCGTTCAACTAAATCTATCGTGTCCTCCCATCTTAACTTAAATAAAAGTTACACCTCGATGGTGAGAAAGAAACGTGGACGTGACATCTTTTCTTATTGGGTTTTTTTTTTTTTGGAAATCCGCATTTCGTTTTTTTTTTTCTTATCGGTTTAGTGTAAATTGGTGAAATGGCCATACGTAGTATTATACCGGTTACTCGTACCACTGTGCATCGGTTCATTCTTATCTTGAACTATTATACGATTTTAAATTATAATATATATAATATTATAAAATACATAGCCTAAGTGCGTAATCATTAATTACTTCAACACAAAGAAATTGAAGACATACAAATTTACATTAAGGAGCACCCCATCACGTCGCCGTTTGGTTCGTCGCCATGTCCAAATTCGACATCTATACAAAAATCAGGCGTTCGTGTGAGAGAGGTGTGTGTTATAGGCCGTATCATAAGTAAATCGAAGGTGCTCCGCAAGATTCTTGGCAGTTTTAATAGGGGCCAGGAAGGAAGAATTGTAGATCTTTACGTGAAAAAGGATAAACTCATTCGGAATTCGTGGTGAAATTAGAAATTTGCGTTCCATTCGTATCCCACGAAGTTAATATCGGCAATAGCATTCGGTCTGCGATTGACATTCGGTGAAGAAGTTCTCTCTGCAAACGAGAAGGATCGTTGGTTGTTCTTGCGTACATTAGTTGCAGTGTTAAATATAGAATAAAGTTGCAATTTTTATTCTACAATTTAAAAATGAATTATTGTCAATTTGTTCACGCGTCGAATGCCATTTTTGTGTGAAGCGAAAAGTCCACCTGTACAGTGGAATTGTTTTTGTGCACCGTGCAAATCTTTTGATCGGTTATCATCGAAAGGGAGCAAAGTGCATCGTACTTATTTCTCTCAAGATAATGCAAACATAAAATTACCAATTTCAGCTCGTGGCATCTTTGTTTGTGCGTCGTTATTACCTTACAACAGTTAGCATCGCATCATACCCAATCTCAACAAATTCACGTAAAAATTATCCTATACTCGTGTGGCAAGGCAAGCAGTCAACATCAACAAGTCGTCGCTCATCGGTCAGTGTGAGTGCGTGGTCGATAGGCAGTTCGCCCTGCAGTAGCGTCGGCAGCGGTTACTTTCCGTCTTCGCATGCTGATGCCAATGTCAATGTCAAGCATTGAGTTTTCGTCGCTATCATAGTGGCGGTATAGTGTAGTGTATATCCATAAGATACACACCACCCAAGTAAATAAACGGTTATCCATTTCGCGGTTTCAAAAGTATAGGGCTGGAATTCGACATCAGTCAAACTAAGTTGTTAAAACAATTTTTTTGTTTTTCAGTTGAAAGTCTGACATTTACGAAAATGGATCGCTTAACTATCGCACAACACTTGAAAATTGTAAAAACCTACTACAAAAATGGTGATTCTGCCACAGCCACATATCGTGCTTTAAGAGGAGATTATGGTTTACATAATCGTCCAACTACGCAAGCAATTGGCAAAATTGTGAAGAAATTAGAAGAGACTGGATCGGTTACAGATATTGTAAGGCCTGTGCATCATCGTTTCGCTCGTACCACTGAAAATGTCGCTGCTGTAAGTGAAAGTGTTGCCGAAGACCCGAATGTGTTGATTCCTCGTCGTTCTCAGGAATTAGGACTGTCTTACGGCACATTATGGCGTATTTTGCATTTGGATCTGCACCTACATCCATATAAAATCCAGCTCACACAACAACTGAAGCCAACTGACCATTCACAACGTCGTAGATACGTCGAATGGGTGCTTGAACAACAGGCGGTGGACGGCGATTTTTCGAACAAAATATTCTTCAGCGACGAAGCACATTTCTCACTCGGTGGGTATGTTAACAAACAAAATTGTCGTATTTGGGGTTCTGAGAATCCTCAAGTAATTGAAGAGAGGCCATTACATCCACAAAAAGTCACTGCTTGGTGCGCTCTTTGGTCCGGAGGTGTGATTGGACCTTACTTCTTCGAAAACGACAATGGAACGACTGTCACCGTCAATTCGGAGGTTTATGGTTTTTTTTGCCTGCTATTGAAGAATACGACTTAGAAAATATGTGGTTTCAACAAGACGGTGCCACATGCCACACAACTCGAGCGAATATGGCTTTATTGCAAGAGACATTTCCTGGCCGCGTAATTTCTCGTCGTGGCGATATCAACTGGCCACCAAGATCATGCGATTTGACACCGCTTGACTTTTTTTTGTTGGGCTACGCGAAAGACCGTGTTTATGCAGATAAACCTTTAACTCTTGAGCACTTAAAAACCAATATTCGTCAAGTTATGGCTGAGATACCGCCCAATATGTGTCAAATAGTGGTCGAAAATTACCTCAAAAGAATTGATGCTTGCAACAATTCGCGTGGTGGTCATTTAAATGATGTAGTATTTCACACATAATGTCAACGTTCAAACTTTATAATAAAAAAGAAATATCATGATAAAAAATATTCTAAATGTGTTTTATTTACGTTTACTTTTGAAACCGCAAAATGGATAACCCTTTACAATAAAGAACATTAATTTATGACGACACCAATGCACAATCTAAATATCAACACAAATACCGCACACAATCAGTGACACTCACCATAAAACCATAAATTACGTAACAAAATAAACAAAGCACACGTGTTCGGCAAACACCGACACGGTGCACTATGAATCACACATGACAAGTAGAGCATTTGCATCGTGCCCTACTCTAGCATAAGTATTTCAAGTGCATCGATGACGATGCACTGCATTATTAGATATACATATTTTCTATTAGTAGATATGAAATTACATTGTTAGATTTACTATAAAAGAAGTAGATTTTTACCAAATGAAGACAGAATTTATTATACTTTCTAACCGAACGTATCTTTTTCTTTGTGGCGTGTAGCCTTGCTGGGGCATCAATAATGGGTCCATTGTTCATGACAACCTCACAAAATCAATTCGGTATGGAATCGTAAAGCGACTTTAAATAATTGAGTGAGATTTTATCTCTATAGCGTGTACCCGTAAAGTGGCAAATACTTAAAGGGGTGATTCATTGATTTATTTCGTGAAGAAAATCGTTAAGGAGGGGTTGTCCGTTTTCAACTCCATTTTCATGTGTCCACTCATAAAATTCATTAGTCCGTTATGACCAAGTCCGTTTGAAGCAAGTTATGTACTGGAGTGAAGTGGTAAGAGTGCATTCGTTCCACGTGTAATTTTGTTGCACTGCTGCTGCAGGAACACAGACGGTATGCAACTCTTCCTATAGGTAGTAGTAGTAACACAGCATGGATTTGTATGAAACTGAACAGACTTTAATATTACGTTTGCAGAAAAAAAAATGTATCCGAGAGCATCGCCCCCTTAGGAGCATAGGGCAGAAACAAACTCCCTCCATTTTCGTCGATCCTGTGCCAGTGCCCGGATTTGCCGCCACGTACCTGTCATTCTTGACTCTTTTTCAATGGACCTTCTCCAGGTAGTTCGCGTGCGTCCCGGGCGACGCGTTCCTTGCGGATTCCACTCAAATGCCATTTTTGCGATGCTATCATCTGGTTTCCTCAATGTATGCCCCACCCACTGCCATTTTCTCCGTCGAATTTCTGTAGCTATTGGCTGACTGTTGGTGAGTTTTAGTAGGTCCACGTTTGAGATCAAGTTTGGCCAGAAAATGCAGCACACCCTTCTGAGACATGTGTTGATGAAGACCTGTAACCTCGTAGAAACTGAGTCGGTTACCTTCCAGGTCTCACATCCGTAGTGAAGAACCGATTTCACGCTTGCATTGAAAATGTTAAGCTTAGTGCGTCTGGATATGTTGCGTGAACGCCATATATTGTTCAGCTTGTGATACGCATAGCGTGCTTTGTTGATTCGGGAAGAGATGTCCGCATCCGAGACGCCTTCCTTCTTTATCACGCTGCCGAGGTAGCAGAACTCTTCAACTTCATCGATGGTAACAGCGCGTTCGTCAATTCCAATTGTTAGCGGAGCTAGGTTTCTGGTTTCGATGCGCATCATTTTTGTTTTGCTCATGTTTTGCACCTTCAACCCGACTATCCTTGCATTGGCGAGCAGTTTCTCCAATTTCCGGACCATGTCAGGAAGTGTGTGTGTGTGTCATCAAGCAGATGTCGTAAGCGTAATCGAGATAGTGGAGCTTTTGAAATGGGCGCCATTTTATTCCGTTCGGTGCTTCGTTGTTTGTTTGCACCATGACACTATCAAGAACAACCCAAAAGAGCAAAGGTGAAAAAATACAACCGTGGCGTACTACTTTGGTGATGTTGAATTTGACACTATGCTTGCCCTTGAAACGTACACTGCAGAAGGCATCTCTGTAGAGCTCACGAATGAGCGCCATAATTGTTTCCGGTACATCTAAATTTTGCAACGCATTCCAAATGGCATCTCTTGAGATCGCGTCGAAGGCTCGTTCGAATTCAACAAAGAGAAGGTCACCATTCCACAGACTGCTCAATGATGATTCTGAGTGTGTTGATGTGATCTACGCACGATCGATTTGGCCTGAATCCAGCTGGCTCTCTTCACAGTAGGTTGTTTACAGTTGGTGAGATTCGATCGAGTATTAGCAAAGCCAGCACCTTCTCGATAGAGTTGCGAAGGGTTATCCCTCGCCAATTCTTGCAATCGCTAAGGTCGCCTTTCTTTGTGAGATTTGTGATTTTTCAGCTTCCTTATTGCAGTTTCGATCTCTTCTCCACCTGGTGGTTCGGTAGATATGTTGCGTCTCGTGTTGCGGCGTTCTTGACGAGCCAGTGGGTCATTGTTGTCTGTGACAACATCGGTCGAGTCGTTGAAAAATTCTCTCCACCGCTCTAGCTGTTGCTGTTCGGTGACAAGTACATTTCCGTCACGATCCTTGAGCGAGGCGATGGTTTGATGCCTTCTCCGCTGAGCTTGTGAATCGCCATATATACTTCACGCATGTCACCGCGCTGAGCCGCGTTCTGAGCCTCAATAGCGATGTTGTTTCTAAAGTGCTCACGATCATTGCGTACCATCCTTCTCACCTGTCGTTCCGCGTCCATGTATTCCCTTGTAAGCTGTTGGGTTTCTCGCTGCGTGCGCGACTGGAACTTCTGAGCATTGATTGCTCTTCTAACCTCGATGCACCTCCACATTCCATCCCGTATCCAAGGCTTTTTAGATACAATTTTAAAATGTTTTTTTTTTTACTTTGACGACATTCATATTGGGTATGGCTTAAAATTAAATTAAGTTTCCCAAAGTGTGCTCCGGAGAGCACTTGGTGCTCCGCGAAGAATATCCAAGTGCTCCGCGGCGGAAAAAAAACAAAAGTCCAGTTAATTTTGTGCTTCTGAACTGCGCAGCAATCAAATTTGAAATGATCATTTAAAAGAAGTCAATACATACAAACAAACTAAGAAATAATTCGTGTAAAAAAGAAAAGGTATGGGATTATGAAAGGGACAATCCCCTGCTCCCCTTTTATCTTTCTAAAGATCACTTAATTCGTTGTATACAGTATTCACTTCAGCAAAGAGGTACTCAATTGTTCATGCACTGTGACATCCTAGACGTTGCAAATTTCTATTCCCAAACAGAAATAAATACAGTTTTTGTTCGATCGGTATTCATAACATAACATAACTGCGGTGTAGTAAATCAATATTTTGCTTTTAGTGCGTGATTTTTAATTTTTTGTACATTAATGTGACTTTGTGGATCTATTGCCGTGAAACCGAGAAATCAAAAATAATATAAGGGATCGCTGCCTTTTTTACCGGCCACTCAAAGACCGTAAACGAAAACGCGTTGATGGCGTCCTACTTAGTGAGTTTCCGAGTTGCGCAAACTGGCGAAGCCCAAACAATCGCTGAAAACTTAATCAGGCCATGCGTTAAGGACATTGTTGAGTGTATGTTGGGTGAAAAGGCCAAAAAGTTAGTTGACATCGTCAAATAACAAAATATCACGAAGAATCGAAGATTTAGCAGAGAATTGCAAAGCTACTTTACTTTCGCGAATAAAAGTCACAAAATTTTTGCTCTGCAAATGGATGAGTCAACGGATGTTGCAGGACTGTAGTAGAATTTGTGCGCTACCACAATACCTACAGTCCTTTCAAGAAGATCTGCTTTCCTGCAAGCCGTTGAAAACTACAACAACTGGTGCTGAAATTTTTAAATTAATAAACGATTTCTTCATTGTCAATGACATCCCATGGCTTAACTGCGTGGATGTGTGCACAGACGGTGCCAAGGCCATGACTGGAAAAGCGTCCGGTGCCGTTTCAATAATTAAACAAAATGTGAAAGAATGCAGCAGTAGTCATTGCGTTCTACACCGTCATGCCCTTACATAAAAAAAAATGCCACTGTCCTTGAAAGAGGTCTTAGACGAAAGCGTGAAAATAATCAACTTTATCAAATCACGACCTAAGAATACAAGGCTATTCAAAGTATTGTGCGATGACATGGGGCAGTCTACATATGTCTTTACTCCTTCACGGCAGAAGTAAGGTGGCTTTCTCGCGGCAAAACACTGACGCGGCTTTTCGAAATGCTGGGCTGAAGTCAGAACCTTTCTAATTCACGATAACTTCGATTTGGGCGGCAGGTTGTGTAATGAGCGGTGGCTATTGAAATTGGCGTATCTAGCCGATATTTAAAAAAAAAAAAATGCTTTGAGTGTATCACTTCAGGGAAATACAATTACTGTTTTCGATGCCAGTGATAAAGTAAAAGCATTTAAAAAGAAAATCGAGTTTTGGGCGAAATCGTTAAAAAATCGAAACCTTCCCAATGATCAACGAATGTAAAGAGGAAATAGATTTGGACATTCCTGACGATATTTTAAATGAGTTTCATGTCCACCTGCTAAGTTTGCTCGAAAGCTTCCACTACTATTTTCCCAAAGAAAACCACTCAAATATTAAAGAAAATATGTGTGGGTTGCAGAGCCATACTCTGCTGCGTTGGAAAAGCCCAGCTTCTCTGACATCGTTGCAATTTGAGTGCTTGATTGATTTGACATCAGATTCTTCGATAATGGCGAATTTTGAAACGAAGAAGTCTATATCAGAATTCTGGTGTATGTTGCTGGACGAATTCAACATTTTATCAGATAAAGCCAAAATAATTCTTATGCCGTTTGCAACAACATACCTACATGCGCGAGTCAGGATTCTCCGCCTACGTCGGAACCAAAACAAAAAATAGATCCCGTCTCGATGCAGAGCCAGATATTCGGTTGCAGTTGTCCCAAATTCAACCAGATATACCAGCAAGATGCAGAACTAAACAGGCACATTCTTCTCACTAGAATTAACTTTCTGAGCTTTTTATTGAAATACTATTAATTGTTGAATTCCTTATTTTTTTAAATTAACATTTTTTTTTCTTTCGTTGAAGTTACTTGTTTTCTTGAATTTAATAAAAATATATTAACAACAGTTATTGCATTTTCTACATAACTGCGATAAATAGTGCAACGAAGTGCTCCGCAAGAAATTTCTCACCTTGCTCACGACTAAAAAAGATTGGGAACCGCGCCCTTAAATAATATCAAATATGTACATTGTCTATCGTTCAAATATTAGAACGACGCGAGTCCAAATACTTTTATCAATGAATCATGGTCAGGGAAAAATAAAAAAAAACTTGACCAAGAAAATATTACAAATATTTAAAAAATATAAAAAATACTGATAAACAATTTTTTTTTTTTTTTTTTTTTTTTTTTATATTAAGAAACAACTTATGGAATACTTAATACTTAAACCATCATCATTCAAATTAGCCGTTAACAACTTCTTCAAGGATGATGGTTAAAGTAAAGTATTCATAAGTTGTTTCTTAATATATATAAAAAAAAAAAAAAAAAAAAAAAAAAAAAATAATCAATTGTTTATCAGTATTTTTTATATTTTTTAAATATTTGTAATATTTTCTTGGTCAAGGTTTTTTGTAGTTTTCCCTGACCATGATTCATTGATAAAAGTATTTGGACTCGCGTCGTTCTAAATTCGTGTTCGTTTTTCGTATTGCTTTTCCAATGACTCAGGGAGAATTCTGAGAAAATAAATTGAAACCGGCTACAAACGTGAGTAATGCGATATATTGTAAATCACATTCCTTCGATTTTTATTTTATTTTGAATTTAATAAAGGGCTTAGCCCAACTTATTGCCGTGACGTAAGTCATTCAGGGAGTCATCCCTTGGCTATAAGTCTCTATATAAAAAAAAAAAAAAAAATAATAATTTGCTTTCAAAAAAGACCAACAGTAACCTTGTAACTAGAAGCGTTCCCGATTTGTTGGCCGAAGAATATGACCAAATATAAAAATCTAATAAGATTAAACTGTATGTATTAATGTAAACAAAGGTTTTTTTTCTTGACTGAAGTCCTTAGAAAAAACGGGTAACAAAAAAAAAACAAATGGCTCTAAGGAGATAAGTCATCAGAAAATCTGTTAAGTGCTTATATTTTTTGGTTAACAGCCTTATGTTATTATAGATGGCTGTTTTGTTGATTGTTATGTATCATTAATTTTTCGAAAAAAGACTATTTGGATTTACAAAAAAAACAAATTTCAATATTCAAGCTCATTTGCTGACTTAACCGATTTCTACCTTGCACCAGAAAGGGGATAAGTCACAACAGGTTGTTCTTAAGTGCTTCGAAATTGCTTATAAAAACATTACAACTGACTCACCTTATCGTCTGACAAAGTTTTTGTTGCTGGTGATGATATGATGATGATGATGATGATGATGATGTTGCTGTCGTTGTTGTTGATTATAATGGTGTTGTTCCAATTGTAATTCTTGTGATTATAGCTGCGGCTGATGTTATTGCTGCAGAATGAAGCTTTGCGTTAACTGGTGCTGTTGCTGTTGCTGCTGCTGGTGACTGTTGCTACCGCTGCCGAAATGTAAATTGATCTGATGATGAAGCTGCTTCTGCTGTTGCTGTTGAGTACTAATGACATTGTCACCATTACCATCATTTACAACGGCTGAGGCTGTGTATTGCACCTGATAGACTAACCATTGACAATTCGAGAGCCAATTAAAGAGTCCGGTTGATCATCAGCAAGTGCTGATGAATTGAACCGAGATTGATTCGGTCTGCCCCCCAGCAGTGTTTGTCATCGATGATCTGCCATAACTTAAGCCACCATCGTGCATATGGGCAGCAATACCAATTGAAATGCCATCGCCGCCGTCACTACTAACACCATTTCCTCCGCAAGCCACCAGTAAGAATAACTATGCCAATGCCAATGCCGCCAGTGGCACCATGATGTTGTTTCTGGGCCGAAAGGTTATTTGCGGGTGACAACGACGATGAAACCCCCACCACAACCGGCATCAACACCACCGATGAGGACAAAGATGACGATGGTGATTGTGATGATCAGGGGGATGGTAGGTACTGCTGTTGGTGTTATAGCTTCTGTTGCTGCTGATGATGGTGATGATGGCGAGGACGAAGAAGCTGAATTCGATACTGCCGCAGAAGATGCTGGTGACCCGTCTAACGAGCATAAAGCTGAGCCATAATTAACACACAGAAAATGTGTTTGATGTGAAGATAGGAAAAGTGATGCTATTGGCTGGGCTAACGTAATCATATTGTTGTTGTTAAAGGATTCCGTTGGTATGTTATTATCGCAGCTTAGATTCAACCTTCGCAAATGGATGGCCATTTGTTTTAGAAGCGAATGGTGAGAAGGCTTCAAGACCATACAAAAGAATAATCGAAATGATACAACAGAATCTGTAAAAGTAAAGGTTTCAATTGGAATCCGGAAACAGATCAGTTCAGTGTTCACCTTAGAGTTGCCAGCTAAAGATTCATTTGCAAAACGAAACGAAAACGTTGGATCCAAAGCTAGTCGACTCTTCAACCCTTTAGGGTGGTTGGCGCCGGTCATTGTTAAAATTAAAATCTTTATCCAAAAAATATGGGCCATTAATATGGATTGGGATCAGCTGCTTCCTGAAGAAATCTCAAAACGTTGGCAAGCAATACGAATTCATGTGGAAAACATTAGCCAGGTCACTGTGCCTAGGTTCCTTCAAACAACCAGAAATGACACTATCCAATTATATGGATTTGGTGATGCCAAGCCAAAACGCCTTTGGAACCGTTGTCTATAGGTATAAGTATAGAAACATCATCAGGAGAAGTGGTAGTTAAATTAATCTCGGCAAAAACGAAAGTAGCTCCTATGAGGCAGATCTCTTGAACTCTGTGCTGCAGTTTTATTAACTAATTTAATAATATTTTTCCAAAATGAATCACACTTACAATTCTCAGAAACGTATGAATGGACGGATTCCCAGATAGTTTTGGATTGGCTTGCTAGTCATCCTAAGCGTTGGAGTACTTTTGTGGGCAATAGGACGGCTGAAATTTTAACCTTGTTACCACGTAGCTTCAGATTCATAAGCACAAGAAGCTGAACACGATCCTGCCGCAGAGTACACTGGTGACCCGCCTAACGAGCATACCGATGCTGATCCATTATTACCACACAAAAGATAATGGAGAAAGTAATGCTACAAGCTGGGATGACGTAATCATGTTCTTGTTGTTGTTGTTGTTGTTGTGGTTGTTGTTGTTGTTTTTGTTGTTGCCATTCGTACAAACGGCGGCCGCTATCGATTGCGGTGACAGTTGTTGTAATTGCTGTTGCTGTGGCTGTTGCTACTGCTGCTATTACAGCTATTCACCAATGATGACGAGAAAAAGAGAAGAGAAATGAAAATAAGCAAATTAATATATCAACATTAAATTATTACGATTTATTTAAATAAAATAAAAATTATAACACTAAAGTTAAAAGTGCAAGGTTGCATGTCACACACTGAGTTATTAATTGACTGGCTGGTGGCTGCTTTGAGTCAAAACATGAATGTCGACCTCTTAGCTACATTTGTGCCCTGCTGTTGGGAGAAGAGTACGAGTTGTGTTTATTCCAAAAGCAGGCAAATGGGGTTATAAATCTTCGAAAGATTTTATAGCTCTTATCATGAAACGAATTTCATAATACCATCTAAGTTTCGAGGATACGACAGTATTGCAATACCAATATGCTTACTATAAAGGCAGGTCTGCGGAGACGGTGCGCACGATTGAGCACTCCCTTAATTATAAACAATATACTCTTGCCGCCCTTCACTACATAGAAGGAGGTTTCAACAATGTCCATATTAACGACATCACTCAGTTGGGGGTGGATAGAGCAACTCCTAAAACAACGGATCATCTCCATGCTAGGTAGCAAGGAAATACATGTTGATCTGGGCAGTAGCATCAGTAACATCACCAAATAAGTCAACAGTGGTACACTCCAGGGAGGGTTAATATCGCCCTTATTGTGGCTGGTACACTCCAGGGAGGGTTAATATCGCCCTTATTGTGGCTGATAGTTATTGATAAGGACCTCAGGATACTTGAGCTGGACAGGACAAAAGTTTTTGCGTATGCAGACGATACGGTGATACTTGTATCAGGACAGTACCGTTCCGCGATTAGTAAAGTCGTGGAAAGGACTCTAAGCAGAACAAATTAGTCCTAAAAAAGTGTAGTGCATACATAAATGTTCATCATATCAACAAACGTACAGGGATTTTCCAGGTAAAAAAGTTATAAAAAAAAATAATAGCAAAACCTAAAAAGTGCACAACTTAATATTCATTATGCTTAAAAATTATGTATTTATTGGTCTCTATATACTTCTGCATTGTACTTACATTAGGACAAGTTCCTTTGCACAGTTGCACTCCACAACTGACATGCAGACCTTCACGGTTGTGCAATTTAAATGCGGGAAATGTCGCCGGAAACAATTTTTCAACGAGATCATCCTCGTGATTTTTAGGTCCAACCCTCTTTGGCTGGCTTGGAGCGTGTGTGCAATGCTGGCATTACCTATAAAGTAATATGAATATTTGTAATATTTCATTTAATAAAAAAAACATTCCATAAAAAATAAAAATTTTCAAGAAATTTCTCTATTCGGGAATACACAATGTGCAAAGTTTGAATAAAATCGGGTTACTTTTTAAAAATAGTTATATGGGAGCATCTAGGTCCTCGGACCTCATTTTTTTTTACAGAAAGTCTTGTCATCGAAGATACACGTGAGGACAAAATTTCAAGAAAATTGTTCAAAAAAATTTATATCGAAGTAAATAATAGAAAATAATATTGACTTTTTCATTGAGGAGTATTCAAATACCTCTTAATTTGGCAATTTAAGGAAGATTCGATTCATAATTCCATTATTTTTGTTATATATATTTCAATGGTGGTTCAGTATTGTTTTTAATTTGGTTCACAGAATTTTTGGTCCACGGCAACCCTGCTCCAATTATTTATGAGTGGTATGACTGGAATTTAAAACTGAGAATTCACGCACTCGCAAGTATTATAGAGTACAAAAAATAATATCAATTTTAAGAGCATATTTGCAACCTGGGTAACTTGAGCAATAACTCATTGAATAAATTGTGTTATATTCAAAACCTTCTCTATAGAAAGCCCAACTGTATGCATACTAATGCACTGATCAATCTGTGATCTGTGATCCTTTGTGTTTGTGGGATGTGAATATAGTGTACAAAAAATAAGTAGTCTCAAAGAGAGTGAAACGTAAGATGGGGAAGTGGGAAACAGAAAAATTTTATATGGATTTAGCCCTTCAGTTGATTATTAAACCAAAAACATTTGGGATTTTTTAAGCATGTTTCTGTGTATCAGCGGAACAGTTGGGCTTTCTATAGAGAAGGTTTGTGTTATATATTTAACATTTGAAACACGAATGGCTACATAAGAATATTTAAAATTTTTATTGACTACGCCAAAAAACTAAGTCCCTGCGTAACTTTTTTAATCACTTCAATAAAACGAAACACAATAGTTTGTAGGTTCTTTTTCAAAAACATATAAAATGCTCAACATAATATATAAAAAATGTTCTTAGATCTGATGCTTTCCCTTTTTTAAACAACCAAAAAATTTGGCAACACAAAAGTTCTACGAATATTTACTCAATTAAGTTTTTGTTTAATTACACTATTAAACAAAGAGAATATTTGCACTCACCAGTAACAAAAAAATAACAGAAAAATAAATGCATTGTGAAAATATTTGGAAAAAGGTCAACATGAGCTTAGACTCTTTACATAAACATTAACATTAATTGCAACATTTACAAAATAATAACAAAATTAATTTTTTCTCTTAAGAAATGTATTGAGTAAAAAATATACTCAATTTATAGGAATTTTTTAACGCCGACGCTTGATCCTCCTATCCAAGTAAAACGAATGAAGTCATTTGGTCACACACAGTTCCCTATAAGCAAATGTTCTTCCTTCTCTTCAACACTATTAAATGAGTATTGCGACACAAGTTCTAGAAATAACTCCTCAGTTTTTGTTGTAATACGTTCGTTAAAAAAATAGAGATTATTTGCCCTCACCATCAAAACCTTCTCTATAGAATGGCCAACTCAATGCATACTAATGCTGTAAACCAATCCAAAACGCGTCTGTATTTTGGAATGTGAACAAAACCTTCTTTTTTTAGTTTTTATTAGTATGCATTGAGTTGGGCTTTCTATAGAGAAGGTTTTGTTCACATTCCAAAATACAGACGCGTTTTGGATTGGTTTACAGCATTAGTATGCATTGAGTTGGGCTTTCTATAGAGAAGGTTTTGCTCTTATCCAAGTAAAAAACAGTCCATAAAAATTTAAATTTTTCTTGTAAATTCTCTAATCGGAGATACACACACACACACTGCGTGCTCGCCTTGTGACAAAATCATCCACCAAATTACGCAGCGGCAGCGAACAGCGCTGCTCACAAAGCACAGAGCTCAGACTTTGCCGTGATCTGATGCGATATAGCGATATTTAAAAATTGTATATTGGGGTCCCCAAGGGGCCGATCGCTCCAAATTTTTACAAAAAGTGTTTTCCATCGAAGACACACATGCGTACAAAATTTAAAGAAAATCGGGTAAATTTTGTAAAATATTTGTATGAAAGCCCCCCGAACCCAAGGTCCGAGGGGCCTAAAATTTTAATAGAAAGTATTGTCACCGGAAATATACATGTGTGCAAAATTTCAATAAAATCGGGCCATGGGAAGTGGGCTAAAAATTGATCAGAAAATCTGACCAGCCAGCCAGCCAGCCACGTGCACGCGAAGTTAATATAGAGAATTTAAAAAGAATGAAATTGGTTTAGTCAAACACAGTTCCCAATAAGCAAATGTTGATATATACCTTCTTTGCAGCACTATCCAAAATATTATTGCAAGACAAATTCTAGAAATAACTCTTCAGTTTATGTTGTAATTTACGATCGTTAAAAATCAGAGAATATTTGCACTCACTAGTCAAAATATACAAGAAATATCATTAAAGTGAGCATATTTGAAACTGAATGCAACATGAACAATACTCATTGATAAATTGTGTTCAATCCAACATTTGAAACACGAAATGTGTTTGTATTTTTAAAAAATTAATATACATGTTATCGTATATGAGAAAACATCTGTTTTTGTTGCATCTGATTTTTAAGGGAATATAAGTTAGTTGTGATTTCGTTCATAATTTCGGTGATCATAGCTAACAATTATAACGCCGACTAATACATATGTTCTTCATTTTATCTGCCTCCGTCTCGGTGTTTACAGTGCGACCCTTCTCATCAATTTCAAACTTCGCCATTTTGATTTGTGCTGACCTTGAAAATCGCTTAAAATAATCCTACAACATTTTCCTCACATTTATTGTAGCATTATTTGAAGCCCGTATACGTGTACATGCAAACAAGCAAATTATTTTATTGTAGCGTTATTGTTATTTGAGGTAGAAACAACGAGTAACACTTTTGTGATACTTTCTCAAAACCATTGAGTACTCGAATTGTCGTCTACATGAGACAAAAGCGAACCGATATCTGTCATCTTTAGCAATAAAAACTTGTCAAAGTCAACCACCATAACGAGGAAAGTGCGAATCCAAAATAATTTTGTCTCCGAATTCTTCCTTGAGGAATCGCGTTCGAGTTACTGACAATAGGTAGTAGGTACACGGAGACCTCCGCGTCACGAATGCGCCAAATATATTTGAAACATCAGCAAGTTGACCAAATACGGATTGAATAAATTGTTAGTAAACTCAGTATACTCACTGGATGTACTTGGTGTACTGTGTAAACTGGGTGTACTGGGTGTAATGAGTGTACTCAGTATAACCAGTACACCGTGTTAAATCCAAAAATTGTAAAAAAAAAATAAGCGAAATTGGCGAAAGGCTTTTTATTCACTTCGATAGGCATTTTAATTATCTTTCATATGATACCACATAACCCCTAAAATTCCTACAAACCATTTAGAAAAATGAACTTTTCTTGAAAAAACATGAGACGTACATTAACGCTTGGGGCACAGCATACAAAATAAATATGACAAAGCTAAAAGAAAAGACAATAAATACCTAGATGACTTACGCTTATGAAAAGATACTATGTTCACACAATTATTTGCTGTATTTATATCAAGCAAATCGAGCAGGCAGTTAAATTCGATATTCGTCGCATTGGCAAGCGACAGCTAAAAGGCTGTAAGTTTCCACAAATATCATGCCCAACAATGCTATGAAAGCTATACTTTAGTTTAGCTCTTTGTGTGTTAAAATAATATCTATATTGCGCTCTTTGAAATATGGTCACCGTATGTGACTCCCATACGATTTTTTTTCTCGTAATTAACCAAGGAATCACAAAACGTTGATGTATGTGCCACCTAAACTGATACACCCTATATAGCATTATAAAGCTATCCATAGACGCTACATACAACGCTAATTAAAAGCTACAGCTTGTATCGTGTGCGTCAATCAGATAAAATATATTGCGCAATAATTGAACTTAAAAAGGCACTTCATGTGTTCTAATTCACAAACAGGATAAACAGCGCATTTCTCCTCCTCTTTCTTGTGAAGTGCGAAAATTTTTTTTTAGACGCTGCTACCTGTTATGCATATTGTGTTGCTATTCGAACTTGCCGCGAAATAGGGCTAATTGGTATATTCGTAGATTTCCGATTCTGAACACGTTAGAGAAGACGTAAGGGAATTTTCCACAACAGCATAAATAACCCTGTTGCCTGCTGGTTACAACTGTTGCTATGAGCATTAAACAACTTAACACAAACAATTCGGTACAGATTAGAATGTGAATTATACCAACTGATACAATTTCCTTAGACATACAACTTATTTTGGAAAATTATTTTATGAGCTTCGGAAAGTTCACTAAATACTTCTAATTATATAAAAATTATGTAAAAAGTTATGAGGAGATAATATAAAAATCTATGCTGTACTTCCATACCACCATCGTTTCATAATAAACATACTCATAAAATATCAAATAACATTTGCAAACAAATAAAAATGATACTCACAGGAACAGTAGGACGCCGTCCTCGGTTGTTGATGCCTTGAGACTCTTTTTTTTTGCAACACAGCAGAAGTTATTTTTTTAACAAAAAAATTTCATATTAATTCTTTAATTGCAAAGTTCAAATAAAATTGGGTTAATTTTAAAAGCTTTTTTATGAGAGCTCCTCGGCACTGGGGCACGATCACTTTTAAACATTTACAAAAAGTTTTGTCATCAACATTGCACAAAATTAAAATAAAATCAGGCTTTAGAAATTGTGTTAAAATTTGATCACAAATAATTTAAATATATTTATATAACCAATTTTTTAAATACCTATGAGACAATACGCACGTTACAACCCGACGGTTAGAAAAAATGAACTAAATTTAATTCACACTCTATCTAACACACTATATCCATCGTTTGGAATTGAAACATATAAAGAGAGTAGCTATTCCCAATATGCTTAAACTCATCAAAAAGAAAGAGATTGTTGTTTCACTCAGTAGTTGAACAATTTGGTCAGTTTGTGATGTAGGACAGAGTTGATGACCATTAATAAATGTTCGCTATTAAATTACGACCCGACGGTTAGAGAAAATGAACTAAATTTAATTCACACTCTATCTAACACACAATACCCATCGTTTGGTGTTGAAACGAATAAAGAGAGTAGCTTTTCCCAATATGCTTAAACTCATCAAAAGTAAAGAGATTGTTGTTTCACTCAGTAGATGAACAATTTAGTCATTTTAAGATGTAGGACCGACTTGATGACCATTCATAAATGTTCTCTTATTAAATAGTCACTTTCACTCTATATTGTACAGACATTAAACCACCAATCGATTGTTTGCGAACAAAACCCTTTATATAGAGAGCCAAGATAGAGCCTTTCTGTACGCACACTAATGCAGTGGAAGAATATTCAAAATGGCTGGCTTGTGCAAAACCTTCTCTATTTACAGTGTGAGAGGTTTAGAGAAGGTTTTGATGTAAATATAGTGTGGAAAAAATAAACAGAAACATTTTATGAAACGCTCTTGATTGCGGTAGTGAAAAGAAAGAGAGACATATGTTTTAGTAGTGATAAACAGAAATATTTTCTCTTTGTTGTTACCAATCCAACTGATTCGTCTGTTTTGAGTAATACTTAAGCCAATTTTCTGCTTAGAAAACTGTTGGTTGGGCGTTCTGTAGAGATGTTTTTCGTTGCAAATGTTTTTCGAGTGTGTTTTAAATAATCTACCGCAAACAGCCTTTGTCTCACTCAAGCAGTTGCATATTATATTGAAATTTGCAATGTTTTTGCAGAGTTGATAACATTTCTTTACGACTTGCTTTGTTAACAAAAATGTAGATGAAAACAGGCTCTTGGTACATCATGACAAAAGTTTGGGGCGTTATTTTAATTCGATGAAGAACAATTTTCCAGAAAGAAATACATAATCCTACTTGCAATAATTTGATTGGGTGCGTCATAACAAGGGAGTGTTGCATTTATTATACTATTCGTTGAAGAGTAGCGCTAATGTAGTGAGAACTCGCTTCCTTAGAAAGCAGAAAAAGTCAGATCCCTACGATTGGTTGATTAAAGATATTATGGAAAGAAACCGAATCCGAAATCGAAGGTTGGTCTGGGAAAGAGACAAAACTATGTACAGAACATGCGCTGTAGTGAACGAATATTTTTTGGAAGCGAAAACAAATTGCTTTTAAATCAAAAAGCAATTTAAAATGTTTTACCTATTGGTTATTAGTTTATTTTTTTTATTGGCTAGTGGTTATGCCCAATAGCCAATCGACAAAAAGAAAACGATAAAAAAATTTTGGGGGATAACTATTCCAGATTTTTGTTTGACCGTTTGATATCCTAAAAATTAGTGCGATTTAAGCCATCTCTAAATTTTTTAAAAATCGACCGAAGTATATTTTTGTGCGATTTCTCAGAAATAAAAGAAAATAAAAATTATGTAAAAAGTTATGAGGAGATAATATAAAAATCTATGCTGTACTTCCATACCACCATCGTTTCATAATAAACATACTCATAAAATATCAAATAACATTTGCAAACAAATAAAAATGATACTCACAGGAACAGTAGGACGCCGTCCTCGGTTGTTGATGCCTTGAGACTCTTTTTTTTTGCAACACAGCAGAAGTTATTTTTTTAACAAAAAAATTTCATATTAATTCTTTAATTGCAAAGTTCAAATAAAATTGGGTTAATTTTAAAAGCTTTTTTATGAGAGCTCCTCGGCACTGGGGCACGATCACTTTTAAACATTTACAAAAAGTTTTGTCATCAACATTGCACAAAATTAAAATAAAATCAGGCTTTAGAAATTGTGTTAAAATTTGATCACAAATAATTTAAATATATTTATATAACCAATTTTTTAAATACCTACGAGGCAATAAGCACGTTACGACCCGACGGTTAGAGAAAATGAACTAAATTTTATTCACACTCTATCTAACACACAATACCCATCGTTTGGTGTTGAAACGAATAAAGAGAGTAGCTTTTCCCAATATGCTTAAACTCATCAAAAGGATAAAGATTGTAGTTTCACTCAGTAGTTGAACAATTTAGTCAGTTTATGATGTAGGACCGAGTTGATGACCAATCATAAAAGTTCTCTTATTAAATAGTCACTTTCACTCTATATTGTACAAACATTAAACCACCAATCGATTGTTTGCGAACAAAACCCTTTATATAGAGAGCCAAGATAGAGCCTTTCTGTACGCACACTAATGCAGTGGAAGAATATTCAAAATGGCTGGCTTGTGCAAAACCTTCTCTATATATAGTGTAGAGAGGTTTAGAGAAGGTTTTGATGTAAATATAGTGTGGAAAAAATAAACAGAAACATTTTATGAAACGCTCTTAATTGCGGTAGTGAAAAGAAAGAGAGACGTATGTTTCAGTAGTGATAAACAGAAATATTTTCTCTTTGTTGTTACCAATCCAACTGATTCGTCTGTTTTGAGTAATACTTAAGCCAATTTTCTGCTTAGAAAACTGTTGGTTGGGCGTTCTGTAGAGATGTTTTTCGTTGCAAATGTTTTTCGAGTGTGTTTTAAATAATCTACCGCAAACAGCCTTTGTCTCACTCAAGCAGTTGCATATTATATTGAAATTTGCAATGTTCTTTGCAGAGTTGATAACATTTCTTTACGACTTGCTCTGTTAACAAAAATGTAGATGAAAACAGGCTCTTGGTAAATCATGACAAAAGTTTGGGGCGTTATTTTAATTCGATGAAGAACAATTTTCCAGAAAGAAATACATAATCCTACTTGCAATAATTTGATTGGGTGCGTCATAACAAGGGAGTGTTGCATTTATTATACTATTCGTTGAAGAGTAGCGCTAATGTAGTGAGAACTCGCTTCCTTAGAAAGCAGAAAAAGTCAGATCCCTACGATTGGTTGATTAAAGATATTATGGAAAGAAATCCCCATTATAAAAAGGTGGTCGAAGGTTGGTCTGGGAAAGAGACAAAACTATGTACAGAACATGCGCTGTAGTGAACGAATATTTTTTGGAAGCGAAAACAAATTGCTTGTAAATCAAAAAGCAATTTAAAATGTTTTACCTATTGGTTATTAGTTTATTTTTTTTATTGGCTAGTGGTTATGCCCAATAGCCAATCGACAAAAAGAAAACGATAAAAAAATTTTGGGGGATAACTATTCCAGATTTTTGTTTGACCGTTTGATATCCTAAAAATTAGTGCGATTTAAGCCATCTCTAAATTTTTTAAAAATCGACCGAAGTATATTTTTGTGCGATTTCTCAGAAATAATTATCATTTTTTGGTTTTCTGCAAATTATGTTTAGGTCCTTTAGACATAAGACATCTTTTCATGGCAATTTTACTCTCTTAAATGTTTTTTTCATGTAGTTTCTAACAATAATGCCTACTTCTTTTATTGTTTGCAAAAAATAAACGTTATTAATTAAGTAACAGGTAATTGATACCTAAGTATATGTCATGAAAACATCCATAGGAATCCGGAGCTCTATTAAAGTAGGTAAGGCATCAGTCATAATAATAATAATATTTGGCGCGACAGACCCTTGCGGTCCAAGGCCTAACTTCTCGCGACCATTTAAGGCCGAATCTGAACGGCGAATTGAGAAGCTTTCCGTGACAAGGTATTAATTACTCTCGGAACGTTTGTCACCCATTCGCGAGAGGTGGGACACCGTGAAAAATGCTTTTGGTGTTGCTGGGATTCGAACCTGAACCTCCTGCGCAGCAGCCATGTGCACTACCACTGAGCCACGGCGCATTCAAAAATACAAGATATTAACAATTCTCTATTATTTATTGCTCCTTATAAAAATATAGTTAAATAATATATTACCTTTGTATATCAGTAAAAATACTAAAAAATTTCAGTCCTCTGGGTAGTGCGAATATAAAACGAGAAAATGGCAGCATTTCCGTGACGGTTGGAAAGGCCAGCGCCAAATGCGTCACACGTCACAAGCGGAATAAAAAAAAATACTATTTTGGACTCTCACAAAATTTCAGCTCTCTAGGTCGTGAAAGTAGTAGTCGAAAAACAGACAAAAATATTCACAAGTCAGAAATTCGATTAACAATGAAAATAAAAATAGTATTTGCATTCAATGGGGTTCTAAGAGATTGAGTAGATATAGTTACGAGTATTTATTTAGTTGAGTAAAAGTAGCGGTCATAGAGCAGTGTGTGGAACGAATTTTGAGTTTAATTTTATGAATAGTTTCTAATGAAGAATTTAAAATTCAAAGAGAAATATTTTATTCCTCTTATCAAGAGGCGCATAAAAGAATTATTTTCGAAGCATTTGAAGAGATTGATTAGAAATTTCTAATTAAATACCGTGAAATAATAAAGAGCGTAAAAAGGACAGAGTGTGATATGAACTCTTTGAGTATAATAGTTTATATATATATTCAAGAAAGAAATAGTATGCATAGAGAATTGTTTTATTCTCATCTGAATAATATTTGTTTTCGATTTCGAGTGAGTAGGAATACTGATCTATTTTGTGGTTCTATAGAACGGGCTTTGAACTGTACAGTTTTCTTTTAAGAATGCTCTACTTTCCTAGCAACAAACTCAAAAGAGTTTTGCAACAAGTTGTATAAATTATTTCTCATTTGTTCTTTTACACTCAATAGTTATCAAAAAGCCAAAAAACAAGTTCTACAAATAGTTCCATATAGTTCCATCCATACCGAACTGATTTTGTGAATTTTCCATGAAAAAAGAACTCAAAATTGAAGCGAAAAAATATCTACCTATATATATTTTCATTTATGTCCAGCACGTTTTGATTTATTCCATTAAACGATTTTTTCAATTAACAGCTCATTTGAAGCGGATTGTATATAAGCTAAATACTGCATTAAATTTTAAGATTACTAAGCAAATCTACGCTATATTATTAGCCTTGAAACTATACTCGTTTTTCAAAGAAAAAATATTTAAAGTAAAAAAACCCTTTGTGCATATGTATCTACAGAATACCGCTGCTGTTTACTGTACATAAACTACGCAGTCAAACTGCTTCCACGAACATCGCCAATCATAACAAACCCAGGCATTCGCGCTGACAGCTTGGATTTCAATTTCCAAATGTTTACGCTGTTGCCTTTAGATATATATGATGCCTTTAGGCGGCGATGCTCTGACTCAGGCTAAGCTGACTCGGACACAAAATCATAAACAAAAAACTATAGACTTTACGACGACCGCATGGATCGAGTTACCCATTAAAAAAATAAGGAGAAGCACAACAAAACAATAATGGCGAGACTTTTGGTCTTACGACCATTCTTTGCGCTTCAAATGGAATTCGTTATGGTTGACAACGTCAAATAATGCGCAGTACGCCTTAATAATAAGACATTTAGTGTGCGCAGTAATAATTAGCTCCTCATATGCTTCTGCTTTAGTCCTCATGTTCATTATTAGTAAGGGCCAATGCGATAGCGATTTGATAAATTGGCGTTAGTAAGTATGTACGTACTTCCGACTGAACAATAAAATAAAAAACGACGGAAATTCTAAATGCGCGTGTGCGCGTCCGATGGAAAGATGACGACGGCACAGAATTGTTACCTTCGCTTACTGGCGTAATTACTTACAGCTGACGTGTTTATATTGAATGTACCTAAGTATGAAAAACTTCGCGTTATTTCTCATTAACGTCGGCACGCACTAAGAATTTATATGACCACTTCGCATTGTTTCTTGGGAAACATCATTGCTCTGTGTATTGGGTACTGGGTACTTGATATCGAAATCTCTGGCCGGCACTATGTACAATGGCATTTGCAGTCGCGTCATTACCATCACCTTACATATTTTTTTGCAGTGTGGGACGGGCGAAAGAGGATCGTTTGGCAGTTGTACTGTTAGTCGTTTCCTTTAAGAGTTAAAATAACGAAAATAACTACTTTAGAAAAAAAGTTGAAGTTTTAGTCAGTTTTAATAAAATAATATTTTGATTTAAAAAAAAAACAATGCATTTATAAAGCGTAACTATCACCTTAAAATTCCAGGCAATTCAACAACTGATCCGATTTACACCCTTAGTGAGGTGACGGAAAAATATCTAGAGTTTCAAAGCACACTACACCATCTTTTTATAGACTTTAAAGCCGCATATTGTAGCATAGCCAGAGTAGAACATAGAACTTTATAGAGCCATGAGAGAATTCGACATCCCAAATAAACTGACACGACTATGTAGGTGGAACATGACTAATGTTGTAAGCCAAATAAAAATATCCGGATCACTATCCCATTCAACATCTATAACGGGCTCCAACAAGGGGATGAACTGGCCTGCGTTCTCTTCAACCTGGCGTTGGAGAAAGTGATCCGAGACTCTGACGTAACGGCGAGAGGAAGAGGAATCCTCTATAAGTCCATTCAGATATTGGCTTACGAAGACGATATTGACATCGTTGTTAGAAATGCAAGGAAGCTTTCATCCAGATCGAGCAGGGGTCACGAAATATAGGGCTGCACATAAATGAGAGCAAAACAAAGTACATGGTGGACCCAACATTGGTCCCACAATTAAAATAGTGGAGCGCGAATTTGAAGTCCAATTCTTTAACTATCTCAGGCCAACTGTAGCAGCCGATAACAGCATGGAACCAGAAATATGCGCACGGTTGCTTAAAGCCAACAAAACCTACTATAGTCTGTCAAGACTCTTCAAATCCAGGAACTTAACCATAACATCCAAGCTGTTGGTATATAAGACAATGGTCATACCAGTACTTAGATATATGGACCCTGTTGTGACCACACCACACCACACCATTCTTAGACATGTGCTACGCACATTTCCTAATATCCTCCAATTCTCAAACATGTGCTACGCACATTTTAATTTTTCTAATGTAACATTACTCCTTGTTCCAATAACCCAAATTCCTCTAATCCTAAATCCTAAATCATACACCGACAACCCACCGCGGCGTCTACAATTGCAATTACCCGTTGTATTCTCGCAGTCGCTGGTACGAACAAGCGAATGCGAGAAAGGTCATGTGGACACACGAAGGTCAGCCAGAATGGTTCCGCTTGACCTGCATTAAAAATTCTAAGGAACAAAGGCATGGAGGAGGAAATGAAGCGATGGACGCAGCAGTCTAATTTAACCAGTGACTCAGACTTTCGTGCTAATAGGCAACTTGCCTGATTCGAACATTCATATTGGCAAGTTACCTATTAGACAACCCCGATAATGTGAAATAAAGTTTTCACACGCCCATAGACGGAAGTGACTTTTTCTTACACTATAACCTAGCTTCAAAAGTAGCCTTTACACACTCTAGTGATTTAACATATAAACTACTTTTGTTATTTACTGCGCAGTCACAGCGAACACACAATCCTAGAGTAATTTCGTATTTCGCATAACAGAAAAACCTTTGGTCGTTTGAAAAATAGCGTACACTACTCGCAGAAAAGTGCTCATCGTGCTCGTTAGATAGACGAACTCGGCTACCGTCTCGTGCTTCAAGCTTCTAACTCGCACGATAAACTCCACTTTCCTCGCTCGTTATGTAATATACTATATTTATGAAAATACTGTTACATCCATAAATTACAAATTTCAGACTTTTTAGTCTACTTATTAATTTTAAAAAAGTGTAGGTGGGAAGCTGTGAAAATTATACTTAGTCAACAGGCAAAAACAACTCGAAAAAACCAAACAGAATAGAAATATGAAAATACCAAGGTTTTAGAAAACGTAAAGAAGGACTAACATAACCCATTAATTTAACGATTTTTAGTAAATGACTGATTCGGTAATCAACCCAACAGCAAATTACTGCCACAGGGTAATGTTTTTTTTTGTTCTAGTGCGGGATGTGAGCAAAAAGGAATTAACCCTTGGTCAACTATAGGTTATTTCAATTTAAAAGTAGTTCTTGTATGGATTAAAATAAAATAAAAAACCCATAAAAATTAAAATTTTTTCATGTAAATTCTCTAATAGGAGATACATAAAAGTGCAAAGTTTAAACCGGGTTAATTTGGAAAAAATTAATTTTAGAACCCCTTCACTTCAAAATTTTTTCAATGGTAAGTGTCGTCATCGGAGATACACATGTTTTTAAAATTTGAAGAAAATCGGGTTTACTTTTAAAAAACTTATATAAGCACCCCTCGAGCTTATATAAGTGATCGGCCTTAGGACCCGATCACTCCAAACATTCGACAAAAAGTTTTGTTCATCGAATAAACACATACGCTACATATGTATGAGACACAAATTTGAAGAAAATTGGACTTATTTTTTAAAAATTATTTGGGCACTCCCCGGGCCCCAGGGACCATTCGCTCAAAAATGTTCAAAAAGTTTTGTCCATCGGAGATACACCTTTGCTTCAAATTTAAAGTAAATCGGGCTTATTTTTAAAAAATAGAAAGAAGAAAGACCCCCGAAAGACCCCCAAAAGACACCTAAAAGACCCCTAAAAGACCTCCGAAAGACCCTCAAAAGACCCCAACAATACCCTCAAAAGACCCCCAAAAGGCCATCGAAATACCTCCAAAAAACCCTTCAAAGAACACCAAAGCACCCTTAACAGACACCAAAAATACCCTCAAAAGACCTCCAATAGACCCCGAAAAGACCACCAAAAGACCACAAAAAGACTATAAAAATACCTCCTAAAGACCCTCAAAAGACTCCCAAAAGACCATCAAAAGACCTCCAAAAGACCCCCAAAAGGCCATCAAAATACCTCCAAAAGACCCTCCACAGAACACCAAAACACCCATAAGAAACACCAAAAATACCCTCAAAAGACCCACAAAAGACCATCAAAAGACCCCTAAAAGACCTCCGAAAGACCCTCAAAAGACCCTAACAATACCCTCAAAAGACCCCCAAAAGACCATCAAAATACCTCCAAAATACTCTCCAAAGAACACCAAAACACCCCTAAGAGACACCAAAAAGACCTCCAAAAGACAACCAAAAGACCCTCAAAAGACCCCAACAATACCCTCAAAAGACCCCCAAAAGGCCATCAAAATACCTCCAAAAGACCCTCCAAAGAACACCAAAACACCCTTAAGAGACATCAAAAATACCCTCAAAAGACTCCCAAAAGACCATCAAAAGACCTCCAAAAGACCCTCAAAAGACCCCCAAAAGGCCATCAAAATACCTCCAAAAGAACCTCCACAGAACACCAAAACACCCTTAAGAGACACCAAAAATACCCTCAAAAGACCCCCAAAAGACCATCAAAAGACGATCAAAAGACCCTCAAAAGACCCCCAAAAGAACATCAAAATACCTCCAAAAGAACCTCCACAGAACACCAAAACACCCTTAAGAGACACCAAAAATACCCTCAAAAGACCCCCAAAAGACCCCCAAAAGACTACCAAAAGACCATCAAAAGACGATCAAAAGACCCTCAAAAGACCCCCAAAAGAACATCAAAATACCTCCAAAAGACCCTCAAAAGAACCCCATATGACCTCCAAAAAATTTCCTCTAGAGACCTCTAGCTCATACGCACTTTTGTGAAATCGAGTGCAGTATTCTTTTCATCAAAAGAAAGCGGCACAACTAACTTACTTGTGAATGTTGAATTTTGGCGTAAGGAATTTTGACAGTTTCTACAAAGCTAGTATTTTGTGGTTTAATGCGTCCCTTTACTTTTTTGTGTGCTTGCTCTCTCTCTCTCTCTTTCTCTCTGACAGATTATATGTCAATTTCATCAGACCTAATGCATTGTGTTCACTGGAAAAAAGTGATTTCCTTGTGGTGTTATGTCGAAACCAAAATCGACATCAACATTTGCTATATTGCTTTCAACAAAAAAATAAAAATTACAACAACAAACACATTGGATAGACCAGAAAGTAGTTAAGCGTTAACCAAAAAAAAAAATGTTTGGTTAAGAATATTTAACCAAATTTTTATTTATAATTCTCACCACCAGAGTCGACTTTTAAAAATTATATATGGATATGTTGGCAAACACATGAAACAAAAAATTGACCAAAATTTGGTTAGTTTTTGCTGTTGCTTTAATCAGCCGTTAACCACAAAAAATACCTAACTCATTTTGTTGAAAGCAATATAGCTGATGGAACCTATGCCAGTGAACAACATGTTAGCCGTATTTTATTTGCCGAGGAATAAGGAATTACAACAACAATTGCACTGTCGAATTCCTTCTTTGGCTGGTTTTGGCTGGTTTTGACATTCAAATTCCTTATTCGGATTCCAAATAAAATACAGCTTTTGTTATTTTGTCAATACTGTCACAACGCAACAACTAATAATCAAATGACAACAACTAACAACACTCGCGACTGTTGTTAAAAAATGTTACTTTTTGTCGACGACAACTTATGTGGTGAACAACAAGTTGTCGTATAACAACCTGCGCACCTTAGTCCTCAGTGAACGACAAAATGTCAAAAAAAAAGTAACTTTGTGTAACATTTTGTTGCGCAGTGAACTCACTCAATGAAATGAATGAACAATTCTAAATAGGGTCTTCTGTAGGCGATTTTCAAAAATTCAAGTATCGTGATAGTAAAACGAGGGTAAAACTTCGGTGATCGGGGCTCGTTTGCTATTTGTTCGACAGTAAACGACCCCGATTACTCTCATTTAACTTTTATTCTTATCTTGGCGATAGAGTTTGTTTGGTATTTCAAGAATTAATAAAAACAACCCATAAAAATTTTTTTAAAATTTTTCATGTAAATTCTCTAATAGGAGATGGGTGTGTGTTAAAATTTGAAGAAAATCAGGCTAATTTTTAAAAAATTTACATGGACACCACACGGGTCTTAGGGCCCCTAACACTCCAACAAATTTACAAAAAGTTTTGTCCATCAGTGATACACATGTATTTAAAATTTGAAGAAAATCGAGCTAATTTTAAAAAAATTTATGTGGGCACCCTTCGGGCCTCAGGGCCCGTTCATTCCAAAAACTTTACAAAAAATGTTTTCCATCAGAGATACACAGGCGTAAAAAATTTGAAGAAAATCGGGTTAATTTTTTATGAAAAATTTATATGGCGCCCCAAGACCCCGGCCATCAAAATTTTTGCAAAAAGTGTTGTTCATCGGAGATACACACATATATAAAATTTAAAAAGAGTCGGGTTAATTTTTTTAAAAAAAAAATTTTGGGCCCAATGACCCTGGGGCCCGGGATCTCCAAAATGTTTACAAAAAGTGTTTTCCATCAGAGATACACATGTGTATAAAATTTGAAAAAAATCGGGCTAATTTTTTTAAAAAAAATTTATGGGGTCCCACGAACCCGGAGCCCGGGGTCTCCAAAATTTTTACAAAAAGTTTTGTCTATCGAAGATACACGCGTATATAAAATTTGAAGAAAATCGGGTTAATTTTTATAAAAAAAATTTATGGGGCCCCACGAACCCGGGGCCCAGGGTCTCCAAAATTTTTACAAAAAATGGTTGTCCATCAGAGATACACATGTGTATAAAATTGAAGAAAATCGAATAAAATTTTGTAAAATATTTGTATGGGAGCCCTCTGACCACGTGGCCCGACGGTCCTCAAATTTTAATAGAAAGTGTTGTCTCCGGAAATACACATGTGTGCAAAATTTCAATAAAATCGGGATTTGGGAAGTGGGTAAAAAATTTATCGCAAGATTCCACGACAGACGACCGACGACCGACCCACGGGCAAGTGAAGTTAATATAGAGAATTTAAAAATGACTGTTACTAGCCGCGTTCGATTGGTCTGAAGAGTACAACTCGTTACTTCAGTTAATTGAACGACTCTTCAATTAAATTGGGCTAGTGAAGTGAAGAGACTGTTCGATTGGTATTCTTTACTTCAGATAAATGTCAGTGTTGCTCATCTGAAGTAACTACACGAGAAGAACAACTCTTCACTTATTTCTTCAGTTGCCAATTTCGCACAATTTTTAACAGAATTGAAGAGTTGTCAATCGTACTGTTATTGCAGCTGCAGCTACTAATTCAGTTAATTCAGTCAAATCGAACGCGGCTGCTTCAGCTAAAACCTGTTAAGGCTAAAATACTGATACCAAAAGCTGCTGCTTCAACTGTTAAAGTCAAGGCTGCTGCTAAACCAAGAGCTGTTACCGCTCCTACAGCTAAACCTGCACCTAAAAAGTAAATTGTTTTGTTGATATGAACATTTTGTTATTATCCAAATAAAAATCTAGATATAGGGTGTCCTCCCCTTATTCGTGCACAATAATTTGGGAAATGTTTCTTGGGTATATTCTAAGAAAAAAATCTTTCAACAGTAAGGGACTATCTCCAATATTGATATAATTTTTCGGGGATTTAAGAAAAAGCTTACTTACCTGACCCATGTTACCGGAAATTGCTCTGTTAATACTAACAGTAGAATTTTCGGCTAGGACTTTAATTTTAGAAGAAATACTAGCCTTTGTAACTGCGTTTAAATAAAGTTGACTGCAAGCCCCAAGGGCGAAGTTTATATTCGTAATCGAAATTTGTTCCTATGGACAGCCAAACAGTGTATCAGTTATGAGAGCAATACTCATTAGGTTTTTATTTTCTGTTTGAGTTTGAGAATCAGTCAGTTGCTGAAATTATATACGTCATATATTTTATGTTAACCCTGTACCGTATAGACTCAAAAGTATCTAATAAATTGTTGTGGGAAGTACAGTGCACCAGCACTATTTTATATACAAAATTATGTGAAAACAGTTATTTCTCAATGGAGTGAAAATATTTCATATTTCTGTTCTGTTTTGTTTTTCAATTTTAATTAATACGAAAAATTAAAAAGTCTAAGATTTGTATTTTATGGATGTAACAGTAATTACTGATATTAAAACTTTCAGTACATTTCCAATATTACTTTTCGTTATTTCGGCAATTAAGTTCTGCTTATAACCATAGTTTGAAAAATAATCGCGGATAATTTTTGATAAGCATTTTGACAAAAGCCACAATCTCTTTCAAGAATCCTCAAGAATTGCTATATTGCTTTCAACAAAAAAATAAAAATTACAACAACAAACACATTGGATAGACCAGAAAGTAGTTAAGCGTTAACCAAAAAAAAAATGTTTGGTTAAGAATATTGAACCAAATTTTTATTTATAATTCTCACCACCAGAGTCGACTTTTAAAAATTATATATGGATATGTTGGCAAACACATGAAACAAAAAATTGACCAAAATTTGGTTAGTTTTTGCTGTTGCTTTGATCAGCCGTTAACCACAAAAAATACCTAACTCATTTTTGCTATATTGCTTTCACAGCTGCTGTGATGATAGCTGTTTTTTAATTGGAATCCAAATCCGAATTCGAATGTCAAAACCAGCCAAAGAGCAGGTTTTCAAATTCCAAAGAAGGAATTCGACAGTGAAATTGTTGTTGTAATCCCCAATTCAAATACAAATAAAATACAGCTGATGTTTCTTTATCATATACTACGTTTCCATAATGAGTCCCAGTGTCAACTTAGGTTTATATGCGTGGACACGCTTATTTGGGTTGAGTTTCGTTAAACCCAAATAAACTTCACAAAACTAGAGCTGCCGAGTGTTAGGTTTGTGGGACATTTCATTTGTAAGAAACTACAACGCATCTGTAAAAATAACACTACTCTGTTTAGAGAAACTCTAATATTTAGCGTGACCTTTTCTTAACTCGACGGAACCCTAGCGTGACTTTTACTTATTATGGAAACATAGTAATACATCTACTGAATAAAAGTCTACAATGACGCATTTAATACTCACGTGTCACGTTGTCATACCAGTCTTTCTCGTGATTATGGCAAAACCTTCTCTATAGAAAGCCCAACTGTTCCGATCGTACACAGATACATGCTTAGATTGAGACCAAACGTATTTGTATTAGTAATCAACTAAAGAGCAAAATCCATATAAAAATTTTCTGTTTCCCACTACCACATCTTGGAATTAAAGAGAGTAAGAACCTAAAGAGAAGTAAAACAAAAGAAAGACGAAATATTCTCTACTGTAACTATTGGTGCATTGCTTTGGCTAATCCAGCTTGGCTTTACAAAGCAACAGCTTTTGGCTTTAAATTTTCGATGCATTTTAATGTGTATGTCTGAAACAAAACACCGCTATAACTAAAAAATGGCTTTAGTTATAAATCCTAAAAACTTTTTGGATTTATTTTCGGCTTTATGCTTATGCGATTGTTGTTGTAAGCCAAGCTGGATTAGCCAATGCAACAACAGCATATGTACACATTTCGTAAAGTGGTGTGCAAAACTGGACCAACACTGGACTACAAATTAAATTTTGTATTTGACCAACTTCTTGTTATAGAAAATTTTGTGTAAAGTGCACTTTTGTTATCAAATTTGACGTCTTGGAGTAGTAAGTGTGCTTTATGACGTCGACTGTCCGAAAAAATACTCTATGTGCCTGTTGCTCTATGATTCTAAGGACATGAAAACTTTTAAGCGAATGTGTGTAGATTTGTAGGTTTGTTTGTCGTGTCGTATATTTTCGGCTTCTTCCAGTCAAAATTTGATGGGACTTGTTTTAAAACAATTGCTTAGCGCTCGGCTTGCGATGGCGTGATTTTTGTAAGTGAAACTACTTTATTGGCGGTGATGAGACATACATTTTGCGTTATGATTTTGCGTTACATTTTTGAATTCTTCTAAGTGATTTCTCAAGCGATTTCTATGAAACTTGGTATGTAGGACTAAGATGCGACTAGGCAGGATTGGTATTTTTAAGTTATTTAATGAAAAACGTACGTTGTCAACAACAAAAAAGTCGATAACAAGATCCACGACTTTACTTTGTTAGTAAGACCATCCAAAGTATCCTTAGAAGACCCACAAAAGAACTTCAACAGATTCCCAAAAAACCCCAAGAGACTTCAAAATACAGCAAAAGACTCCGAAAGACCCTCAACAGACCACCAAAGACCTCAAAAAGACTCTAAAAAGTCCCACAAAAGACCACCTATAACCTTTGCTCGTATGGAAATTCTGGGATCTGGCCAGGGTCTGGAATTTTGGACCCGAGCAATTTCTCAAGCGATTTGTATGAAACTCGGTATGTAGGAATAAGATGCGACTAAAAGACTTGTTTCTATGGAAATTCTGGGATAGGGTCTGAAATTTTATGGACCAAGCTAGGACTAAGATGCGACTATAACCTTTGTACCTATGGAAATTCTGGGATCTGGCCAAAAGGTTCTGGTCTGGAATTTTGAGGACCAAGTTATTTCTCAAGCGATTCGTATGAAATTTGGTATGTAGGACTATGATGCGACTATAAGACTTGTTCCGTAGGAAATTCTGGGATCTGGCCAATAGAGTCTGGAATTTTGGGCACCAAGCAATGAAACTCGGTATGTAGGACTGAGATGCGACTATAAGAGTTGTTCCTATGGAAATTCTGGAATATGGTCATTAGGGACTGGAATTTCGTGAACGAAGGCATTTCTCAAGCGATTTCTCTGAAACTCGGTATGGACGTTTGGGTATCTTTTGGGGGTCTTTTTTATGATTTTTTTTTTTGTGGTTTTGTGGGTATTTTGGGGTCTTTTATGAGTCTCTTGATGGTTTTTTTACCCCATAACAACAAAGAAGTTTCACTTACACCGCGCGTAAAGGTTACACGCACTGATTTGTTTTTTATTCATAGAGGCTACTACCCCTGAGAAAACTCCTGTGAAAATTACTCAATCGACGCATCGCTATCGATTTTTTGAAAGCCTAAACGTTTGCAAAGTAATATGTGGCGTTTTCAGTCTATTTCAGAAATCGCTTATGACTGAATAACCTATCGCTTATGAACGAAAGACCTTCATTTACCGGTGCATACGATTAGGCTTCTAAGACAAATTAGTCTTAACACTGAATTACAACTAAATATACATACACGGGTGTGTGCAGTCACTTGCATAGCAGAATGCATTAGGGTATAGTTGTGGAAAGTTTTTGGTAGGAACTCGTAAGGAAAAAAAATTTTTTAAAAAAACTTTCTTTTTTTTTTAAATTAAAGAGATTTTTAAAGGAAAAAAAATTTTAAGAAATAAAAAATTTCCAAAAAAAAAGTAAGAAAAACATTTTTTTCCTCACAGTAAAAAAATTCCCCAAAAAAAATTGTTACGAATTTTGTGAATTAAATGGTTACTATTGGGTCTTTACGATAATTCAGTGCTAAGACTGAATTACAACTATCCATAAGGCGATTCGTAAATAGGTGCCTACGGAACATCTTAAGGGTTTTCTGGCCTAATCGTATCTCTAACGAACATCTTTACCAGAGAACGGGTCAGGAACCAATAGGCACAACCACCCAACGACGGAAGTGGCAGTGGATTGGTCATACACTCCGAAAAGGCGACAGTTACATAGCAAACTACGCAATGCAATGGAACCCATTATCTCAGGATGGTAGAAGAACGGGTCGTCCGAGAAATACATGGCGCAGAACAGTTGAGGAGGAGGCACGGCAATTGGGGAAGAGTTGGAGAGAGCTGAAGCTTATTGCCAGGAACCGCACGCGATGGCGCGTAGGCGTAGTAGAGGCCCTAGGACCCACAAGGGGATACAGGACATAAAGAAGAAAAAGATAAGGCGAGCTAAGCGGCTTGCTTTACTATCTTATCTTATTTGAGTCTTCAGATATCCAACTTCAATGCCTTTTCCAGTTTTCTTGTCCATGCTAATTTTTGACTTTACGGTAAATTTTCTCAAGAAGATATATATCGTCGTTCGTTTTATAGCATTCTTCTTATGAAGGTAACATTAGGAAAACTAAAAATAACTAACAAGTTTGCGGAAAACCCAATAGATTTTATGATACTTGGGAAAAGATGCAGCAGCTAAAATTTAAAATAAAAGAATATACCCAAGAATCATTTCCCTAATTATTGTGCACAAATTAGGTAACATCCTGTATAGCAAAAAATTACACAGAAAATTATATGGGGAGTTAAATCGAGTGTTAACAATAAAGTGAAGTGGTTAGTTTTTGACCTTTCGCACGACCTAGCGAGCTAAAATTTTATGAGCAGCTATATCTCACACAATATTTTTGATATTCCGCGTGTCGCGCATCGTGTGTGTTGTGTGTAATGCATGAAAAAGTGGTACTGGTATATATCTATTAGTCAGAATTTGATGAGAGACTTGTTTTAAAACAATTGGTTAGCGCTCGGCTTGAGATGGCGTAATTTATGACGCGTGTGGCGCGTGTACGCGCACGCACCACATTTTTTTTTAGACAAATTTCATTCTAACCCTGTTTTGATTTTAACGAATTTCTAGCTAATTCTTCGACGAATTACTTCTGACAGAATTTCACCGCTCGCCACTAGAGCACAGTTGACAATGTGCCCATAATTTCCCAAGATACTGTTACGTACGCTTATAAAACAATATAATAAAATAAAATCTCAAAACCACCACCAAAAAAATAATTTATATAATCAGCACTAACCTTTGTTCAATTTCAAACCACTTTGAAAAGGAACAACTCCTCTCTGAATATAATTCAACTGTGGAGCGTACCATAATCACTTATCACTTCATCTATCTACAATAATTTGAATTTGTCGTATCTTCCCATTAGCCAGTAGTGCCGGAACAACTTATCGTTATATTAAATTAAAGGAAGGATATATTCATTTTATTATAAAGTTTACGTGAATGCAGCAGTTATCTTAATTGCAACAATATCCATAAGCACGTCTTCATCTCTCAGCTTTTTCCAAAACCAATTCTATAAAGAGAGCTATATAACGAAATTAAAAGTCAAAATACACAATTCCTTTTTTTTAAAAAATTTATTTGACAACAGCTCCTTAATACGAAACGTGTAATACATCTGGAAGTAGTTGCGTCTTTAGTAAAAAATGTTATTAATTTGGTTGATTTAAAAGATATTAAAAATAATTTATAATATTTATAATATTAACTAAAAATGCATATAGACGCATACATATGTAAATTTCTATTTCTTTTTTTTATATCAACTTGTTCTCTTCATTAATTTTTCATTAGAACTCCTAGTAATTTTTTCGCTTCTAATTTAATGTCTTTCCTTGTATATACATTTTAATTTATACTAAAAATTAAATTAAAAACGAAATTAAAAACAATTCTTCTTTTGTATTTTGCTGTTATTTTTGCTAAAACGTTAAGAGTATACATTTAATTTAAATGTGTGTTGAAAAATTGACATTAAGTTAATTAGGTATATACATCATTTAAAATTCAAATGAATATTTCTTAAGAAAATTACACCTTTTTTTTATTTTGTGTATTTTAAAGTTTATATTAATATTTACTGCAACATTTTGCAATAAAACTTAATTTAGCAATAATTAATTACTTATAAATAATATATATTGTGCTATTTATGAAATATTAAAAATATATTTATAATGTTGTAGGTGTTATAACATATTAGAAATTATTTAAATTTTTTGTTTAAAAATATTTTCACCTTTTAATTATTATTTGATGTAAATCAACTTGAGTTTGTTGCAAAATAAAAGACAATAATTCGCTTTGCTTATTAAATATTTTTATAAATATATCATAATCTAGATACTATCTACAAATATAATTCCGTTGTGCACAGAAAATTATGGGCTGTCAATATCTCGTACAGCTTTAAGAGATATCTGATTTAATAGAAAAAGCTATCAGGATGGTAGGAAAAATATTTTTTTTTATTTACTTTTATGTTAATCATAAATTTGATTTTCTTCAAATGGAATGCGCCATTAGAAAAGACAATCACACATTACTTAGGTAATAACGACATTTCCAGTTCTAAATCAAAATTAAAAGCTTGTAGCTTTGTAGTAGCCAGGTTCATAAGGCATCCAGAATGACGGGCAATTGTAATCTTCTACCTATATCTATACAGGGTGTATCCGTTAAGGTGGAAAATATTTCAAGGAATGATTCCTTGGTTAATTTCGAGAAAAAAGTCGTATGGGAGGGGGTATCCATTTTCACCACCCCATGCGGTGTACGTATCGTTTTAATGCGAAGAGATGTACTTTTAACCTTACATCACTTCACACCCTGTAACTCTTGAACACTTCTAGCTACAAGGTCACTGTTGGTCTTTTTTGGAAAAGAATTAAATTTCTAAGATCAAACAATGTACATTTTTTTAAATTCTTTAAATCTTTACCGATATAAACTTCGTCAAAGTCAAAACAATTTTTATTTTTTTTTAATTGTATTTTCAAACGTGATCATCTCGAAAAATGCTCTCATATGATTTTTTTTTTTACAAATGCAGTATTAAAGACTATTCAATATTCTACAAATTCATGTCACAATGTTTACACATTGGGTCAACAGGAGCAGAGCTAAAAATTAAAGATTTGAAGAATGAATTTTAAGAAAAAAAAACAAAAAGGTAAAGTAAAACTTTATTTACAAGTAAAGTGAATTCAAATGAATAGAAAATAAAAACAAAGAGAAGGATTATACCGTAATATGAATAGTACGCATAGAGAAACAGCTAATACCGTGTAATGCATTTGAGCAAAGTAGCGGTTTGCAATGTTTGTAACTGCATTACTTAAATGAACTTCTTTAAAACAACAAATGTACTTTTGTTTATTGGTTGCTGCTAGTAAGTTGTAGTTTGTGACGTCGGCCTGGCGGTGGAATCAGGCAGCAAGAAAAAAAGTTCTAATAAACCTAAAAGGTGGGGTAAACGGAAACCATCTAACTTCAGTCACAATAATCGCTGTGATGGTTTCGTTTAAGTCCATGGGAAGGTTAAGCTTCTAAAATGGAGGAAACGCCTACATGGCTTCTGGTGCGAAGACGATTTCCGGCTTTGAAAAATCCTTCTTCTGAATTTAGCTTCCGAATGAAGTGGACATGGTAGTAATCACGTCAATAAACCAATTTTTCATTTTAGCGTAAAGAATCAAAACAGTTCGATAATAAAGTTTGGATATTTTGTGGGTCACCCAAGGTATTTTATTTTTTATTTTTGAATCATGTGTGTGACTTAACTTCAATTATCAAGTGGTCTCTTCTCTGACGTATCATTGCTCCGCACTCGTTGAGTAAATGCCTCCAATTTCCCACAGAGTCTGCAACTTCCATCCTCTTCTATTTTTAACTTCTTTAGGTGCCCCTTCAATTTGTAATGTCCTGTTACTTTACTTCTACTTAGTCCCAATATTAGGCGGGACCTTTTTTTGGGTTATAGTTCCCCAACATTTCCTTTGCTTGCCGTAGGCCTGGTAGATTATCCCATCTTTCGGAAGCGGCTGCCTTTCCCATACTGCGTACCTCTTCCCGCATTATGCGGTACCCTATGCCACAGAAGGGTTCTGGCCCTACAAGCGGAGTTTCTGCTCCTTTATTTGCGAGCCTATCCGCAGCTCATTGCCTTCTATGCCAGTGTGTCCCGACACCCAGTATAAACATACTTTGTTGGTTTAACCAAGCCTTTTAAGCTTCGCCTTGCATTCCTCCACCAGTTTTGATGTGACGTGGAATGCGTCAAGAGCTTTTAAAGCAGCTTTGCTGTCTGTCATGATTGCTATTTCCTGCCTCATGTAGTTGCTTTCCAGATTGAAGTGAGCACATCTTTCAATGGCATGTACTTCTGCCTGGAATATACTCGGGTACATCGCCATCGATATGGAGTGTTTGGTTCGTGGCCCATATACTCCAGCACCCGTGCCTTCTGCCTTCTTTGATCCATCCGTATACCACTTTATGGCACCCGAATGTATCTGGTATTCAGTTTCTGACCTGAATTCCTTCTTGGTGCTAATTTTGATTTCAAAGTTCTTTTTGAACTCAAGCTTCCGCACCATGTTATCGCACGGCATGCTCGCTATAGGAATCAGCTTGGTAAGTGGTTCTAATATCCCTCTTGCCCTGCTGTCCGTGAAGCAGCCTGTCTTGCTCTTGATTTCCATAGATTTGCTCTCTAAGTGCAATGGAAGAAGCCCAAGGATTGCCTCAATGCCCGCTGTTGGGCAGGTTCTCATGGCCCCTGTAATTAGAACGCAGGCCAGTCTCTGTACTTTTTCTAACTGCCTCAACTCAGCTTCACGTTACTTAAAAACATAAATTTTGCTTTGGTAGGTTTTATTGGTAGATTTGGTAGGAATTTTTTATTGCGAGTGGCAACCGTGGTCACATGAAGAGAATGTATGCAGCAGTAGCAGCTGCGGCCACTATAAGTGAACACCAGATCGAGAACGTGAACCGTAACGTAGAACCAGTTACAGTTAGTTAAGTTTGAATATTACGTTGAGCAGCACGGATAACGGATGACACTTATGTCGAAACTGCAGGCAATCGTGGAACCGATAAAGAATTTGGTGGTGACGACAACGGTGACGACAACAGTGCAACTTTCGACAACACTTTAAAGAAACTGTGCGACTGGCACCAACTGACGACAACAGTGCGATGGAAGCATCTGCTGTTTTAACGGTGCATTTTCAACTCGCCACACTTCAAATGCCAAAAAAACACCTCGCACCACGAAGTCAATTTGAGAAAAATAAATATAAAACTCAGATCATAGCAAAAGTAATCGCGACATGAAATTAGTTTAAGAACTGAAATGGTGCTAATTCACCGTCTAGACAGCAGATACACAGAAAATCCCCTACACTGCAAGGCCAAATCGAGTGTAAACAAGCCATCATGTACAAAACTCATTGCGATTAGAAGCGAACGTGTAGTCACCTCGCTCACACGAGCTACATGATATGCTGGTGCTGGTAGAAGGAAGGAAGGGCCATGACAGTTGGTTTGTTGCAATAATTGCCATTTGGCTGGAAGAACGTGTTGCGAGAAGTCGTGAAAAATAAAGCGACAGAAAACTGACACGCGGTGGCTGAAAATTTATATTAAAAAGAGTGAAAATCGGAATAAGTAAAATTAAAGAAGAGGAAAAATAAAAGGCAATTTGGAAGCAAGGGAGAAAAAAAAAGAAAAAAAAAAGGAAGTACAGACCAGAGAGAGGTCAGCATGGCGGAAACGCCTATGGACAATAAACACTAAATAAGCATAAAAGGCAATGAATGGTATTTTTAGGGTAATCGGGGCAACAAGGTGCACATAAAAGCAATTCAGCAAGAAGCGGACAAATAAATCCGAATAAGTTACAAAAGACTATATGTCCGGATCGTCCGGATCGTCCGGATATAACCGGATTGTTTTCGCACGCCACGTGAATTGCAACCAGGCCTGAGGAACCTACAACGAACTCAAACATCGTAGGAGCCCCCTCTCTCTCTCTCTCTCTGGGTAAGTCGAAAAAAAACCACATTCGTACTTGACTCGTGATTTTGGATCGATATCGATTGATCATAAGTGGGTCCCAGAAGGCGTGGAATACACCGGGTTGCCACAAACACCGCCTCACCAATAGAATCCATCTTTTATGGCAATGGCATTAGTTGACAGGATAATCAGAGAATTGGGCACAATCCGATCGGACCAGTTTTATTGCACACCTAGGAGTATGCGAAACGGATCAACATAACGTACATACAGAAATTTCTGATATAAATCCTTCGCTATATTCTTCATGAATACTTAATCACACTTGTTAATATTTACCTCGTTACATGCTTTATATATCCGTGCAGAAATCTCCTTTTTAGATACTTCGTACATTTATTTTATACTTACCTCGTTACATGCTTTATATATCCGTGCAGAAATCTTCTTTTTAAATACTTCGTACAAAATCACACCATTACACTGTTGACAACACTTCAAACAACTGTGCGATGGCACCAACTGACGACAACAGTGCGATGGAAGCATCTGCTGTTGACAACACTTCAAACAACTGTGCGATGGCACCAACTGACGACAACAGTGCGAAGGTAGCAACTGTCAATAACAGTTATCAACACCGATAAAGAAGCAACTATCGACAACAGTGCGAACGAAGCAACAACTAGAGGAAAACAGTCGTCTTCGTCGTTAACATCAACTCAAATTCAATTCAGTGAAAGTTCAACGGAAGTAACAGCATCAATTGAAACAACAGTCTACAGAACAAATGAAGGTACAGCAGTTACAGTCATTCCTGCAACTACCACAGAAACTGTTAATAAAACAACAATCGTTGAAGGGAATCATTTCTACTTACACTACAATAGACAACCCACAACTGTAAAACTAGGATGGCAACACTGTGCTTAAAAATGTATCTTACTTTTATAAGTTGGCAAGCTGTATTATTATAAGAAGAAGAAAAGTTAATGGCGAAAGTCTGTAAAAGAATTTATTGCCTGCGAAATTTGAAGTAATCAGCCATTGTAATTAGATGTTAGTCTAGTTCCTTTTCAACCATTATTATTATTATATATATGTTTTATTTTATACAAAAATAGAATTAATATTTCTAATAGCACACGCCAAGTGCTATATTCGGTGACCCCCGACTATTTGTCCATTTTAAAAAAAAAAAGATTTAGTTGAAAGGAATTCACCACTCTATAAAATCAAATTAATGGTTTTTTTTGCAAGCCGCAACCGACTTCACGATCATTTCGATAATCTACAACCAACGACAGCTAAGTTTGTGCTTTCGCTCACTTCCTTTTCCTTTTTCTGTGTGCATCGTGGCAGGTTGTGGGTTTGACACGTGAGCCCGACCATTGTGCTTCTAAAGTAGAATTATATGTAAAATCTTCTTCATTAAAGTGGTTTCAATTTGTATCCAATCAGAAATAGTGTTTTAATTGCATCTCACCGCAAACACAGTGTGAAATTTAAAGATGGTGTTTATATGTCCTATATATAGAACATGTACATAACAGGATGTACATAACACATCATCAGTCGTTTTTTTGTATGTTGTGCGAAAAAGACGGCAAGTGACGCTACCAATTTGCAGAAAATTTCCAGTCGCTAACATTCGAGTCCGTTTACAACAAAAGGCGTAAACTTTTGGTAAAAAAAACTCTTTCGTGGACCTTTTTTTTTAACTTTTTCTCATCGTTTTTTCCCCGTCAATATATTTTTGTGTTTTTTCGTCGCCATTTATTACCATCTTTGTAAATTTCCGCTCTTAATCGTAAAAAAAAAACAGTGTCCTCTTACATTTGAACAATTAATTCGAACCAATCGGTAGTGCCTTTAGTTTCCCGGTTTTTTGAAAACTAAAACAAAATGATGTAATCCGGATCTGATTAAAAATGAAAGTGACAAAAAAAAATAGTTATGCGTGTTGCCGTTAAACTGCCAACTTTCTGGAAAAGTCGTCCTGAATTGTGGTTCCAATCTGATGATGCACAATTTAAAATCGCAGGTATTACCGCCGATGAAACACGATATTATACAATCGTGGCTGCGGTCGATGTTAAAGTTCTTGACCTGGTAGGTGACATTTTGCTAATCAACCACCAACAGACAAATATGGGGCGATTAAAAACAGATTAATAGAAAGATACGCCGATTCTGAACAACAAAAAATACAAAAATTTTTGGCACAAATCGAATCGAATCGAATCGTTGTCTGAAATGCGAAAATACGCAAGCAGTAAAGTTTCCGATGAATTTTAACAGACAATGTGGTTAAATTGTTTGCCACCAAAACGCGTTAGTGAAATTTAATCGACAGTAGACGGTGATTGAGGAAAGTTAGCAAAGGCAGCGGATCGAATCATTGAATACGGTGGGGCTAACGATGTCGCCATTGTCTCACAAACCAATTCCGATTTTGAGACACGAATTGTATCATTGGAAACAACTATGAAAGAGTGTCAAAAAATGTTGACCACCTTACTTTCACGTAATCGTCCCCGTAGACGCTCTTTACCAAAACAAATTAAAAAAGATGGTGACACAACAAAATGTTGGTATTACACAAAGTTTGCTGAAAAAGCCACCATATGATGCGTTAAGCCATGCTCTTTGGATCCATGAAAAAACTAAATCTGCAATCTAAGGCGGCCATGGGGATTGCAGAAATAAACCGACACAATTTTTGATCGACACTGGTGATGATATTTCGGTTTGGTCCTCCTTTAAATGTGACGTTAAGCGTCCAACGAGCCGTTGCTTATTTGCTGCTTATGGTACTTACATTAAAACGTTTGGTGAAAAACGTATTAAGCTTAATTTTGGGTTGCGTCGAGATTTTATATGGAAATTCGTGATTGCAGATGTAAAAGTACCAATTTTGGGAGCTGATTTTCTTTGACATTTTGCCTTATTGGTTGATATGAAACGTAGAAAATTGATTGACAACAAAACTAAATTAACCAAAAGTGTCGATAGCATTTCAATCGATCGAAAAGAACTATTGAAAATAAGATATTGTTTCTAAAGCCAAATAAAGATTCCACCAATCCCTCCAGTTACAGACCAATATCTCTCCTGTCATGTACAAGCAAAGTTCTGGAAAAGATAGTCGCTAAACGATTAGCCTGGTTTCTTACCCAAGAAAAAGTGCTAACACCTAATCAAACAGCTTATAAAAAAGGTAAAGGCACCATGGATGCACTACTCTCACTTGACCAATCAACATCTGATAGCATCTCAACAAGAAGTCATTTCTCCCTCATTTCAATAGACGCCGAAAAAGCCTTCGATCGAGTGGGGACACATACCATAATTGATAACCTTATTAAGTGGAAGCTTGGTCCAAACATTATTAACTTTATAAAAAGCTTTCTTTCAAAGAGAAAAATAAGGGTTAAAACTAACAACACCTTTTCCAATATATGGCCACTACATAACGGGATTCCACAGGGTTCCCCCTTGTCAGTAGTCCTTTTCCTCATAGCCATCAACAACATTTCAAGTATTATAAACAATAAAAAATTCTTTAAGCACACTATTTATGTTGATGACCTATATATTTACTGCAATCTTAATAATGTTTTTAAGTAAATTGAAAGAACTTCTTATCGAAATAACAACGTGGAGTGATTATAGCGGGACAAAAATATCTCTAGAGAAATGCAGTCATCTCCACATCTGTAGAAAACAAAACTGTTCTAATTTTCACATTAATCTAAACACCATAACTATCAAAAATGTCACAGCTCTTAAGATACTAGGCATTATATTCAACAATAAATACTTATGGCACAATCATGTCGATTTTCTTTGTAAATCCTTAAATAACAGAATAAATATTATAAAATGTCTAAGTAATTATAATCTTGAATGTAACTGTAACTCACTAATAGAAATTGTAAGATCAACTATACTCTCAAAAATAGACTACGGCCTAGCGATATATGGGGTAACATCCAAACAAAACATGCAAAAAATCAAAACTATTTACCACGCATCGATTCGGTTGGCACTGGGAGCCTTTCGATCCTCTCCGATTCTTAACATCCTTACCGAATCCGGACTTCCCTCCCTTGACTACAGACGTAAACACCAAATCGGGCGGTTAATCCCAAAAATTATCCACTCAAATGGCGTTGATATATATAACCACGTACATAGACTGTTAAGGCGAAAGCGAGCTCCGAAAAAACCTTCAGTCTTATACCAAGTTATCAAGCAAGCTAAGGAACTCAACATAAACGCAACCCCTATGCCAAGACCACATCTCTCTTCTCCTCCATGGCTCCTTCAACAAAATAGCGTATTGCTAACGCTACATACGTCAAAGAAGGAAGCAACAAATGCAATATCATATCGAAAAAAATTCCTATCTTTGGTCGAAACCTACTCGGACTGGAACTTCATCTACACCGATGGATCAAAAACCAAATCTTCGAGACGGCCTTCAGCGTAGTAGATGACAACAACACCACGTTAAGACAAGGATCTCTACCATCCTATGCATCATCTTTCTCAGCCGAAGCTACAGCCATCCTCATCGCTGCAGAAATAGCTTACAAAAGAAAAAGCAAGATCATGATTTGTACTGATTCACTAGCTACAATTAAAGCCGTCCTTAACGTTAACAACGTTGAATCAACAACATCACAAATAAGGGATATTTTAATAAGAGCAAACCCATCAATAAAGCTACTCTGGGTGCCTAGTCATGTGGGCATTAAAGGTAACACAGCCGCGGATACAGCAGCAAAAATTGCAACCATCTCCCCACTAATCACCACCAACTGTCATAACAAAAAAGACCTACGGAATACAGTCGATTCAGCACTTCTTGTTTGCAACAAAATAAACTGGACTAACTACACCCACACATACAAACTCCTTAACCCCAACCAAACACAACCTATCTACCCAGTGTCAATCTCAAGAAAAAAAACTATTGATTACACTAGATTTCGTATAGGACACACCAAAATCACACACCAACACCTGTTCACCAAAGATCCTCCACCATTTTGTACTTGCTGCCCCTCCAACCGAATGACAATACGCCACTTAATTTTTGAATGCCAAGTAGTCGAGTCAATCCGAAAAAAATTCAATCTTCCACCGATGGAAACCCTTCTTCAAAACCCATCCGAAGACAATATTAAACAATTTTCTTTTCTATTACGTAAATTAAATCTAACAGGCAATATCTAATAATATCTTACAATAGTATAAACACTTTTCTTTCTCTTTCAAACCATGTAATTATTTAATCAAAGCTAAAGCTGAAGGCCATGTCGCTCGTGCTAGCTTAATCCTTCCGTTTAAATTTGTAATTATATTACTCTTTTAATAATAAAAAAAAAAAAAAAAAAAAGATATTGTTTAAACAAAACCAGAAAAGAAAACCGAAGGAAAAAAAACCTATAAAAATATAGTAATTAAGAAAATATGTTATAAGTATTTCCTAGGAATAGAACAACGTTGTTATTAGTTGTAGTTGTTGCTTTGTTGCCACAGCAAGTGGTTATAATTAAGTTGGAGAATAAGGCAAAAACTCTGAAAGACAACATTCTCGACCAACAAAAGGCAACGCAAGTGGATGAATTAAACGTTCACGTTGGTGTTACACTAGCAATGTTGACATGCATTTTTTTTTGTTTACCAGAGTGCGAGGAGAAAGAACTCCAGAAATACGTAGTGTAAAAATGTAATTTAGAGTTTAATAAAATCAAATAAAATAAGAGTTTAAGCAAATCAGTTTTCAACGCTGCAGTATAGGCGATAAGGGATGCGAGGCTATTTGTAGCACTATCAAACACTTAGCGGACATAGAAACGATAAACTTATCTGACTGTGAAATAACCGCGAAAGGTGCAGCATACATAGCGGATATGATCAAGGTACAAAAAGGATGAAGAAGAAAATTGAACCTTTTAATTGAAAACAACAATTTCTCTTAGTTCCAGAAAATATGTCGATATTCGGAAGGCTGGCAAAAGTCTCTCCGGTATAGAGATGTAGATCCGGACACTATCCAAGGGCTACGTGCCATAATTATAGCTAATAATCCCAATATCGGGGATGAGGTCATGATCTCAATCGTAGAAATACTCAAAGAGGACGTTTGGACTAAAAGTAAAAAAAAGCTTTTAATTTCTTGAACTTGGTAATTTTTGTGTTTACCGATAGTAATAGACATGGAGAGCTGTGGTCTCACTGACTGACTGAATGGAGCAAATCACATCCTGGATTGCCTTGAAATCAACAAATACATTATCGACTTCAATATTCGTGGCAATAGTAAGGTGAGTAAGGTGGTTTCGGCAACGGGACAACCAATGAAGGAAAGAAAGGAAAAGTTTCAGTCTCTGTACTAAAGGAACGCTTGAAATTCCTCGAAGAACAAATCGCATCAGAGAAGGTGCTACGCAAGCAAGTAGAACTACTCAACGAGAAACTCCACGAACAGATTCTAGCGTATGAGACTCAACTGACGGAGCAGACTAACAGGGATATTCCTGATGGTTTTGTCCTCGTGAACAATGAATCATTGGAGTCGATTATAAGGGAGTATGCATGGTGTCGAACAGCATTCAGTGCTACTTTATTACACGTTATCTTTTCATTTATTTTTAGACGAAATGATCTGCAGAAGGTAGCCTCGGCCATTCGAATCTCGAAAACAAAGACAAATTACATCAAAAAGCTAAGCAAGGTACGCAAGGCCAAAAGTGAGACAAAGTGTCCTGAAGTCCGACCGAAGAAGAAAATCTCTAAATCTGATCATGAATTCGGTACTGAGGAGAGAAACATTGTAAGTACATATGCAGGGGAAAAATCATCAATGTCAATAGGTCTTTTCTTGCTAGACTTGTTAGCTGGACATAAGTAATAATTTATAGTTAACATTAGCATTAATTTGTCTCAGAATTTCTTTTATATTCGATGTATTCCATCAAAAATAATCGCCTTTAATATCATTCTCTTAGGTTTGTCTCAATAACTGCATCAAGGTGATACGGCTGCTATGCTGCAGTACTCGCGGCTAGCCAGCTGACTGCTCGTATCGAAAATTCAAACAGAACCGTATTAATCAGGGACAATATTTCATCGACGTCAGGATCAAGTTCTGGCTCTGACACGATTGGCAATCATCTTAAGAGCGTCGACAATGCCGTGGAACCATTTAAGTTATTTATCCGGAAAAAAAAAGTTAAATGTCGATAAGATGGAGCCGCTGGGTGTAACCAAATGCCCTTCTCCCAGATCACTATTTTTGGGCATCTGTGACTAGGAATTGAATCTGAAACATGTATGGGTTAATACAAATTATAATTATCTCAAACGCAACGCTTGCATATACAAATTTTTGCGGATGTAGGGTTTTCTTATGGTTTGAATAGTCCTTTGGATCAAGTTTGTGACATCAATTGGGATATAAGTTTATTGAGAAGCTGGTTTACTGATCACTAGTTGATTATAAGCTCTAAAACTAAAATTATATTTTTTGATTGGTCATCCCTCAACAATTTGGAAGCGAACGTTGTTTTTATCATGCACCTGAGTGCCAAAAATACAAGTTGTTAAATTGCATGAGTACGACTTCTAACTCCTTTTGTGATAGTTCAAGATGCAGTAATATGTGTTTTTTAATTGAGACAGTGAATGAATTTAAATACTTGGATCTTTCAATCGTTTCTAGAATGAGATGTTCGTATCACGTAGAAATTTTGAGGAAATATTTTCGTTGTACACTTAAACATTTTTTATATTTGCGAAATGTCTGCTCAACATAGCTTTTAAAAGCGATTTATTACGTGGTTGGTCTTGGGGATTGGGACTTTGTTCTTGGTATTTTCTAAGACAAGCGGAACGTGGTTGGTCTTTGGGATTGGGACCTTGTTCTTAGTATTTTCTAAGACAAGCGGAACGTGGTTGGTCTTTGGGATTGGGACCTTGTTCTTGGTGTTTTCTAAGACAAGCGGAACGTGGTTGGTCTTTGGGATTGGGACCTTGTTCTTGGTATTTTCTAAGACAAACGGAACGTGGTTGGTCTTTGGGATTGGGACCTTGTTCTTGGTATTTTCTAAGACAAGCGGAACGTGGTTGGTCTTTGGTATTGGGACCTTGTACTTGGTGTTTTCTAAAACAAGCGGAACGTGGTTGGTCTTTGGGATTGGGACCTTGTTCTTGGTATTTTCTAAGACAAGCGGAACGTGGTTGGTCGTTGGGATTGGGACCTTGTTCTTGGTGTTTTCTAAGACAAGCGGAACGTGGTTGGTCTTTGGGATTGGGACCTTGTTCTTGGTATTTTCTAAGACAAACGGAACGTGGTTGGTCTTTGGGATTGGGACCTTGTTCTTGGTATTTTCTAAGACAAGCGGAACGTGGTTGGTCTTTGGTATTGGGACCTTGTACTTGGTGTTTTCTAAAACAAGCGGAACGTGGTTGGTCTTTGGGATTGGGACCTTGTTCTTGGTATTTTCTAAGACAAGCGGAACGTGGTTGGTCGTTGGGATTGGGACCTTGTTCTTGGTGTTTTCTAAGACAATCGGAACGTGATTGGTCATCAGGATTGGAACTTCGTTCTTGGTATTTTCTAAGACAAGCGGAACGTGGTTGGTCTTTGGGATTGGGACCTTGTTCTTGGTATTTTCTAAGACAAGCGGAACGTGGTTGGTCCTTTGGATTGGGACCTTGTACTTGGTGTTTTTTAAGACAATCGGAACGTGGTTGGTCGTCGGGATTGGGACCTTGTTCTTGGTATTTTCTAAGACAAACGGAACGTGGTTGGTCTTTGGGATTGGGACCTTGTTCTTGGTATTTTCTAAGACAAACGGAACGTGGTTGGTCCTTTGGATTGGGACCTTGTACTTGGTGTTTTCTAAGACAATCGGAACGTAGTTGGTCGTCGGGATTGGGACCTTGTTCTTGGTATTTTCTAAGACAAGCGGAACGTGGTTGGTCTTTGGGATTGGGACCTTGTTCTTGGTATTTTTTAAGACAAGCGGAACGTAGTTGATCGTTGGGATTGGGACCTTGTTCTTGGTGTTTTCTAAGACAAGCGGAACGTGATTGGTCTTTGGGATTGGGTTCTTGTTCTTGGTATTTTCTAAGACAAACGGAACGTGGTTGGTCCTTTGGATTGGGACCTTGTTCTTGGTGTTTTCTAAGACAATCGGAACGTGGTTGGTCGTCGGGATTGGGACCTTGTTCTTGGTGTTTTCTAAGACAATCGGAACGTGGTTGGTCGTCGGGATTGGGACCTTGTTCTTGGTATTTTCTAAGACAAACGGAACGTGGTTGGTCTTTGGGATTGGGACCTTGTTCTTGGTATTTTCTAAGACAATCGGAACGTGGTTGGTCATTGGGATTGGGACCTTGTTCTTGGTATTTTCTAAGACAATCGGAACGTGGTGGTCATTGGGATTGGGACCTTGTTCTTGGTGTTTTCTAAGACAATCGGAACGTGGTTGGTCGTTGGGATTGGAACCTTGTTGTTGGTATATTCTAAGACAATCGGAACGTGATTGGTCGTCGGGATTGGAACGTTGTTCTTGGTATTTTCTAAGACAATCGGAACGTGGTTGGTCGTTGGGATTGGAACCTTGTTGTTGGTATATTCTAAGACAATCGGAACGTGATTGGTCGTCGGGATTGGAACGTTGTTCTTGGTATTTTCTAAGACAAGCGGAACGTGGTTGGTCGTTGGGATCATTCCATTAGCAAGTGCCTGAAGATTTTCCATTCCAAACTGCAATATGGTATTGTATGTTGGGAAGGTGTTTATTTAAATAAAATTCAAACGTTGTTAATACTGTAGAAATATATTATAAGATTAATATGCCGCAAAACCTAGAAGACATCCGTGTTTTCCATTGTTCTACGATTTTTATTATTATTAGTTTTATTATTTGATTATTTCTTCATTTTCTTAAAATTCACAATCTTAAAATATAAATTACTAAGACATACCATTAAGAATAGGAATGAAAACTGGCAACGATGCATGACATGTAAGAAGTTTGTTTGTCCGAAGTTTGGTTTAGGTTTAGCCGACGACCTAGGATTAATATGTAAAAGATGCTTCGACATCAACAGCGACGATAGCATGGATGACAAGGATTTTGATCCTATACAGTTTCCGCGATACATGGAAGAATGATTTCAATTCTGAATAAATTTATCGGTATATCTTTTACGTTTAATGAATAGACAATTTTTGCTGAATTATTTTAAATTAATTTTGAATTTTTTTCAGGCTGCAACTTTGAATGGATTTTAGAAATTTTAACCTTGCACGTAGATTAGCTTGATGTTTTTATGTTTTTATTTACCCTAGTATAGTTGCTAGTCACCCCGTTGCTGTCGCTAGTCACCCCTTTGCCGACGCTAGTCACCACAACTGGCGTGTGACTCGCTACAGGGCATATTTTGCTATATATTTAATAGAAAGGCTTGTGCTTACCAACGGAAAACGGAACCGCGACTCATGTTGAAATGGGCTCACATTGAAGGTACTATAAAAATTACAGAAAATACAGGAAAAAAAAAATTTGTTGCCTGTCACCCCATTTTACGGTTTTCAGTTCTGTCGGCAGTCCCCCATGGCTGCTTGAATTTTTTTTTTTGGAAAATTAGTGAGAAAAGTGAATATTTTGTTGATAGACGTTTTTATTTTTGCAATTAATTTGTGGAAGAATTTTATTAGATATATTTTTATTGCAAATGAAGTATTTCTTCCGCCGCGCTCAAAACGCACGAACCAGTTAGGTTTAGTTGTAAATATTACGTTTGACTTAAAACTAAATTTACAACTATTATTAATAAGTGTCGGCTCAACAATAGGGGCCCAACGTGTGGGTACAAGTGGCACAACAATCCATTCTGCTCAGGAAAACCTAGATGATGGAGTACCCATATCGGAGCTACCCCTAAATTCGTTCAGTTATCAGCTAATACTCGAGACATCTAACAGAACCTCACCTATCTCACTTTCTAACCCATTCCGTAACAAACAAAGACGCACTATTAGGCTTGCCATGTTCTTAGAAGAAAATATGCAATTTCGGGAACGATCGGAAGGAACGCATACTTACAGGTAATGAATTGTGAAACAGTAAATGCAATGTGGACGACATTGAAGAAACTGTGTACGAGCATTCGTCACAGGCATATCTGTTGCATTTACAACAAAAATACTATGGTTTCACAAAGGATCCAGGTATTTCATATTTCAACTTTTATGTCGAAACTGCAGGCAATCGTGCAACCGATGAAGGATTTGGTGGTGATGACAACAGTGCGACGGAAACAACATTCGACAACACTTTAAGAAACTGTGCTGTGCGATTGCACCAACTGTGAAGGGATTACACCAGTGATCATTTCCTCATTTACCCATTCATAACATTTGCATACAAATTAATAATCAATATATATCTACTAACTTCGAACTTCGTTAATTGAATATTTGCCTAACGCCTAAATCAGCATATCATCCATCCATCCATACATACCTGTATACCGCATGCATTTATTTCCCTTATCAATTAAAACAACAAACACACGTATCATACATACGTACGTTGTACACAATGCATTGCCCTCGACATTAAACGACGGCAAGCGTAAAGCCAAACATTATTATTGATGGTTCATGTTAGATGCGCTCTGTCAGGTGCATGCATGCATGAACTTGAAATAATAATGCTGACGCGCCGAATGCAATTTATTGAATAAAATGAAAATGTTGGGTTCAATTATCGAAGGTCGGAAAAAATTGAAAGGATCAGATCAGTTTTTACCTTAAACAACCACTCGTCTACTCAATCCTCCGGTCTACAGTGAGTTTTATTTTTACGAGCAACTCGCTCAATTTGAACTCACTGTAGCAGCTCGCTCTATACATAAATCGGTTCACCGCTTATAGAGGTAAACGACAGCCTAACGGCTAACGTTTCGAAGCTGGCTTAACCAATAACTAAGACTATTTCAGTTAAAGTTATAGGAACGATACGACGAACCCTACAAAAGTTATCGAAACGACCATCATAACTATAACTTTACATGGCGATCCTGCCAGTTTTAATCAAAGTAACAAATAACTTTACATCCACGTTGCTATAACTTTACACAACTGTCAACATTGCGAAGGTAGCAACTGTCAATAACAGTGCTAATGAGGCAGTTGTCAACACCGATAAAGAAGCAACTATCGACAACAGTGCGAACGAAGCAACAACTAGAGGAAAACAGTCGTCTTCATCGTTAACATCACCTCAACATTTTCAGTGAAAGTTCAACGGAAGTAACAGCATCAATTGAAACAACAGTCTACAGAACAAATGAAGGTACAGCAGTTACAGTCATTCCTGCAACTACCACAGAAACTGTTAATAAAACAGCAATCGTTGAAGGGGAACTTTCAACTCCACCATCAGAGATCTCAAACAATAATTGTAACCACACCTTGCTAGTCATACCGACGATTCATACAACTCCACTACGCCATATTACGATCCTAATGATCGTACTCCAATTTTTGTAGACATGATAACATGGCAATAGATGATCTTGCAAAAATGATCATAAATGAAGCTGACAACAAATCAATGGAAGATGATGAAATTGCCGTAGTTAATGCTGCTGAAAACGAGCAAGAAAATCAAACAATGGAGGAAAATCTGGAAAATCAGGAAGCAACCGAAGATACAGAAAACAATCCTGAGTAGTTTTTAGAAGTAGAATTTTAGAATAAGTAACGTTTTCACTGTTCAGTGGTTGGTTCGTAGAAATTCTTCTTATTATTGTTATTTATAATATTTTTTGATTTTTTATTTTATTATTATCTTATTTTACGTATATTTTCATCATCTTGACGGGTTCGGTATTTTTAATTTGTAAAATGAACTCTTATTTTTAAATTCATTTCACAAATATTCGCGGCATTAAAAGTAATTTCAACTCGATCGTAGCACATCTTGACGCGAATAAACCTGCGGTTCTAAGTTTATGTGAAACGCAGGCCTCTTATATGGGTACCTCAAATGATTATCAATGTCCGGGGTATTCTCGTGTCGACTGTTTGGTTCCTCATCGTGGGTTTATTTTATTTATACGAGAAGACATCAGTTTTAGTGTACCTAATTTTAATATTCTAAACAGTAATCCAATGTTCAATACGATATGGATTGAAATTGTAATTTCAAACCATTCGATGTTTATTTGTCCCCTTTATCGTAGTCCTAATTTGTCACCTGATGACACTAATATTGAGTTTAATTACTTATCAGACACAATAGACAAGATTTACCAATCATCACCAACATCAGAATTGGTAGTCTTGGGTGATTTTAATGTCCACAATGATTCATGGTTGACCTATTCGAATGGTAGAGATCGATCAGGTGAAACCGCTGAACTATTTTCAAATGTTAATCTTTTCACCCAACTCGTTGATAAGCCAACTAGGTATCCCGATACTACTGGTCAATCACCTCACCTTTTAGATTTATTTCTTACAACTATGCCTGATAAATATTCAATTGATGTATCTGCTCCATTAGGTCTTTCTGACCATGCTTTGATAGTAGCCAAATTTTCAATATCACCATCCCTTATAGAGACTAGGTACAAGTAAAAGGCTACTCTGGCACTATAAAAATGCTAACTGGGAGCTCCTGAACCAATTTTATAGCTCATTTGATTGGTCAACCTGTTTTTCCAGCAATAATGCTGATGAAGCATCACAACTTATCCATGACTTACGTCAACCATTTTGCTAGGAATGAAAAATTGCATTCCTTCTTCATTTAAAAAGAAAAATACTCATAAAAATAAATGGTTTAACGAACATTGCAGGTCAGCAGTCGCGTGTAAAAAAGCAGCCCATTTTGACTACGTTAATTGCACTTCTGAAGACAACCTAGAAAGAAGAATAGCTAGAAACAGATCAAACACTATATTGAAAAGGTCCAAAATAATATATGACCTTACGATTCGAGATAGCATGCGAGATTCAAACAGTCGAAGCTTTTGGTCGTTTGCTGCATTGGTTAAAAGAAACTTTGCAGACAATACTTCGTCTATTCTATTATGGAATGTATCGTTAATTTCAGACTAATGAACTATCTGGATTCGAATGTTCTTTTATCCGATGTGCAGTATGGATTTCGTAAAAATCGATCTTCAGGCGAACTAATGACGTGCATGACTCATTGTTTGGAGCGAAGCATTGAAAACCTAGGTGAATCAAGCGTTGTTTCCTTAGATATTGCTAAAGCTTTTGATAGAGTATGGCATGATTGTCTTATTAATAAGATTCGTGCGCTGAATTTACACTCCTCTCTCATTACATGGATTGAGAATTATTTATGGAACCGTAAAATAAAAGTTGTATTAAATGGTATATCTTCAGATTCACATGGGATCAATGCTGGCGTGCCTCAAGGATCATCCCTGTCTCCCACGCTCTTCTTGATATATATGAACAACCTGTTGTCTTCTACAACCTGTGATATCCATTCATTTGCTGATGATACAACACTATCGGCCTCCATTGAGTTTGTCAATCAAAAAGAATGCAATTCTCGCTTGAATGGTTGATTTTTATTTTATTTTGAATTTAATAAAGGGCGTAGCCCAAGTTATTGCCGTGACGTAAGTCATTCAGGGAGTCATCCCTTGGCAATAAGTCTCTATAAAAAAAAAAAAAAAAAAAAAAAAAAAAGAGGTCCTTCGAAATAATGGAGCGGCGGTGAGTCACAATGCGTGAGTAAAAATTTTGAATTTTTTTTTTCATTTTTCGATCGGTACGAAATGTGGAGAATTTTTTCATTGGATTTCTGACGCATGACTTATAGTATACAGCTTGGCATTATCCGTCGCCTGATTCATAAATCGTACCACAAAATTTCCCAGCAAGTTACTCTTCGCTTAAGCCATCCTGATGTCTGTCCTGCCTGCCAACTGGAACCTATAGAGGCTAATTTTTGAGTGTCAACATAGTGTCAGTGCTCTCTTAGATTTTTGGTGGTTATGCATTTCGTACCGATCTATATATATTTATGTATTTTTATGATTTATTATTTACTTACAATTTGGGATTTTTTTTTTTTTTTATCCAATATAGCAATCTCACAGAGAAGCAAACTTTGCCACGCCGTCAACAACTGCAGTTTCAAATAATTGTAACACAATGGCCATGCAATTCGGTGTCGCCGAGGGCAGAAAGATTATTCCACCCCTTAATCCAGCAGACGGGAATGGAATGTCAGCCGATAAATGGGTAACAGTAGTCGATAATTGTAGGATGATGTTTGACTGGGGATGACCAAACTTGTCTTTTCTACGCATCGCTTAGATTAGAGAAAGCAGCGTATCACTGGTTCTCTTCACACTAAGCAACAACAATTTGTGGAGTGTGGAGAATTATTTTTATGAAGTTCTCGGACACTTGCACGACAAGCTGGAATTGATGACGGAAATGCAAAAAAAAAAAAAAAAAAAAAAACATAATATCAGGGCTCGGTTATAAAGAGTTGATAAATGCAATTTCTCCAATTAGTAGCTGCGCTTTTGGCTTTACCGCCTTACGGTGAGCACCAGTACTATAAAATGGCTTTAGTTTCCTTAATCCTGAACATTTTTTGGAACTTCGGCTTCATGTCGCTCTATCACCGCCTAACGGTGAGCGCTATTACTATAAAATGGCTTTAGTTTTAAATCCTAAAATTTTTTTGGATTTATTTTCGGCTTTATGCTTATGCTTTTTTGGATAATTCCAATTGATCAATTTTGCAAATTTGCCAATTCGTCAATCCAATTGGCTGGATAATCCAACATTGGAGCTTTGCAGAAAGCAATGTAAGTAAGATTAGCAGCTGCCATTCAGTGACGGATTGGTCATCTTTTGGGTAAGTCAAACTTTAATTTCATAATAGTCTAGAATGCACGAGCACGAAGAAGATGCAGATGACTGCCTCGCACTAGCTTTTTTATTCATTTTTTATAATTTTTTATCATATAAATATATGTTTATTCATATAGGTTTTGGTCAACAAGACACCCCAATAGGAGGCATTGGCAAAATCGTGGAAATCGATGAGTCCAAATTCGGAAAACGCAAGTATCATCGTGGGCACCACATCGAAGGCCAGTGGGTCTTGGGTGGCATTGAACGCGCCTAAGGCTTTTGCTTTATGGTGCCCGTGTAAAAACGAGATACGGAGACCCTTCCTCTATGTATTAAGGAATGGATTCTGCCAGAAACAACACTCATGTCTGATGATTGTTGGAAAGCATTCAATTGCCTGGCAGATGAAGGATACACGCACCTAACAGAACTTGACGACAATGCGGATCATCTATACTTCACCACGAATTACTACGGTCAGGTTTGCTACCAAGTCGAAAAAATTTAAGGCGGATTTAAATCAATGACTTCGGGACCTTGATATTACCGAAGAAACGCCATCATCAAAGGCACCTCTTGACCCAGAACCTGATGAGGCAGAGCGAAAGGCCACGAAACCCATGGCGACAACCAGCAAAAAAACAAGGTTTTCTGCAGAAGACTTTAATCTTCCTAAAGAGATACCACAAAGCTTGAAAATAAAACGACAATGTTATAGAATCCAGGATTGAACCAATGCTCTTCAGGATTGTAGGTACTATGATTGATACTGAATCATCGAAATCCCACATTGAATATAAACGTTGGTCAATTATTGAACAGTGGATGAAAATAAAGCTACACCATGAACAAGACGAGGAAAAATTCGAAGAGAATTACTTCCCCGAAAATCTCTTTGGCAAGGCACAACACAATTATGAATCCACAATGGCTATACTTGCGGACAAAGAATCCAAATTCTCGCAAGCAAATGACAAATCCAATTCAGTCCGGCTTCCTCGAGTAAACATTCCGCAATTTGATGGCCACTACCAAAAATGGACTCCCTTTCATGATCTTTTCCAAAAGATTGTTCATGAAAATCAATCACTGGCAAAGGGAAAGGGAAGCGCGGATATCGTCATAAGGCATCTGGACATATCGGAGGCAAATTATGAGGCAGCTTGGGATCTTGTATGCAACAGGTTCGACAGCAAAAGAAAAATTTTTGCTAGCCAAGTCGATGCACTACTTAACCAGCAACGCCTTACAACAGAATCCGTAGAAGGTCTACGCAAGTTGTATGACACAACAAAAGAAACTGTCCATGCCCTATCCTCATTAGGAATGGATGTAAACTCATTCGGTCCAATCGTCACTCACATTTTAAGAGAGAAATTAGACAAGGAATCTCAGAAGCAATACGAAGTCTCATTAAACCATCCGAGGGACATCCAGAACTTGGAGAACTTCCTGAAGTTCCTAGAAAAGAGGTTCCAGTGGCTAGAGACCTGCCAGCCGATGGTGGTCAATTGTCAGCAACACCGTGGGAACACAAGAAGCATTAGACTGAAAAGCGTTAAGAATTGTTGCACAGTTGCACAAAACAACTGTTCAATATGCAATGGTATCCATCCGATCTATCATTGTCAGGAGTTCAGAAACATGTCACCTGAACTAAAAGTACAAAAATTAAACTCGAAGAAAAGTTGCATAAACTGTTTAAGCACAAAACACCAGCTGATGCATCGCCCTAGCAATACAAGATGCAAGACGTGCAACGGAAAGCACAACACATTATTGCACGAGTTTTTTGCTGAAAAGGTTGCACTAACGCCAACTTATCAAATCGCTATCGGTTATACGCATTAGCCTTTACTAATAATGAACATGAGGACTGAAGCAGAAGCATATGAGGAGCTAATTATTACTGCGCACACTAAATGCCTTATTATTAAGGCGTACTGCGCATTATTTGACGTTGTCAACCATAACGAATTCCATTTGAAGCGCAAAGAATGGTCGTAAGACCAGAAGTCTCGCCATTATTGTTTTGTTGTGCTTCTCCTTATTTTTTTAATGTGTAACTCGATCCATGCGGTCGTCGTAAAGTTTATAGTTTTTTGTTTATGATTTTGTGTCCGAGTCAGCTAAGCCTGAGTCAGAGCATCGCCGCCTGTTTATTATCTAAAGGCAACAGCGTAAACATTTGGAAATTGAAATCCAAGCTGTCAGCGCGAATGCCTGGGTTTGTTATGATTGACGATGTTCGTGGAAGCAGTTTGACTGCGTAGTTTATGTACAGTAAACAGCAGCGGTATTCTGTAGATACATATGCACAAAGGGTTTTTTTTTACTTTAATTATTTTTTCTTTGAAAAACGAGTATAGTTTCAAGGCTAATAATATAGCGTAGATTTGCTTAGTAATCTTAAAATTTAATGCAGTATTTTGCTAATATACAATCCGTTTCAAATGAGCTATTATTTGAAAAAATTGTTTAATGAAATCAAAACGTGCTGGACATAAATGAAAATATAACTTGTTGTAGTTGCCTTCAAATAATTCAGTGATCTCATATTTTGGAATAAATTCCAGAAAAAGTAAGAGTTTCGAAACTATATAAATTTAAGGCACAGTATTAAGAGACAACATATAAAGAGAACTTAACGTGAAAATTTTTAGTAAGTTGAGCATATTAAGTTCTTGTGAAATGTGACCTACACATTATTTTGTTTGGTTTATTGAAGTGAAAGAAGACGTTGTTCAGGGACTAAGTTTGTTGGCGCAGTCAATAAAAATTAAAAATATTCTTTTTTACCTATTCCTGTTTCAAATGTTGCATTAAACACAAATTATTAAATGAGTTATAGTTAATGTTGATGTGCTCTCGTTTTTAATATAAGTTCTCAATGTTGCTCTTAAATGTTTGAATTTATGAAGACTTTTGAGACTGAAATTTCTCTATATTTAAGAGCGACACTAAAATTACTATATATAAAATGAGGAAAAATTTTTAGAACTTGTTGTATGTATTTGCGAAACTCTGTGAATTTGTTGCACATTAATGGAGTATTGAAGTGAAAGAAAACAAATGGACTATGTTTTTTGGCTTTTTGATAACTATTGAGTGTAAAATAACAAATGAGAAAGTAGAACTTGTTGAAATACTCTTTTGAGTTTGTTGCTAGGAAAGTAGAGCATTCTTAAAAGAAAATTGTACAGTTCAAAGCCCGTTCTATAACACCACAAAATAAATCAGTATTTCTACTCACTCCAAAGCGAAAACAAATATTCTTCAGATGAGAATAAAACAGTTCTCTATGCATATTATTTCTTTCTGGAATATATATACACTCTATTAAGAGTTCATTTCACACTCTGTCGTTTTTACGCTCTTTATTATAATTCACTATAATTAATTAGGAATTACTAATCAACCTTTTACGAATGCTTCGAAAACAATTATTTTATGCGCCTCTTGTTAAGAGGAATAAAATATATATCTTTGAATTTTAAATTCTTCATGGGAACCTATTCATAAAATTAAACTCAAAATTCGTTCCACACACTGCTCAATGCCCGCTTTTATTACTCAACTAAATAAATACTCGTAACTCTATCTACTCAATCACTTAGAACCTCATTGAACGCAAATAATATTTTTATTTTCATTGTTAATCGAATTTCTAAAGTGAGCGGTCAGGGTCTTTTGAACATTTTTTAATTAAAAACTTTTATTTATTTTGACTAGTGAATATTTTTGCCTGTTTTTCTACTACTACTTCCACGACCTAGAGAAATTTGAAATTTTGTGAGTGCCTAAGTCCAAATAGTATTTTTTTTATTCCGCTTGTGACGTGTGACGCGTTTCGCATTTGGCGCTGGCCTCAAAAAAGGAGAAAATGGCAGCATTTCCGTGACGGTTGGAAATGTCCTTTTTAACCATTTTCGCACGACCCATAGGACTGTTCCTGATATACAATGGTAATATATTATTTAACTATATTTTTATAAGGAGCAATAAATAATAGAGAATTGTTAATATCTTGTATTTTTTAATGCAATATCTTTTGTTTAGTTACCTATATATATATATATGTATATATGCAAATGTCGTTGTAAAGAATATTAGTGAAGATATTTTGTGCTTGGGGATTTCGCGTCGCTCCCTTTTTCATCAGTGTTATTATGACTGATGCCTTACCTACTTTAATAGAGCTCCTGATTCCTATGGATGTTTTCATAACATATACTTAGGTATCAATTACCAATAAATTTAACAATAAAAGAAATAGGCATTGTTTTTAGAAACTGCGCGGAAAAAAACAAAGAAACATTAAATAGAGTAAAATTGCATTAAAAAGATGTCTTATGTCTAAAGGGCCAAATGAGGCTTTTTTGTAGCTTAGACCAATCTTGCCTAAAAAAATTTCCAGAAAACCAAAAAATGATAATTATTTCTTAGAAATCGCACAAAAATGTACTTTGGTCGATCATTTAATTTTAAAAAATTTAGAGATTGCTTAAATCGCACTAATTTTTAGGATGTCAAACGGGCAAACAAAAATCTGGAACAATTATCGCCCAAACATTTTTATCGTTTTCTTTATGTCGATTGGCAATTGGGCATAACCACTAAGCCAATAAAAAAAATAAACTAATAGGTAAAACATTTTAAATTGCTTTTTGATTTACAAGCAATTTGTTTTGTCTTTCAAAAAATGTTCGTTCACTACAGCGCATGTTCTGTATATTCCTTTGTCGCTTTCCCACTACCAACCACAATCAGCACAAGGTCCAATCGCTCACTGTCAAAAGAACAAACGAGCACGAGGTTCTTCTAGCAACGGCATGCGTCCTGGGCAACGGATTAATGCTAAGAGCATTAATTGATCAAGGTTCTCAAGCATCATTCATCACCGAAGCAGCAGTTCAAAGAATTCGAGCAAAAAAAGAAGCATCAAACGTAGCCGTCATCGGAATGGAAGGATGTGAAGCCGGAAGGATCAAACACAAAACAACTCTTCACTTAACTCCAAGATTCGATTCAAGCTATTCTCTACACGTAGAAGCGTTAATAATGAAAACGTTGACAAGATATCTACCCGAATATGATCTGAGGTACAACTTGGAACTCGTAAATAAGGTAGTCTTGGCAGATCCGCAATACAACAAACCTGGACAAATAGAAATCATATTAAGAGCTGATGTATTCGGAGAAATAATTCTCAATGGAATTATCAAGGAACAGACGTCATCTGTAGTCGCACAACCTTTCCTTTCCGGATCTCCAACCAAAAATAAAGGCAACCAGCATATTATAACCGGCCTCATCGCCACTACGAGCTTAACGGAAGAGCTAAAAATAGACAGAGGATGTTAAGAGCCACAGCGAGCACGACGCAAGGGCAACAACAACGACAACAAGGGACAAGAAAGGAAGATATACAGTGCGTCTTCCTTTGAAGTCAGGAGCACCGAGTCTCGGCGAAAACAAGAGTGCTGCTTTAGCTAGATTCAAGGCATTGCACGCGATACCAAACTAGAAGCCAAATACAAACGTTTCATGAAAAAATACATAAATTTAGGTCATATGAACTTGATATCAAGTCCTACTAATGAACTTGATAACTGCTATCTTCCGCATCATGCAGTGTGGAAACGCAACAGTCAAGAGGACAAGATACGAGAGCAGAAGCATCAAACTCTGCTAAAATATCGAAAGGACTTGGTCTAAATGACATACTAAAAATTGGCCCAAAACTACAGCAAGACATTGTCGACATTTTGCTAAGATGGAGAAAGAAAGAAAGAAAGGTAGTATTAAAGGTGGACATCGAGAAAATGTATCGTCAGATCAGAATGCACGATGACGACAAACGCTTTCAAAGAATATTTTGGAGGTTCTCGCCTAAAGAGCCAATCGTGTACATGAGTCAATCGTGCAACCGATGAAGGATTTGGTGGTGACGACAACAGTGCGACGGAAACAACTTTCGACAACACTTTAAAGAAACTGTGCGATGGCACCAACTGACGACAACAGCGCGATGGAAGCATCTGCAGTCGACAACACATTACGAAGGTAGCAACTGTCAATAACAGTGCTAATGAATCAGTTGTCAACACCGAGAAAGAAGCAACTATCGACAACAGTGCGAACGAAGCAACAACTAGAGGAAAACAGTCGTCTTCGTCGTTAACATCACCTCAAATTTTCAGTGAAAGTTCAACGGAAGTAACAGCATCAACTGAAACAACAGCCTACAGAACAAATGAAGGTACAGCAGTTACAGTCATTCCTGCAACTACCACAGAAACTGTAAATAAAACAACAATCTTTGAAGGGGAACAGAACAGTTGCACCAACAACTTGCAATAAAAAATCTAAATCTGTTGTAAAGGATAGCAAGTTGCCTAAGAGAAAGTCTGGTGAAACTAAATGTTTTGAGAGTAATTCTGCGATTGAAAATAGTGTAACGAAGTTGATTAAACACTCGCTTGTTAATCAATTTCGTTACAAACCCTCTATGTATGCACCAATATCCCTGTATAAAAAATTAACATAGAAATAAGACCAGTTATAAAGCAAATAAGAATAACACATCAGATAATAAGATTTTTCTCGTCCATCTGGAAAACAATAATATGAGAATACAATAGAAGCAATATTAATTTCATTTGAAAGTTACGCAATTTTGATAAACACTTTAAAATTCCCAACAAATCAATACAGAAAGGCACGTAAGACGGACGAGAAAAATCCAAACAGCAGGAAGAAACTTCTACACTAGTAGTCATCTCTTTTCTTCCCACTCATACGATACATCTACGCAAGTAATGAATTATCGTAAGGTTAGCTTCGGCTCACCAGCGTTCATTGGGAACCACCACAAAATTTGTCATCTGAAGTAAAAAACATTAAAATCGAGGAAGAGAATCATGTGGAAATCTTATCAGCTGAGGTCGTTCACATGGATCTCAAAACTTTTGGTTCGGAAACTGATTTAACATCGAATAACGAAGAAGACGTTTCATTCGATGATGAATGTGTGATCAATCAAGCAAAAATTACTGACCCTTTAAAGTCAGGATTGATTGAATCTACAGATACCACAGATACCTTGTCGGAATGTTCGCTTCAGCCAAAAACCAAAAAGGCAAGTCTAGGAAAGCGAAAAAAGCCCATCCGCTATCTTACGTTCATCGTTTATTAAAAATACCAAAAAACGCCCGAAATACGACTCTAAATTGGTCAACCTTTCCGCCCGACCGCTTATTTTTTTTTTATTTAATTTTTTTAGTCAGCTGAGAGACGTGCTTAAATACCGCTCTCAGCTGACCATCTGACCCGTCTCAATTTTGACCGCCAGCCGAACATCGTGCTCTCGGATGACCGTCTGTCCCAGAATAGATATAAAGAGTAAGTAATACCAATTGCACTTGCTTTGTTGCCACAGCAAGTGGTTATAATTAAGTTGGACAATAAGGCAAAAACTCTGAAAGACAACATTCTCGACCAACAAAAGGCAACGCAAGTGGATGAATTAAACGTTCACGTTGGTGTTACACTAGCAATGTTGACATGCATTTTTTTTTTGTTTACCAGAGTGCGAGGAGAAAGAACTCCAGAAATACGTAGTGTAAAAATGTAATTTAGAGTTTAATAAAATCAGTTTTCAACGCTGCAGTATAGGCGATAAGGGATGCGAGGCTATTTGTAGCACTATCAAACACTTAGCGGGCATAGAATGCCTTGGATTGCCTTGAAATCAACAAATACATTATCGACTTCAATATTCGTGGCAATAGTATGGTGAGTAAGGTGGTCTCGGCAACGGGACAACCACTGAAGGAAAGAAAGGAAAAGTTTCAGTCTCTGTACTAAAGGAACGCTTGAAATTCCACGAAGAACAAATCGCATCAGAGAAGGTGTTACGCAAGCAAGTAGAACTACTCAACGAGAAACTCCACGAACAGATTCTAGCGTATCTAGACGGTTTTGATGGTTTTGTCCTTGTGAACAATGAATCATTGGAGTCGATTATATGGGAGTATGCATGGCGTCGAACAGCATTCAGTGCTACTTTATTACACGTTATCTTTTCATTTATTTTTAGACGAAATGATCTGCAGAAGGTAGCCTCGGCCATTCGAATCTCGAAAACAAAGACAAATTACATCAAAAAGCTAAGCAAGGTACGCAAGGCCAAAAGTGAGACAAAGTGTCCTGAAGTCCGACCGAAGAAGAAAATCTCTAAATCTGATCATGAATTCGGTACTGAGGAGAGAAACATTGTAAGTACATATGCAGGGGAAAAATCATCAATGTCAATAGGTCTTTTCTTGCTAGACTTGTTAGCTGGACATAAGTAATAATTTATAGTTAACATTAGCATTAATTTGTCTCAGAATTTCTTTTATATTCGATGTATTCCATCAAAAATAATCGCCTTTAATATCATTCTCTTAGGTTTGTCTCAATAACTGCACCAAGGTGATACGGCTGCTATGCTGCAGTACTCGCGGCTAGCCAGCTGACTGCTCGTATCGAAAATTCAAACAGAACCGTATTAATCAGGGACAATATTTCATCGACGTCAGGATCAAGTTCTGGCTCTGACACGATTGGCAATCATCTTAAGAGCGTCGACAATGCCGTGGAACCATTTAAGTTATTTATCCGGAAAAAAAACATTAAATGTCGATAAGATGGAGCCGCTGGGTGTAACCAAATGCCCTTCTCCCAGATCACTATTTTTGGGCATCTGTGACTAGGAATTGAATCTGAAACCTGTATAGGTTAATACAAATTATTATTATCTCAAACGCAACGCTTGCTTATATACATTTACATTAAGGGCATACCACATGATATAAAAAATACCGACGTGCAATACGTAGAGTCGGTGATGATTTTGTCATCGAAACTATTCATTCTGGTGTTGACGAATCGGGCGGCAACATCGATCTGGTAAGAGATGAGGTATTCCGATTTAAATATCGGAGTGCCTCACTAAGAACCCTAGTAACGTTCTCTGAAGGGCTTAGATCAGAGGCTTTGACACCAGATACAACGCAGGGATACTTTGACACACTTGACGACCTAACGTTTATCTTTAGGTGACTGAACAACAAAAAAGCATCCGGTTTAGATAACATTCCCAACATCGTTTTGAAACACTTACCAGAAAGCTTCATCAGGCAATACTGCGTCTTGTTTAACAATTTATTGAACAACTTCTATTTTCCGAGCTGTTGGAAAGTCTCGAAGGTATTTCCAATAGCAAAAAAGCAGAAGGATCCTTCTGATCCTTAGAGCTACAGGCCAATCAGCCTGCTGCCTAGCATCGGAAAGGTTTTCGAAGTTGTTATCATACGTCACACCGCGGAACCAGTTCGGGTTCAAAAAAAATCACTCGGTTCCCAAACTCATCTCAGATGTCAATTGGCATCTCAATGACAAGAGGGGCACTGCAGCCTGTCTAGTAGATATCGAGAAAGCCTTCGACACGGTGTGGACAGATGGACTGATGCGTGAATTAATAAGACTATGATTCCCCATAAGCATTATTAAAATAATAATACAAATGATATATGATAAGAAGTTTGTTGTAACTGATAACCGTGACACGACAGCTAAATTTTTTAATATCGCGAATGGTCTGCAGCAGGGGACTGTGAACTCGCCGCTCCTTTTCTGCATCTATATCAGCGAGGTGCTCAGGGATAGGAACACGACACTAGCGTTTGCTGTTTTCTTGTTTGTTTATTTTCTTGTAATTTACAAATCACTTCAACATCCCCAGAACGCACTCGCTCAAATATTTTAAATGATGGCAGAATATAATCAGCAAAAAATCAAATCGATGAACAGCTGTGTGTCCGCCAGCAGTGACATGTTCTCCAATAGAAAACTCCGCCCAAAGTCCCTACAACGTCGATAGCGGCAGCAGAATTGACATTAGCAAAAGGTTTCCTGCTCGCAGAAATCCAATTCATTGTCGCAGTTTGAATCTTGATCAACCAGAAGTTGATTGTCTACCCCTCCACCACGTTTTAGTAATTATAAGACGGCACAAGAAATGAATGCTAAGATGAGTTTTCGAGCGATGAACTAACAGCCGAATTCTCAGTGCAAACGTCTATCATCAAATTCCGCAGGTCCGAGGTTGTATAAATACAATCAGCAACAGCAACACCATAGCGCAAATGGTGGGCATATCAAAACATCGATCAAAATATGATCCGCGATTAAGATCGATGTCGTCTACATTCGGAGGAGGCAGCGGCGGCGGTGTGGCCTTTCCCTTTCACATAGCAGCGATCAAGCATTTAGCGCTAGTTTCATTGTATATGGATATCTTAACAGATCCTTGTGGCATCAAGCGCTCCAGACAAATATGAAAATTCAAATAAATCGCTCTGTGACCGAGCTTGTACGAACGAGCTTGTCGAAAGTTATTTAAAGACTATCTTTGAAATCGAATGCGCTGGCGAATTGATGGAAATCTTGCAAAATATTGGATTCTTTATTGATACTGATGGGAGAAATAAGGGAGAAGAGAAGAAGAAGAGTTGAATAAGGGAGAAACCGAACTACAATCACATACAGGTACATGCAGTTATGTAGTTCGTCTGGAAATAGTCTGGCTCCTGCGCCACTCTCATCTACGTACAGTTTTATTCAGGAAGTTCCGCAACTTATTTCTACCGGTAGATGCGGAGGATATCACTACCCAAAACCGAGTCATTTGCGATATCCTCCTTTTGCTTATTGGAGTGGAAATAATAATAGCCAGCCGTGTTACATTTCTCAACAGTCCGTCGGTTCAACATATTGCTATCAAGCAAGGAGCCATAATGGACCTACGACCGTGAATTTCGTAACAATTGGTGTCAGAAGTGGGATTTTGCAAATCGTCAGACAGTAAAATTTTACAAATCGATAACAGCTGACAGAAGAGCTCGGCAAATAAAAAAAAAGCGGTGAAATAAAGGAAAATTGTAAAAGCAAAAATGCAGCAAGCTGTGTTTCAATTGAGTTGGAGCGAAAACCGTATACTTCGGAAGATAAGAATGCGTCGAAAATGGAAGCGATGTTTAAAAATGCAATGCAACAAATAGACTGCATTTTTGACCGGCAAATGGAAAAAATTAACAGAATGAGCAAAAACTAATGATAAGTGATAACTTTGGCCAAAGTCAGTCAAAGTCAAAGGATGCATGAACAAGATTCCAAACTAACTCAACAAAGCAGTACAAGTGTCATTCCAGAATCTTCTAGAATCCAGCAAGGAATTATGAAGCCTCCTGCGTTCGACGGCGGTAACGCTTTTGAAAAGTTCAAAGACCAGTTTCGAGCTGCGGTACAACATAATGGCGTTGAGGGGCAAGGCGGCTGATTTATTGCAAATGATTCTAAATGGCGAGATGAGTTCCGTAATAATCTTGAAAGAGTTGGACTTGCGTTATGGACAGTCTCACATACAGGAGCTAAGCAAAATACAGCTCCAAATGAAGAAACAACAGCGCCGCGGAGAACGACTTCAAGAATTAGAGCGGGAAATAACTAAGCTCGCACGATAAGCATATTGTGGGGTTCTGACTAGTATCTTGGACGGACTGGCAGTCGATGCGTTCATCAATGCTATTCGATATGAACAGTTGAAGTTTCATTTGAGGACAACATCGAGAAGAAGCCTTCAAATGAATGTTTTCACTTAGAATCAAATGATCTCACCGAAATCGTAGATATATCCGATTTACATCAGGATAATGAGGTTAACATATCAGAGCTACCGGCCATTGTGTGTGCTCAAGAAGAATCGGTGGACAAGGATAAATACCCATCGGTAGGTGGAATTGGTAATCATAAAATTGTAGAACAATTGATGTCGATGACAATTTAAAAGACAATAATGGTTTTATCAATAAAATGAATTCTTATTTCATTTAAAATGAATATGCAGGAAGATAAAATAATTCCAATAACTAATATTATGGAAAACGTAAGCATTTCGATTGAGCAATCCTTGTATTCTGTTGTATTCGAAACTACTCTGCAGGATAACAAAGGAAAAGATGAAAGCATTTCGTTCGAGCAGGAACCAAACTTGTTGGAAATATCAAATGACACCATCGTATCAGCAGAGGATACAAAATATCAAATGTTTTCCAAAGCAAAAATTAAACTTTAAAATGGTAGCTGATCCTGCGTAAGCTGCTTTCAAGACGGGAGAAAATAACGACCCCGTTTGTTCAATTAAGACACTTTATTTTGAAGCTGTTCCAGTCCAATTGAGTGAAAAGGAGGATCATGACATCATGGCTAATACTGAAATCGAAGATGAACTAGACGAGAACCTTCCTCTGAGCATATGTCAGTATATTAAGCAACTGTGCGATGGCACCAACTGACGAAAACAGTGCGCTGGAAGCATCGGCTGTCGACAACACTCTAAGCAACTGTGCGATGGCACCAACTGACGAAAACAGTGCGCTGGAAGCATTTGCTGTCGACAACACTTCAAATAACTGGGCGATGGCACCAACTGACGACAGCAGTGCGACGGAAGCAACTTTCGATAACACTTTAAGCAACTGTGCGATGGCACCAACTGACGACAACAGTGCGATGAAAGCATTTGCTGTCGACAACACTTCAAACAACTGTGCGATGGCACCAACTGACGAAAACAGTGCGATGGAAGCATCTGATGTCGACAACACTTCAAACAACTGGGCGATCGCACCAACTGACGACAACATTGCGACGGAAGCATCTGCTGTCGACAACACTTCAAACAACTGTGCGATGGCACCAACTGACGACAACAGTGCGACGGAAGCAACTTTCGACAACACTTTACACCTCGTCTCCACAAGACAGAAATATGTCTGACTAAACTTTAGACATTTCGTCCGCCATATTTTCCTCTTACATTACTGGGCAAATTATGTTAAGACATTTCATTTCGTAAACGAATCTTCTCGAGTACTACAAGCATTTTAAAAATTCGTTTCGCCGGGAAAATTGCATAAATTGAAACAAATTTTAACTGCAAATATGGAGTTTAGTTTGAATAGGACACAACTGGCTGCAATTCGGAAAATAAAAGCTATTAGAGAACTGAAAGAACTAGAAAAGTTAGAAGCAAGGAGGAAGCATAGATTTTGGATAAATCCTTTTTTGGAATTGAGAGAGGTTCATGAGCTGGAGCAACATTTATTGAAGGATATCTTGTGGGATGGTGGAAATGACTATGACAACTTTTGTAGGATGTCAATCGACAAATTTACTGCAATTCTTCAATTGGTGAGCAGAGAAACAATTGTTTTATCTTCATATAGCAATATTTTTATTTGTTTGCAGATTGAGCCTTCTATAAAAAGAAAGGATACAGTAATGCGTTTTGCCATCACACCGAGAGTGCGACTTGCTATAACGCTTAGATACATTGCCACCGGAGATTCGTATAGATCGTTGGAGTTCTTATCGAGGATATCTAGGAAAACTATAAGCAAGTTTGTCCCAGATGTGCTCTCTGCAATTTACGATGCACTTAATACTACATATATGAAGGTTTGTAACGCACAGATAAAACTGAGGGCAGAATTAATAAATCCATTCTATTTTAAAGACTCCTCAGACTGAAACTGAGTGGCTTGGTGTAGCAAAAGACTTTGAGATGTTTTGGGACTTTCCACATACAATTGGTTCGATCGATGGCAAACACATTCGAATAGCAGCGCCACCACATTCTGGATCAGACTTCTACAATTATAAAGGCTTTTTTAGCATTGTTTTGCTAGCTGTTGTTGACGCGCATAGCAAATTTATTTATATAGATGTTGGAGGAAATGGAAGAGCATCCGATGTAATAATCTACAAAAATTGTAGCCTTCATCGTGGACTTAGTACAGGTCGCCTTAGCATTCCCCCTCCAGAGCCACTCCGAGGACAAGAAGTACTTACTCCGTATTTTTTTATTGGAGACGACATATTTAGCCTCGATAAACACCTCATGAAAGGCTTTGGGCGAAGTGCTAAGTTGTCCATCCCGCAAGAAATTTTAAATTACAGACTGAGTCGTAGCCGTCTTACAGTTGAGATGGCATTTGGACGATTAGCATCGCGATTCCGAATTTTTCATCGTCCAATAGAGGTGGCCTTGGGAACTTGTGAAGCTTTGGTGAAAGCTTGTTGTGTTCTTCACAATTATATCTCGCCCAATTTACAGAGAAGTCAAGATGTTGAACAAACCAATACCCCAACCCTCCCGAAAACGATGTTAAATATTTCTGCCCAAGAACACTCAGGCAACAAATTTGCTTCTAAGATCCGTGAGAATTTAGTACATTATTGTATCACAGATGGTGATGTTCCATATCAATGGAAAAAAATTAATAAATAAATGAAAGTTTTTTTTATTATAAAATAATGAAAGTATGTACATATTAATGTTATTATAAATCAAAATTTTGGGTGTCGAAAATATCCGATCTTAGCATTGCCGTTCGGAGTATATCCGTTCCATCGCTTGACAGCGAGGATGCTGTCGGAGTCGTCGTTTGCTTCTTAAGCGACCGCATAACGTGTTGCGACATAACCTGCTGCAAGTCTGCCATAGCTGCGGCGGCCTCAATTGGTGACAAATCTTGAAGCTGGCTGGCGATGCTAGTACCAAAACTTGCATATTTGTTTAGAGACTCTGTAAAACAAGAAATAAGATGCAGTTTCATCAAAATATATGAAATACATAAATATTTAGATTGATTACCTGGCACGGAGACATTTGAATGTAAAATTGCAGCTATGGCATCATCATACTTGCTGCTACTTCCTCTAGTTTGTCGCCGTTCCTTCGATTTTCTTGCAGCAGATACCGATGGCGACGGTGACGGTGACGGTAGCGAAACGTCTTCGATTTCAAATACCTGACATTCGTCTTCACCTTCTCTTGCCTCCACGGCTCGCTCCAGTGTATCATCCTAGTAAAAAACATTTTGTTATTGCTCTAATAACATTTAAGTTTGTACATTACTCACCAGAGTATAGTTGCTATGAGTCTTCCGCAAAACTATAACGGCATCCAAGAATTTAAAATCGTGGAAGTAAAAGAGATGTGGCTCGTACACCTCTTCAGTACCTGCGCCAGATTTGTTGGACTTATCCACTTTTCTTTTCTCTGCCACGTACACTGACCGTAGGTACTTTATTTTTTTTTTTACTTCTTGGGAATCCCTTTCAAACTCTCTTGAAATTTCTTCCCAAGCTTTTCTTTTTAAGTCAGCCCTCTTATAGAGTTGACTTTTATAATTCCACAAACATTCTTTTTGTTTGAATGCATTTATAAGTTTTTTCGTTTCCAACTGCGAAATTCGCCAGTCCGACATTCTTATTTTTATCAAAATATATTTATTTTGAAATAACACACAGTTAACCAATAAAATGTCAAAAATATGGCAGGGTTTACATCTACTCAGATGGTAAGAAGAAAAATCAGACAGTGATGCCAGACATTTAGTTTTGCCATGAAAAAGCTGGTCTCCACTGGACGAATTCATGGTAAGACGCACATCATGGCAGAAATTCTGTCCTGTGGAGACGGGGTGTAAGGCGTACTGCGCATTATTTGACGTTGTCAACCATAACGAATTCCATTTGAAGCGCAAAGAATGGTCGTAAGACCAAAAGTCTCGCCATATTGTTTTGTTGTGCTTCTCCTTATTTTTTTTAATGGGTAACTCGATCCATGCGGTCGTCGTAAAGTTTATAGTTTTTTGTTTATGTTTTTGTGTCCGAGTCAGCTTAGCCTGAGTCAGAGCATCGCCGCCTATTTATTATCTAAAGGCAACAGCGTAAACATTTGGAAATTGAAATCCAAGCTGTCAGCGCGAATGCCTGGGTTTGTTATGATTGACGATGTTCGTGGAAGCAGTTTGACTGCGTAGTTTATGTACAGTAAACAGCAGCGGTATTCTGTAGATACATATGCACAAAGGGTTTTTTTTTACTTTAATTATTTTTTCTTTGAAAAACGAGTATAGTTTCAAGGCTAATAATATAGCGTAGATTTGCTTAGTAATCTTAAAATTTAATGCAGTATTTAGCTTATATACAATCCGCTTCAAATGAGCTGTTAATTGAAAAAATCGTTTAATGGAATAAATCAAAACGTGCTGGACATAAATGAAAATATAACTTGTTGTAGTTGCCTTCAAATAATTCAGTGATCTCATATTTTGGAATAAATTCCAGAAAAAGTAAGAGTTTCGAAACTATATAAATTTAAGGCACAGTATTAAGAGACAACATATAAAGAGAACTTAACGTGAAAATTTTTAGTAAGTTGAGCATATTAAGTTCTTGTGAAATGTGACCTACACATTATTTTGTTTGGTTTATTGAAGTGAAAGAAGACGTTGTTCAGGGACTGAGTTTGTTGGCGCAGTCAATAAAAATTAAAAATATTCTTTTTTACCTATTCCTGTTTCAAATGTTGCATTAAACACAAATTATTAAATGAGTTATAGTTAATGTTGATGTGCACTCGTTTTTAATATAAGTTCTCAATGTTGCTCTTAAATGTTAGAATTTATGAAGACTTTTGAGACTGAAATTTCTCTATATTTTAGAGCGACACTAAAATTACTATATATAAAATGAGGAAAAATTTGTATGTATTTGCGAAACTCTGTGAATTTGTTGCACATTAATGGAGTATTGAAGTGAAAGAAAACAAATGGACTATGTTTTTTGGCTTTTTGATAACTATTGAGTGTAAAATAACAAATGAGAAAGTAGAACTTGTTGAAAAACTCTTTTGAGTTTGTTGCTAGGAAAGTAGAGCATTCTTAAAAGAAAATTGTACAGTTCAAAGCCCGTTCTATAACACCACAAAATAAATCAGTATTTCTACTCACTCGAAAGCGAAAACAAACATTCTTCAGATGAGAATAAAACAGTTCTCTATGCATATTATTTCTTTCTGGAATATATCTACACTCTATTAGAGTTCATTTCACACTCTGTCGTTTTTACGATCTTTATTATAATTCACTATAATTAATTAGGAATTACTAATCAACCTTTTACGAATGCTTCGAAAACAATTATTTTATGCGCCTCTTGTTAAGAGGAATAAAATATATCTCTTTGAATTTTAAATTCTTCATGGGAACCTATTCATAAAATTAAACTCAAAATTCGTTCCACACACTGCTCAATGCCCGCTTTTATTACTCAACTAAATAAATACTCGTAACTCTATCTACTCAATCATTGAACGCAAATAATATTTTTATTTTCATTGTTAATCGAATTTCTAAAGTGAGCGGTCAGGGTCTTTTGAACATTTTTTAATTAAAAACTTTTATTTATTTTGACTAGTGAATATTTTTGCCTGTTTTTCTACTACTACTTCCACGACCTAGAGAAATTTGAAATTTTGTGAGTGCCTAAGTCCAAATAGTATTTTTTTTATTCCGCTTGTGACGTGTGACGCGCTTCGCATTTGGCGCTGGCCTCAAAAAAGGAGAAAATGGCAGCATTTCCGTGACGGTTGGAAATGTCCTTTTTAACCATTTTCGCACGACCCATAGGACTGAAATGTTTTAGTATTGTTCCTGATATACAATGGTAATATATTATTTAACTATATTTTTATAAGGAGCAATAAATAATAGAGAATTGTTAATATCTTGTATTTTTTATTGCAATATCTCTTGTTTAGTTACCTATATATATATATATGTATATATGCAAATGACGTTGTAAAGAATATTAGTGAAGATATTTTGTGCTTGGGGATTTCGCGTCGCTCCCTTTTTCATCAGTGTTATTATGACTGATGCCTTACCTACTTTAATAGAGCTCCTGATTCCTATGGATGTTTTCATAACATATACTTAGGTATCAATTACCAATAAATTTAACAATAAAAGAAACAGGCATTGTTTTTAGAAACTGCGCGGAAAAAAACAAAGAAACATTAAATAGAGTAAAATTGCATTAAAAAGATGTCTTATGTCTAAAGGGCCAAATGAGGCTTTTTTGTAGCTTAGACCAATCTTGCCTAAAAAAATTTCCAGAAAACCAAAAAATGATAATTATTTCTTAGAAATCGCACAAAAATGTACTTTGGTCGATCATTTAATTTTAAAAAATTTAGAGATTGCTTAAATCGCACTAATTTTTAGGATGTCAAACGGGCAAACAAAAATCTGGAACAATTATCGCCCAAACATTTTTATCGTTTTCTTTATGTCGATTGGCAATTGGGCATAGCCACTAAGCCAATAAAAAAAATAAACTAATAGGTAAAACATTTTAAATTGCTTTTTGATTTACAAGCAATTTGTTTTGTCTTTCAAAAAATGTTCGTTCACTACAGCGCATGTTCTGTATATTCCTTTGTCGCTTTCCCACTACCAACCACAATCAGCACAAGGTCCAATCGCTCACTGTCAAAAGAACAAACGAGCACGAGGTTCTTCTAGCAACGGCATGCGTCCTGGGCAACGGATTAATGCTAAGAGCATTAATTGATCAAGGTTCTCAAGCATCATTCATCACCGAAGCAGCAGTTCAAAGAATTCGAGCAAAAAAAGAAGCATCAAACGTAACCGTCATCGGAATGGGAGGATGTGAAGCCGGAAGGATCAAACACAAAACAACTCTTCACTTAACTCCAAGATTCGATTCAAGCTATTCTCTACACGTAGAAGCGTTAATAATGAAAACGTTGACAAGATATCTACCCGAATATGATCTGAGGTACAACTTGGAACTCGTAAATAAGGTAGTCTTGGCAGATCCGCAATACAACAAACCTGGACAAATAGAAATCATATTAAGAGCTGATGTATTCGGAGAAATAATTCTCAATGGAATTATCAAGGAACAGACGTCATCTGTAGTCGCACAACCTTTCCTTTCCGGATCTCCAACCAAAAATAAAGGCAACCAGCATATTATAACCGGCCTCATCGCCACTACGAGCTTAACGGAAGAGCTAAAAATAGATAGAGGATGTTAAGAGCCACAGCGAGCACGACGCATTCTTCAAAGAAAATACAACAAGGGACAAGAAAGGAAGATATACAGTTCGTCTTCCTTTGAAGTTAGGAGCACCGAGTCTCGGCGAAAACAAGGGTGCTGCTTTAGCTAGATTCAAGGCATTGCACGCGATACCAAACTAGAAGCCAAATACAAACGTTTCATGAAAAAATACATAAATTTAGGTCATATGAACTTGATAACTGCTATCTTCCGCATCATGCAGTGTGGAAACGCAACAGTCAAGAGGACAAGATACGAGAGCAGAAGCATCAAACTCTGCTAAAATATCGAAAGGACTTGGTCTAAATGACATACTAAAAATTGGCCCAAAACTACAGCAAGACATTGTCGACATTTTGCTAAGATGGAGAAAGAAAGAAAGGTAGTATTAAAGGTGGACATCGAGAAAATGTATCGTCAGATCAGAATGCACAATGACGACAAACGCTTTCAAAGAATATTTTGGAGGTTCTCGCCTAAAGAGCCAATCGTGTACATGAGTCAATCGTGCAACCGATCAAGGATTTGGTGGTGACGACAACAGTGCGACGGAAGCATCTGCAGTCGACAACACCTTGCGAAGGTAGCAACTGTCAATAACAGTGCTAATGAATCAGTTGTCAACACCGAGAAAGAAGCAACTATCGACAACCGTGCGAACGAAGGTAGCAACTGTCAATAACAGTGCTAATGAATCAGTTGTCAACACCGAGAAAGAAGCAACTATCGACAACAGTGCGAACGAAGGTAGCAACTGTCAATAACAGTGCTAATGAATCAGTTGTCAACACCGAGAAAGAAGCAACTATCGACAACAGTGCGAACGAAGCAACAACTAGAGGAAAACAGTCGTCTTGGTCGTTAACATCACCTCAAATTTTCAGTGAAAGTTCAACGGAAGTAACAGCATCAACTGAAACAACAGCCTACAGAACAAATTAAGGTACAGCAGTTACAGTCATTCCTGCAACTACCACAGAAACTGTAAATAAAACAACAATCGTTGAAGGGGAACAGAACAGTTGCACCAACAACTTGCAATAAAAAATCTAAATCTGTTGTAAAGGATAGCAAGTTGCCTAAGAGAAAGTCTGGTGAAACTAAATGTTTTGAGAGTAATTCTGCGATTGAAAATAGTGTAACGAAGTTGATTAAACACTCGCTTGTTAATCAATTTCGTTACAAACCCTCTATGTATGCACCAATATCCCTCTATAAAAAATTAACATAGAAATAAGACCAGTTATAAAGCAAATTAGAATAACACACCAGATAATAAGATTTTTCTCGTCCATCTGGAAAACAATAATATGAGAATACAATAGAAGCAATATCAATTTCATTTGAAAGTTACGCAATTTTGATAAACACTTTAAAATTCCCAACAAATCAATACAGAAAGGCACGTAAGACGGACGAGAAAAATCCAAACAGCAGGAAGAAACTTCTACACTAGTAGTCATCTCTTTTCTTCCCACTCATACGATACATCTACGCAAGTAATGAATTATCGTAAGGTTAGCTTCGGCTCACCAGCGTTCATTGGGAACCACCACAAAATTTGTCATCTGAAGTAAAAAACATTAAAATCGAGGAAGAGAATCATGTGGAAATCTTATCAGCTGAGGTCGTTCACATGGATCTCAAAACTTTTGGTTCGGAAACTGATTTAACATCGAATAACGAAGAAGACGTTTCATTCGATGATGAATGTGTGATCAATCAAGCAAAAATTACTGACCCTTTAAAGTCAGGATTGATTGAATCTACAGATACCACAAATACCTTGTCGGAATGTTCGCTTCAGCCAAAAACCAAAAAGGCAAGTCTAGGAAAGCGAAAAAAGCCCATCCGCTATCTTACGTTCATCGTTTATTAAAAATACCAAAAAACGCCCGAAATACGACTCTAAATTGGTCAACCTTTCCGCCCGAACGCTTATTTCTTTTTTATTTAATTTTTTTAGTCAGCTGAGAGACGTGCTTGAATACCGCTCTCAGCTGACCAACTAATTCAAACAAAGCACGAGTCAATCGACTCCAATCCTTCCGACCGACCGCTCCATTTCCAATAGGAGGACTTTTATATTTTCGAGTCAATCGACTCTAAATGAGTGAACCTTTCCGCCCGACCGCTTATTTTTTTTTTATTTAATTTTTTTAGTCAGCTGAGAGACGTGCTTAAATACCGCTCTCAGCTGACCATCTGACCCGTCTCAATTTTGACCGCCAGCCGAACATCGTGCTCTCGGATGACCGTCTGTCCCAGAATAGATATAAAGAGTAAGTAATACCAATTGCACTTGCTTTGTTGCCACAGCAAGTGGTTATAATTAAGTTGGAGAATAAGGCAAAAACTCTGAAAGACAACATTCTCGACCAACAAAAGGCAACGCAAGTGGATGAATTAAACGTTCACGTTGGTGTTACACTAGCAATGTTGACATGCATTTTTTTTTTGTTTACCAGAGTGCGAGGAGAAAGAACTCCAGAAATACGTAGTGTAAAAATGTAATTTAGAGTTTAATAAAATCAGTTTTCAACGCTGCAGTATAGGCGATAAGGGATGCGAGGCTATTTGTAGCACTATCAAACACTTAGCGGGCATAGAATGCCTTGGATTGCCTTGAAATCAACAAATACATTATCGACTTCAATATTCGTGGCAATAGTATGGTGAGTAAGGTGGTCTCGGCAACGGGACAACCACTGAAGGAAAGAAAGGAAAAGTTTCAGTCTCTGTACTAAAGGAACGCTTGAAATTCCACGAAGAACAAATCGCATCAGAGAAGGTGTTACGCAAGCAAGTAGAACTACTCAACGAGAAACTCCACGAACAGATTCTAGCGTATCTAGACGGTTTTGATGGTTTTGTCCTTGTGAACAATGAATCATTGGAGTCGATTATATGGGAGTATGCATGGCGTCGAACAGCATTCAGTGCTACTTTATTACACGTTATCTTTTCATTTATTTTTAGACGAAATGATCTGCAGAAGGTAGCCTCGGCCATTCGAATCTCGAAAACAAAGACAAATTACATCAAAAAGCTAAGCAAGGTACGCAAGGCCAAAAGTGAGACAAAGTGTCCTGAAGTCCGACCGAAGAAGAAAATCTCTAAATCTGATCATGAATTCGGTACTGAGGAGAGAAACATTGTAAGTACATATGCAGGGGAAAAATCATCAATGTCAATAGGTCTTTTCTTGCTAGACTTGTTAGCTGGACATAAGTAATAATTTATAGTTAACATTAGCATTAATTTGTCTCAGAATTTCTTTTATATTCGATGTATTCCATCAAAAATAATCGCCTTTAATATCATTCTCTTAGGTTTGTCTCAATAACTGCACCAAGGTGATACGGCTGCTATGCTGCAGTACTCGCGGCTAGCCAGCTGACTGCTCGTATCGAAAATTCAAACAGAACCGTATTAATCAGGGACAATATTTCATCGACGTCAGGATCAAGTTCTGGCTCTGACACGATTGGCAATCATCTTAAGAGCGTCGACAATGCCGTGGAACCATTTAAGTTATTTATCCGGAAAAAAAACATTAAATGTCGATAAGATGGAGCCGCTGGGTGTAACCAAATGCCCTTCTCCCAGATCACTATTTTTGGGCATCTGTGACTAGGAATTGAATCTGAAACCTGTATAGGTTAATACAAATTATTATTATCTCAAACGCAACGCTTGCTTATATACATTTACATTAAGGGCATACCACATGATATAAAAAATACCGACGTGCAATACGTAGAGTCGGTGATGATTTTGTCATCGAAACTATTCATTCTGGTGTTGACGAATCGGGCGGCAACATCGATCTGGTAAGAGATGAGGTATTCCGATTTAAATATCGGAGTGCCTCACTAAGAACCCTAGTAACGTTCTCTGAAGGGCTTAGATCAGAGGCTTTGACACCAGATACAACGCAGGGATACTTTGACACACTTGACGACCTAACGTTTATCTTTAGGTGACTGAACAACAAAAAAGCATCCGGTTTAGATAACATTCCCAACATCGTTTTGAAACACTTACCAGAAAGCTTCATCAGGCAATACTGCGTCTTGTTTAACAATTTATTGAACAACTTCTATTTTCCGAGCTGTTGGAAAGTCTCGAAGGTATTTCCAATAGCAAAAAAGCAGAAGGATCCTTCTGATCCTTAGAGCTACAGGCCAATCAGCCTGCTGCCTAGCATCGGAAAGGTTTTCGAAGTTGTTATCATACGTCACACCGCGGAACCAGTTCGGGTTCAAAAAAAATCACTCGGTTCCCAAACTCATCTCAGATGTCAATTGGCATCTCAATGACAAGAGGGGCACTGCAGCCTGTCTAGTAGATATCGAGAAAGCCTTCGACACGGTGTGGACAGATGGACTGATGCGTGAATTAATAAGACTATGATTCCCCATAAGCATTATTAAAATAATAATACAAATGATATATGATAAGAAGTTTGTTGTAACTGATAACCGTGACACGACAGCTAAATTTTTTAATATCGCGAATGGTCTGCAGCAGGGGACTGTGAACTCGCCGCTCCTTTTCTGCATCTATATCAGCGAGGTGCTCAGGGATAGGAACACGACACTAGCGTTTGCTGTTTTTTTTGTTTGTTTATTTTCTTGTAATTTACAAATCACTTCAACATCCCCAGAACGCACTCGCTCAAATATTTTAAATGATGGCAGAATATAATCAGCAAAAAATCAAATCGATGAACAGCTGTGTGTCCGCCAGCAGTGACATGTTCTCCAATAGAAAACTCCGCCCAAAGTCCCTACAACGTCGATAGCGGCAGCAGAATTGACATTAGCAAAAGGTTTCCTGCTCGCAGAAATCCAATTCATTGTCGCAGTTTGAATCTTGATCAACCAGAAATTGATTGTCTACCCCTCCACCACGTTTTAGTAATTATAAGACGACACAAGAAATGAATGCTAAGATGAGTTTTCGAGCGATGAACTAACAGCCGAATTCTCAGTGCAAACTTCTATCATCAAATTCCGCAGGTCCGAGGTTGTATAAATACAATCAGCAACAGCAACACCATAGCGCAAATGGTGGGCATATCAAAACATCGATCAAAATATGATCCGCGATTAAGATCGATGTCGTCTACATTCGGAGGAGGCAGCGGCGGCGGTGGCCTTTCCCTTTCACGTAGCAGCGATCAAGCATTTAGCGCTAGTTCCATTGTATATGGATATCTTAACAGATCCTTGTGGCATCAAGCGCTCCAGACAAATATGAAAATTCAAATAAATCGCTCTGTGACCGAGCTTGTACGAACGAGCTTGTCGAAAGTTATTTAAAGACTATCTTTGAAATCGAATGCGCTGGCGAATTGATGGAAATCTTGCAAAATATTGGATTCTTTATTGATACTGATGGGAGAAATAAGGGAGAAGAGAAGAAGAAGAGTTGAATAAGGGAGAAACCGAACTACAATCACATACAGGTACATGCAGTTATGTAGTTCGTCTGGAAATAGTCTGGCTCCTGCGCCACTCTCATCTACGTACAGTTTTATTCAGGAAGTTCCGCAACTTATTTCTACCGGTAGATGCGGAGGATATCACTACCCAAAACCGAGTCATTTGCGATATCCTCCTTTTGCTTATTGGAGTGGAAATAATAATAGCCAGCCGTGTTACATTTCTCAACAGTCCGTCGGTTCAACATATTGCTATCAAGCAAGGAGCCATAATGGACCTACGACCGTGAATTTCGTAACAATTGGTGTCAGAAGTGGGATTTTGCAAATCGTCAGACAGTAAAATTTTACAAATCGATAACAGCTGACAGAAGAGCTCGGCAAATAAAAAAAAAGCGGTGAAATAAAGGAAAATTGTAAAAGCAAAAATGCAGCAAGCTGTGTTTCAATTGAGTTGGAGCGAAAACCGTATACTTCGGAAGATAAGAATGCGTCGAAAATGGAAGCGATGTTTAAAAATGCAATGCAACAAATAGACTGCATTTTTGACCGGCAAATGGAAAAAATTAACAGAATGAGCAAAAACTAATGATAAGTGATAACTTTGGCCAAAGTCAGTCAAAGTCAAAGGATGCATGAACAAGATTCCAAACTAACTCAACAAAGCAGTACAAGTGTCATTCCAGAATCTTCTAGAATCCAGCAAGGAATTATGAAGCCTCCTGCGTTCGACGGCGGTAACGCTTTTGAAAAGTTCAAAGACCAGTTTCGAGCTGCGGTACAACATAATGGCGTTGAGGGGCAAGGCGGCTGATTTATTGCAAATGATTCTAAATGGCGAGATGAGTTCCGTAATAATCTTGAAAGAGTTGGACTTGCGTTATGGACAGTCTCACATACAGGAGCTAAGCAAAATACAGCTCCAAATGAAGAAACAACAGCGCCGCGGAGAACGACTTCAAGAATTAGAGCGGGAAATAACTAAGCTCGCACGATAAGCATATTGTGGGGTTCTGACTAGTATCTTGGACGGACTGGCAGTCGATGCGTTCATCAATGCTATTCGATATGAACAGTTGAAGTTTCATTTGAGGACAACATCGAGAAGAAGCCTTCAAATGAATGTTTTCACTTAGAATCAAATGATCTCACCGAAATCGTAGATATATCCGATTTACATCAGGATAATGAGGTTAACATATCAGAGCTACCGGCCATTGTGTGTGCTCAAGAAGAATCGGTGGACAAGGATAAATACCCATCGGTAGGTGGAATTGGTAATCATAAAATTGTAGAACAATTGATGTCGATGACAATTTAAAAGACAATAATGGTTTTATCAATAAAATGAATTCTTTTTCATTTAAAATGAATATGCAGGAAGATAAAATAATTCCAATAACTAATATTATGGAAAACGTAAGCATTTCGATTGAGCAATCCTTGTATTCTGTTGTATTCGAAACTACTCTGCAGGATAACAAAGGAAAAGATGAAAGCATTTCGTTCGAGCAGGCACCAAACTTGTTGGAAATATCAAATGACACCATCGTATCAGCAGAGGATACAAAATATCAAATGTTTTCCAAAGCAAAAATTAAACTTTAAAATGGTAGCTGATCCTGCGTAAGCTGCTTTCAAGACGGGAGAAAATAACGACCCCGTTTGTTCAATTAAGACACTTTATTTTGAAGCTGTTCCAGTCCAATTGAGTGAAAAGGAGGATCATGACATCATGGCTAATACTGAAATCGAAGATGAACTAGACGAGAACCTTCCTCTGAGCATATGTCAGTATATTAAGCAACTGTGCGATGGCACCAACTGACGACAACAGTGCGACGGAAGCAACTAATGACAACACTTTAAGCAACTGTGCGATGGCACCAACTGACGACACCATTGCGATGGCAGCATCTGCTGTCGACAACACTTCAAATAACTGTGCGATGGCACCTACTGTCAACATTGCGAAGGTTGCAACTGTCAATTGAAACAACAGCCTACAGAGCAAATAAAGGTACAGTCATTCCTACAACTATCACAGAAATTGTAAATAAAACAACAATCGTTGAAGGGGAACTTTCTATTCCACCATCGGAAATCCCAAACAATGATTGTAACCACCTTTGCTAGTGTGACGTGTTCATTGCATCATCTTTTCATTTATATTAATGTTCATCATATTATCTCTTTTCTTCATTCGAGTCATTCGGTTGGTAGCACTCAACGAGAACAGACAGAAAATAAATCGATAAACGAATTCTGTTAAGAAATATTCTTTTTTTTTTTTTATTATACACTAGCGGAAATCGTGGACGCCGTGACTCAGTGGTAATGCCAAGTCCCATCAGCAACAACAAAAGTATTTTTCACGGTGTCCCACCTCTCGCGAATGGGTGACAAACGTTCCGAGAGTAAATAATACCTTGTCACGGAAAGCTTCTCAATTCGCCGTTCGGATCCGGCCTTAAATTGTAGGTCCCTTCCATTTGTGTCCAAAAATTTACATGTGCAGCACAAATAGTCCCGAGAAGTTAGGCCTTGGACCGCAAGGGTCTGTCGCGCCATATATTATTACTAGCGGAAATGCCCGGCATTTCCCGGCTGCCCCATCCCACTGACCCCCACCAAGTTAACACCCGCCCACTGACACTACACCCACTGACCTCCCACACACTGACCCCCCGCACACTGACCCCGCCATCTGACCCCCGGCACACGGACCTCTGACCTCTGACCTCAGATGACAGCCCACCCACTGAACTCGCACCAACTGACTACCTCACCTGCCCAGAAAACTTTAGAATAAGTTTGAACGCCATTGGTTCATAAAAACATGCAATTTGTAAAAACAATTAAAAAACATTCGTATGGTGACCCCTTGACCTAGGGGTCTGACCACTTTCAAAATATGGCTAGTAAGTGCCTAATATGGTATAAAACCCATATGCAAAATTAGAACGCGATCGGTTGAAGGGTTTGGCAGTCCATACCGGACATACATACATACATACAAAGTTTCACTTTTATATATACATATAGATAATAAACCGGTACACCCAAAACGAGTCACTGTTTGGTGCGGATTTTGGTCCAGAGGCATAATTGGGCCATTTTTCTTCGAAAATGAGCAAGGAGTGGCCGTTACAGTCAATGGCGATCGTTATCGGGCCATGTTGAACGAATTTTTGTTCACAAAAATTGAAGAGGAGGATATTGGCAACATTTGGTTTCAACAGGACGGCACTACGTGCCACACAGCCGAAGCTACACTCGATGTTTTGCGCCCTGTTTTTGAAGATCGCATTATCAGCCGCAGAGCTGATCTTGTTTGGCCACCTAGGAGCTGCGATTTGACACCGTTGGACTATTATTTGTGGGGTGCCCTAAAAGATAAGTGTTACGCCGACAAGCCAGAGACAATTGACGCTTTAAAGGACAATATTCGTGAAGCCATTGGTGAAATACAGCTGCACACAAACGATAATGTGCTTAAAAATTGGACCGATCGTGTAGGCTACTGCATGGCCAGCCGAGGCAGCCATTTGAATGAAATTATTTTCCATTGTTAACCGGAAGGATTGTACTTTTAAATAAAAAATTTGAGAAAATATTCAGCAGTTTTTTTTTATAGCATTTTCAAAAAAAAAAAAATTATTTGGCGGACCCTTTATTATTTTCATTCGAGTCAACGTCGAATATATGAATATGTGAAGAAGTTATTATTTCATGCTGTGGCAACAATTTCCCAACAGCTTAAAACAATCCGACACACATGTATAGGCCAAGGAAATTCAAAGTAAAGTAGGAAGAATACTCTGCTACAACCAAGCAGTTACATCTTCCGAGGAAAGCATAAGATAAGAAACAATAAACGCATATTGGCTAATGAGTGCAATTGCATAGCAGTGAGCACATTAGCGGAGCCGAGCAGTGCGGCCACTGCTGAGCGGCATATTTGTAAGTCAAGTGGCTGTATCACAGCACTTGTTCACCCTCCCCCTCGCGCACCACTGACCATCTGGACAATATCCCAACCTAAGGAATAAAACGTTCACGTTGGTGTTACACTTGCTTCAATAAAGCCACATACTATAATATACGAATTAGTAGCTCAATCTAGAGTAACTTTAGTGAAGAGAAAAATTAGTAAATATTTTCTTTATATTTTCATTAATTCGACTTTTTAAGCTTTTTGGTTTATAATTATAAAAGCATCGTGATCAAAATGATATTAGCTGTATTTTGTTATCACCTATGATCCATATAGATCATTGGTTTGTATGAATTACAACAACAATACGAGATCTTTCTATTTATCAGGATCCATTTTCGTGATTCAAAATGAGCTCGTCAACTTTTCATTAAAAAAAAAAAAAGAATATTCGGTCGCATGGCAACTTCGCGCTAAACATCAAAAACGAGCTCAGCTGTGCAATAACGATGGGTACGGAAGTGAAGAACGTTATTTAAGAAAAGAGCGCCTATTGAGGGAATTATTCCAAAATCAAACATAAACATAAACAAAAAAACACAACATTCACGTGAAAATTAAATTGGCCATTAATTGGCAATGACAAGCTTAGTTGTGTGCGAAACTTTTGATAAAACCTTCAATAATAAATAAATGGAGTTGTATACATTTATTATGTTTCTATTAATCAAATCGTCGAGTAAACGCTGTCGTCTAGTGCTGCTTGCTGTTCTTTGGCAAACCTCGATAACTGGAACGTTTTCAGGATCACATTGTTCATCTAATTCGTCGTTGTTATCGGTACACATGTTGTGCAATATGCACCCACAGACCACGAAATTGGATCACTAAATTTATGTTTATTTGCTCAGTAAAATGCAGTAATCGACGGTAGACCCAATGAATGTTCCACAATGACCCTTCCAGAAGAATGTATGTATCTCATTAAATCTCCTGTGGGCATTCATCATTGTTCCATTGTCTTTAAAGGGGGGAATCAACCAGTCTAGAGATGGATACGCAGAATCTCTGAGCAAAAAAAATTGTTGTTTCGGAAAAGTTAATTCATATTTTTTCGCAAGCATCTCTGTACAGATCAGATCTTCGTAGAATTCGGCTATCGTGCAAACTACCTGGTTCTCCACAGAAGAAGTTGATAAACTTTTTCTTAGCATCCACTACAGCTTGAATAGAAATGCTATAAAAGCGTTTTCTGTTGAAATAGCTTTCCTTGTTAAAAATGGGTGCTTTGATCCTTATATGAGAACCATCGATACATCCCAAAATTCCAGGAATCTTTGTTTTTGCTTCAAATAAAACTGCATTTTGTATACAGCTTCATTTGCATATGGCCATTTAACGTATTCGTGACCAATAGATGTTACCCTCTTTATAATATTCCATGCCGTCGAACATGAAATCCCAAATAAATTGGAGATCTCTCGGAAAGTATTTGTGTTTGCCATGTACCACAGAAATACAAATATCTCAACTTCCGGTAAAGATTTTGGTAGTCCTCTCGTTGTTGTGATTCGGAACCGCTCTGATAGCTTGTAACGATCTAAAAGTATTAGCAAAATATATATATTTAGTTGTTTGAATTGTTTGTTGTAGAATTGTTGTAAATTAAATTCTAGCTACTTACGTATTAATATTTGTGCAGTTGATCGATGTAGTCTGAAATGTCTTTTGAAGTTCGAATTGCTGTAGCTATTAATTACTTCCTTGAAATCTCTGATTTTTTGATGGCTTGCAGGAAAATTCTCGATATCAAACGAGGAATCTGTGCTTTCAGCATTGAGTAAAGAAAAGCCTGATGAGCTGCTTCTGTCTCGCTATCATCTTCATTTTCAAATAGGAACTATCGAATAAACAAAGACAGCCTAAATTAAGTTAATAAAAGCAAACGCACATATTTACCTCAATTGCAGCTGGTTCCATTTTTGCTTTTTCTTTTTAATTTAAATGTCATATTCTGACGACTAAATTTCAAACTATTGCCACAACACAGAACAGACAACCAAAGGAGTTGTTCGCTATATAAAACATTTTGTGAACCCGACGTGATCGGTACATAATACAAAGCTTCCCCCACTACTGATAAAAGCTCTAGTATTCAATCTTTAAGGCGTTAGACTGGACCGTCACAGTATCTCTATTATCTAAATAGTGTTTCACGGCGTAGAACTCGGCCGACAGAGCTCAGGCGTATGGTTGGGCGGCCGACACAACCATCAACACAGTGAAGTTCTTTGAGAAGGCAAAGAACCTGAACACATCTTCTGCTCCAGCAACTTCACAGCAAAGACGGATTCGAACTGGATTCGCTGCAGTAGCAGGTCTTAAACAACTCAGTCATTGTCGAGCTAGATCAAAACAGTCAGTTGCCTAAATCGACCAACTATCGTATGCAGTTAGGGCTCATTGGGACAACATGTCCAGAATTCATCAAAAGAATTTTTTTTATTTTTTTTTTTTTTTTTTTGTTCCAAGAAATTCAAACCAATGAGCAACAATTTTTTTGAATTATAATTAATAAATAGAAAATAATATAAAAATAAGAAAATACGAATTGGACCCATTTGATAAGATAGTAAAGCGAGCTTCTCAGCTCGCCATATGGATAGTTGTAATTCAGCCTAAAGACTGAATTATCTTAAAGGGATTTTACTTTAAAATAATCATTTTTTCTCCTAACCCCTAACTAAAAAAAAAAATTGAACGCGCCCCACGCGACGCGCGACACGTGATACGCGTAAAACGCGGACAAACGTACAACCCGACAACCCGACATCCCGACAACCCTCTGATTATTAGCTTCGCCCTTCGGGCTCGCAATTATCCCACTTTTCAGTGTTGGTGTTGCTGGTCCCGTCCAGTATTCTTGTGTGGCCAACACCAAAGGAAAAACATTCATTTGTGCTTGTAACGAAGTCAACAGATTTTCTGTAATTAATGATAAGAAAAAATGTTTGTCCAACGAAAACGCCCTACAAAATGAGTAAAAGAGGCCAATCAGATTATTAAAAAATATTCAGGGAACAAAACTCAAGGAGTCAGCAAAGTTAGTTCTGGCTTTACCGACGGGTTTCTCGCCTTAACTGGACTTAAATTCAATATTTGGTTGCATATTTTATGTAGAAATGATGTATAGCGGTATAAGGTTTGCTCGAAAGGACTTGGCCAACATACGAAAATCCACAAAGCAGAACTTTGACAAAGCCTTTCGGCTCGATAGTTGTATGTGATGCCATTTTCGTTTGTAAGGCCTGGTACTACAGACGAATCCGGTACACGTTTCACTGTTGAGTGTTGGCCTTCAAGCAGGACGTCAAGTTGCAGAAGAACAGTTTTTAACTCCGGTCTAGAGATTAAATTGACACCGGCCACAAATGTGATACATGGTAAATTACATTCGTTCGACTTTTGAATTTTATTAAAGGGCTTAGCCCAGCTTATTGCCGTGGCGCAAGTCATTCAGGGAGCTCTCCCTTGGCAATAAGTTTATCATATAACAAAAAAAAACAAAATTGAAGAAGTTCAGGGTAGTCAACTTCATGTCCGACTGACCGCGGAAAGCTGCAAGATGACCTGGCGCCGTTGACAATGCTTTTTCGATGCCATCCAGATATTAAGAAAATGTATTTGCGAGTACGCAATAATTCAGACCAGTGGGATTTGCAGCAAATCTTTTGGCGACCAGCGGACGATAGCGATATTCAAGAGTATTGGCTGACGACAGTTACTTTCGGACTCGCTTCAGCACCGCATTGATACAAGAAGCGCACAAGTCTCGAACACAATGGCCAATAGGCGCAGAGGCAGTTCAACTCGATTTTTACATGGACGATTGTATGTCAGGAGCAGCTGATCGACTTAAGGCACAGCGATTATGTCACGAGATGGATGCAGATGCTTCAATCATATTGCTTTGTGCTGAGCAAGTGGCGTTCGAATCAATTGGGAGTGGTACCAAATGAGGGGAAAGGACAAACTAATGATACACTTGATCTCGGTGAATTTGACGATATGAAAGTGCAAGGGATTCGTTGGTTTACCTAGTACTGATGAACTTAGGTTCAAATACCTGCCACCGCCAATGCTGAAAGCAAAAGAAGCAACTAATCAATCGTTTATAATGCAAGATATATGGCGGGCAAATATAAGATGGGATGCGCTAGTGCCGGATGACATTTACCGCAGATGGCAACAATTTCAACAGCAGCTGTCCCTTATCACGGAAATTCAACTCCCACGTGCTCATCGTGCTCGTTAGATTGGAGCACTCAGTTACCGTCTCGTTCTTCAAGCTTCTAACTCGCACGATAAACTCCACTCTCCTCGCTCGTTCTGTAATATACTATAGCCAAACTGATGATGATACCTGTCGGTATCGAAATCGATATTGTGATGGTAGAATTTGAGTCTTGTAGGAATTTACCAAAAGTGTTAACCAAACGATACGAGCCACCCTATACCCTAACTACTCCGCATAGCAACGAAAGTAAATGTTGCGTATTAATTTTGCTTACATGCACCGGCATCGGCATCATTATGTCAATGGTTGGGTAACATAAATGTTGGTCAAAATTTTACATTAACCCATTTGATTGGCTGCAGAAATCGGATGATTTCTTAAGAGCTCTCGGTCGCTATTCGGAGCGCCTCCGCTGATCAAAAATTAAGAAAAAAATGTTGTCGTTCCCTAACAATAAATAGCTCTGAAGCTGTTATACGTGAGCTGCGATGTCAACCGGGTGCTCGACTCATTCCCGCAGGATTAGTGATTTTGGTGTCGACATTGTTGGTGATAAATCTTTAATGAGCTCTGCCAGGGGTCACCATATCAGTGGACCAGTGCTATTACCTTTAAACCTGAATGCATAAATTAGGCTATTAAACTAATCCTTTTTTAGTTGGCTTGCAAAACGAACGAACGCCACACTAATAATTTAATTGTCGAAAAGAAAAGAGAAGTAAAAAATAAAATAAAGAAAACTGCTACGTTAATTCGTTGGCGACAATATTCAATCGTTTCGCGGTGAAACAGAGAGCATCTCCTCTGACGACGCGTTTTAGTGGCAAATATCTGCAATAGAGATGGCAAGTAATTAAGTACAGTCAGTTTGTACGAGTAAAGTGTCAACCGTTACCAACACAAAAGCTGAATTGTCTAGTTTGTTTTCGAACTAACGTTTCGGATATTTACTAAAAATAGTTTGGTAGTCATTCATCATCAGGCGAATATCAAGGAAGTTAAAAATAGCTAGTTTTGGCGATAAGGAAATAAGGAAGCAACACCACCTATTTTAACGGGAGCCGAAAAAGACCGTTTCGCCTTTCATACAAATCGAAGAATTCAAAGGAAAACTTCAACTTCCAAGTGCCTCGAACAATGACGGGGTTAAGAGATCGCCTGACGCCTTGAAAACCACCATAGAAAATTACTTGTAGCCTAAGCAACGACGGAAACAGCAGTAGTCGAGAATGCAGCTAAAGGTAATCGGGAAGCAGAGCTTTTTTTAAAAAAAAACACACAAAACTCACAACAGTCGGTCAAATAGGGTCACTACAGGAAAATATACTCCATAATAAACTATGCTACTGCATCATCTTAGGTTATTCCTATTTTATTAGCATACATTGCAAAAAAATAAAAGAATGTATTTTATGTGTCTACTAAAGCAGTTATAAGAGGTGCTCAAAGTGTCCTCCTTGGTCTTGTATGAATGCTAGAGCCTGTTTTCACTGCGAATACTTATTGATGCCAACTGCTACCACCGTTTTGATGACGCTTCGAGAATACGCTCTTCTAATTCAATTACAGTTGCTATTTCGATTGAATAAACAAATTCTTTCATTCTTCCCCATACAAAAAATCCAATACTGTAAAGTCAGGAGAACTGGAACTGGTAGATTTCTTCCAATCCAACGATTACCGTACTCTTCATATAGACAATTCTTAACCTCTCAACCATAGTGGGCTGGAGCACAATCCTGTTGGAAATATAATGAAGCTAGTTGAATCAGCGGAATGTCCTCCAATAGTTCTGGTAAATCATTTCACAAAAACTCCAGAGAGTTTGTACAATTCAGCCTGGGTGGTCATTTGAAGGGGCTGATTAACTTGTTTCCAATTACACCGGCCCATTGACGTTGAATTTGTGTTGAAATTATGATTGTCTCCTTCTGTGTGGATTCTACGCTGCACATTTAAGCAGATTGTGAAAATTTGTGATCCCATCTCTTGTAAATTGAGATTCGCCCGACCAAAGAATTCTGCTAATAAGCTCGTTGTCATTCAAGCTCCGCACCAGCAACCAGTTAGAAAACTTAAGTCTCTTTTACAAATTGTCGTGAAGCAGTTCTTGCACAGGTGTATGATGGTATGGATGAAGATGTTCTTCATGCAGTACATTCGAATTTATGTCTGGAAACATTGTATTGCATAGCTAAGCGTCTGATCCCGTGAAATCTATAAACGGGCTTTAGCATGCATGCAAAACCAAGGAGGACACTTTGAGCAACTGTTATAACTGTTGTACACACATAAAATATCAATTATCTAAAAACACACAAGACACAACAACACACACACACAAACAATAGCAACTCTAATTGAATTAGAAGAGCGTATTCTCAAAGCGTAATCAAAAGTGGGGCAGCGGTCGACATCAATAAGTTTTCGCAGTGAAATCCAAAAAGGGGCTCTAGCACGCCTACAAAATCAAGGAGGACACTGAGCACCTGTTATCTTAACTTATCTTAATGTTATCTTCACAAAATCATTTTTTATTCATAGCCTTTGGAGCTTAAAGCAAAAAACCCTTTTTTAAAAGTTTACCTGCCGCAGGCTGCCGGCATGGGATTTTCTGCAAGCTTGTTGTTGATTTTCATTTTTACTATTGTTACATTCATAAGAAAAAAGTAATAAAACGTTATGTTTATTGCACATTTTCTGGATAAAATTGACATCAAAGTCAAAAACTAGCATGGGCAAGACAACTGGAACAGTCATAGAAGTTTGATATCGGAAGACTCAAATAACATATCAACTTTATTTAAACGCAGTTACAAAGGCTGGTATTTCTTCTAAAAACAAAGTCCTAAACAAAGTTTCTAACGTTAGTACTAACAGAGAAATTTCCGGTAACATGGCAAAGCAAGATTTTTCTTAAATGCCCAATAAATGATGCCAACCTTAGAGATAGACCCTTACTGTAGAATGATTTTTTTCTTAGAATATACCCAAGAATCATGTGCCTAATTATTGTGCACGAACTTATCTCTATATTACTACACAAAGGGTAATTATGCATTCATTCATTAGAAGATATGTTCTTTTTACATAGAAAATACAATGAGCACACAATCATTAAGTTGCGATAACGAAATAACACTGGGACAGGTAAATAATAAATTACAAAATAATCAGACAATGGCCTAAACAGGGCAACTATTGCATTAAAGGACAAACGCAATGGAATTTCCAATCTTAAAAGTATCAAAATTTTACAATCTCTTTTTGAATTCAATTCAAAAAATTCACGATAAATTCAATTATCTTGCAAAGTACATAAAAGTAATATGACTTTGAAGTTCTGCTACAATTATACAAATTATCACTGGAATGCAAGGATACGTAAGGACATTTAATTGAAGGATTAAAAATATTTTACCTGCATCCTTCAATTTAAAATTAAAGTTCTGTGCACGACGCATAATTGATTAGTCGTAATCAGTAAATATACTTTCGCAATATAATCACGCGGTGAGCATTAAATATTAGTTAATAACCGATTTAGGTTAAATGCTACAGCAAACAAATATGAGATATATGTTATAATAATAAAAATATACTACTGATTTTATAATTATAATACTGTAATATATAATATTCTTATAACTAATAATAATTATGTTATAATGGCAGGTTAATACTTGCACTTCGGGTTTTTGCCTTGAACTGTAAGCATTTTTTGTACTTTTTGCTTTGATTATTTGGTGACCTTTTATAGAGTCATCACTATCACCGCCGTTACATTTTTCCTTTCTTATTTCGTTTTTGGTAACTTGGCGTTACTTCACCTTTTTTTTTTCAAGCAGCTATTCTCGTTCGGCATCTTCGTTCTCGAATCATGTTTGACGACATGGAGAATCTACAAAAGACAAAGACAGTTTTATATATGAGGCAAAATTAAAATTTATGTTGAATTCAAATTAACCACAAAGAACAATCTGTGATACACAAAAAAATGTGATAAAAAAATCACATGAGTGTCTCACGGATTGATCTCGTTGGTCAATTAGAATTCATTTGTATATTAGCTCACTTGTTTTGATGCCTGTGTTAGGTTTGGAGCTATTGCTCCACCGTGCCGGAGCCTCGTTTCACCCCACGATGCATGCATAAATAATAGCAATAATCTAAGATAATTTGCACAGCATAGCTACAAACGATGGCATTTTCCATAGCATGACCAGCATAGCGGCATCGGATCACGTCATACAAGCATGGTTTTATATGCTATGTGCATCGCTGGATAGTACATCAGGCAAGAACTTTGTTCCCCTTTTTAGTGAGCTATTGAACAACCGGCTTGCAAATCTAGGAGAGCATTTGGAATTGTTCAAATATCCAGTCGACATTGTCGCTACATTGTCTTCGTCAAATGCATTGTATTCTTACAATTTTGCTTTTCGTTAAACTCTTGGAGTTTTGCTTGTTTTGCTTATTGCTGTTGCTTATTTGAAGAAACTTATTTTCAATTGTATAGTTAATTCATTACGCTCTGGCGAAAGTCTGACAAACGTTCGAATAACTTGTCACGGAGAGCTTCTCAATTCGCCGTTCGGATCCGGCATTGTAGGTCCCCTCAATTTGTATGAAAAATATACATGCTCAACACAAAATGGTTACGAGAAGCTGGCCTTGGACCGCAATGGTCGGTCACGCCAAATATAATTTATATATGCTTACGAAATGCATTCAATAACAAATCTCATCAGAGTTTTGTTTTTCATAGTTGCTATTAGATTTAAGAATTATGCAAAATGCCTTTGAATCGTGTTCACCTGTATAACGAGAAATCTTTTTTCAATAATAGTTTTCTAACTTAAAAGCGTTACTATTGTTTCTTACCATTGTACCAATTGATAGCCCAATTCATCGACTGTTGATTGATTGGAACTATTCACAAAAGGTGTCATCGAACGCCTGTTCGAAATTTCATATTTCATATTTGTTCGCCTGTTCTATTGTAATCAATTGTAAATCAATTTGCACTAAAGTTCGTTTTGCAAATAATAATTAAACAATTATTCATTTATTAGAAACTGCAAATTTCAACAGGTTAAGGGCCCAGGGCTAGGGCACAAAGAAATGAATTATAACAAATTAAAAGATTTTATGATCTCAGCGTAGTGTACATCGAATTATGGTTTTACGAATTAGCCTGAAAAGAAGTATTAATAATTTGTTAAGTAATTGCACAGTCTGCAAATAGAAAAACACAACCCATAAAAATTGAAATTTTTCATCTAAATTCTCTAATCGCAGAAATTGATATGGGAGCCCCTAGATCCTGGCCCTAGAACAGGCAGAATAGATTTTGCAATCAAAATCCACCACACCCAAACCCAAGCAGCGCAGCCGACTGCGCAGCACACACCGCACACAGTCATTAAAGTACGACGGTATCTGATGCCACTGTATGATATTTAAAAAAATGTATAAGGGCCTTGCGGCCGAACCCGGGGCCCGATCACTACCAAATGTATGAAAAATTATTGTTTATTGGGTATACACATGTGTTTAAAATTTTAAAATCGGGTAATTTTTATTTTCAATTTGTATGGGGCTCCCACGAACCCGGGGCCCGATCACTTCCAAATTTTAAAAGAAAGTATTGTCACCGGACATACACGCGTGTACAAAATTTCAAGAAAATCGGGCTTTAGGAAGTGCGTTAAAAATTGATAAAAAAAAAAATTTATGGGAGCCCCCCGACCCCGGGGCACGATCGTTTCAAAAACTTTACAAAAAGTTTTGTCCATCGGAGATACACATGCGTATAAAATTTTCCAAAATTTTACAGAAAGTGTTGTCCATCAAGGATAATTTTTATTTTCAATTTGTATGGGAGCCCCACGAACCCGGGGCCCGATCACTTCCAAATTTTAAAAGAAAGTATTGTCACCGGAAATACACGCGTGTACAAAATTTCAAGAAAATCGGGCTTTAGGAAGTGCGTTAAAAATTGATAAAAAAAAAAATTTATGGGAGCCCCCCGACCCCGGGGCACGATCGTTTCAAAAACTTTACAAAAAGTTTTGTCCATCGGAGATACACATGCGTATAAAATTTTCCAAAATTTTACAGAAAGTGTTGTCCATCAAGGATAATTTTTATTTTCAATTTGTATGGGAGCCCCACGAACCCGGGGCCCGATCACTTCCAAATTTTAAAAGAAAGTATTGTCACCGGAAATACACGCGTGTACAAAATTTCAAGAAAATCGGGCTTTAGGAAGTGCGTTAAAAATTGATAAAAAAAAAATTTATGGGAGCCCCCCGACCCCGGGGCACGATCGTTTCAAAAACTTTACAAAAAGTTTTGTCCATCGGAGATACACATGCGTATAAAATTTTCCAAAATTTTACAGAAAGTGTTGTCCATCAAGGATAATTTTTATTTTCAATTTGTATGGGAGCCCCACGAACCCAGGGCCCGATCAATTCCAAATTTTAGAAGAAAGTATTGTCACCGGAAATACACGCGTGTACAAAATTTCAAGAAAATCGGGCTTTAGGAAGTGCGTTAAAAATTGATAAAAAGAAAAAAAAATTTTATGGGAGCCCCCCGACCCCGGGGCACGATCGTTTCAAAAACTTTACAAAAAGTTTTGTCCATCGGAGATACACATGCGTATAAAATTTTCCAAATTTTTACAGAAAGTGTTGTCCATCAAGGATACACATGCGTATAAAATTTGAAGGAAATCGGGTAATTTTTTTAAAAATTTTGTATGGGAGCCCCCCGACCTCGCAGCCCGAGGGACCCCAAATTTTAATAGAAAGTGTTGTCATGAGAGATACACATGTGTGCAAAATTTCAATAAAATCGGGCTTTCGGAAGTCGGTTAAAAATTGATCACAAGATTTGGTGTGCCAGCCAGCCAGCCGGCCGCCACGGGCAAGTGAAGTTAATATAGAGAATTTAAAAAGGCAGCGACTTGTGTAGACACAATCAGTCGTCTTATCGTAGGATAAAATGAATAGCGGAATAATATTGAATAGAAATTATTTTCTGAACTTATTCTCATCAATTTTAAATTCCAATTGGACGCCTACATGAGGGTGTGGGCACATGCTTGGACAGAATATATTGAAGATTATCAACTGGAATCAAGCGCATCTACTGATATAAAATTGCAATACGAAAAAAACGAAGGTAATGCTATGGGTGTAATAAACTCCGCCTTGTTACGTTGGTAATACGCCGGTCATGCCAAGCCCTGGTAAAGAAGGAGGATCTGAGGCAACGGATTTGTCCTACCCTCAGTAATAGCTCTTTCCTAATCCAAGGTGGAACAGCGTATGCGGACTCCGAATACCTGGTGACATTCCGATTTTAATAAGCCCTTCCTTGGCAAACCGGGCTCTGACAAGAGTGACCTCTTTTTGGAACATTGCACGATTACGAATGAACATCTGTCCTATAGAGTGTCCAATACTCTGAGGTACAGAAGGCAGCAATGCACAATCTGCAAAATCAAAAAGATACTGTCGGGGACAAAACTAAAAGGCGATAAATTTGAAGAAAAAAAAAACTCAAAATCCCAGTCCAGGTTCTGTGTTGGCAAATGTATACACAATTGGTCCTCAATCTTAAACATGTTCGCGAGCATTTGCCGTTTTCCATTATGCCTTCCGAAGTACTATTGTGTAGATGATTAAAGAAATGCGACTTTTAGTTCATCACAATTCATCTTAAACACAAACCCAGACAACGTAAAAAAATTGCTAACTAACTTGCGACTTGCTAACACAAATTTAAAATTAGTGTTAGCAAGTCGTGGGAAAATTAAAAATATTCATGGTGCGACAGAATGGGCAATAAATGATTAATGATTATGCTATTAAATATTAGGGCTAAACTACAGTATAGATATTTCGAGAATTGGACTTTCGGACATACCTCTCATGAAAGCCCCAACTGAGCAGATTTTAAAAATCACCATCTTGTTTTCCGGAAATGCCCCCTTTATTAAGGGAGGGCATCCAGTTTTGATTTTCTTTCAGAAAAATGCATTTTTCTAAGTTATTTGAAGGAGCTTTTGGGGTTAATTGGTAACAAATGGAAGGTAATATAGGTAAGTATCAACATTTGACACAAATACATACTACCCGCCCACTTTTACGAACGCGCCTTTTGTACTTTTATCGAAAAATCAGCTTTTTGGCTCTACTACTGGCAAGGATGGTTCGATTGGTCCCATTTTGGCGATTTTCAAAATCTGCTCAGCTGAGGCTTTTATGAGAGGTATGTCCGAAAGTCCAATTCTCGAAATATCTATACTGTAGTTTAGCCCTAATATTTAATAGCATTTAATCATTTATTGCCCATTCTGAAAGACCAAATCTCAAAATAACTATAACGGAGTTTGCTATATACCTAACACCTGTTTTTGTATGGAAAAAACTCAATTATATGAAATACCACTCAATTATATGAAAAAACATAAACCAAATACAAATTGATCCAGATTCCGTTAAACTTGGGCCACGCCCACAAACATATTACGGCTGTGTAGAATTCGTGTTTACCTTTCATTTGACCCAATACATACCCCGTCCACTTTTGAACACTTTTGACTTTTATGTCAGTTTTTGGACTCTAACTCTGTCGAAGGGAGAGGGGGTGGAGATATTTTTTTTAATGAAAGGCATTTTTATTGCCTATCATTTGGTACCAAATAACCCTAAAACTTTGTATGCCCTTTCCACCTAAAGGGGGCGTTTCCGGAACACACACCCACATTTGTGGGCGGTATTCGGTGGGTGGTTTGCGGAAGCGTGGCAAAAATACCATAAAACCCTATACTAGAGATAAGACAATATTAGCAACATAATGAAATATTATTAATATATGCGTAACATTAAAACCCAACCAGAAGCATTTTATTAAAATGAATGGAAATTATGTATTTTTGACACATTTTTACGTTTTTATCGTACTGATATTTTTCTTTACGTCACTGTTATATGTTCTTTTTATTTACTGTAAAATTAAAAAAAAATAAATAACACGGATGAGTCTTCTTGTGGGAAAAGGTGGGATTTTTAGTTTTTAAAAAGGGAAAAAAGTGGGAAATAAAAAGGACCAAGAATTACTAAATTCCAGCGCGTGCGCTGTTTATTAAATGTATAACGCATTATTTTAACAACTCCCTGTAGTGCACTGTGCGAATTAAAACAGACCGAATCTCTCATAAGTTGCTGTTGTTTAACAACAACAAATACCTTTGTTTGCATGTCACACATTGATCTCATGCCATCATGTCGATTCGTATTCAAAATAAATGTATGTAATACATAGCCTACTGCATAGTGGCAATTTGCGACACAGACACAATTATTACAACTACATAGCTTCTAACACAACTGCGCTAAAGTAGCGGCGACTTGATATAACTGTTAATATGTAATATAATAATATGTTAATATAACACGATTTGCAATTTCCTGTAAATGTAAGAAATTTGTTCTTTCTAGCAGAGGGCCTATACAAGAATCTAAAGAAAATATTTTTGTGCATCTTACCCATCCATCTGTTGCATTTATTTGCCAAAATAACACAAAAACGATACGACACGATCCACCATTTAATCCAGAAATAACACGATGATTATAGATTCGTAGTATTGTCGATGCACTAATCGTCATAATGCACTGAAAACATTTGGAATACCGAATAAGAAATTGGTTTCTTTTTTGGAATCGCACAGCAAATACTAAAGAATCAATATCGCAATCACTAAAAACCAAAATCACAGTAACTTTCGCGTTGTGGGGGCTTGCAGAAAAATTGTCTTACTTGAACACTTAAAACAAAAACCAAATAATAATAGTAACAGGAAATCAAAGTTACGCCGAATATTTAAATAATTTATTGAAGGTTTCATAAACCAATATAAAATGACTACGCGCGCTGTACATCTTACTACTTACTCGCTTCGTGCCGGCAACTTGATTACGCTTTGCGTATTTTATACCCGCTATATTCCTTTGGCAAAGCCGGCTTGGCTTACAACAATAGCATAAGCATAAAGGCGAAAATAAATCCAAAAAATTTTAGGTTTAAGAAACTAAAGCCATTTTATAGTTATGGTGCTCACCGTAAGGCGTGAAAACTAAAAGCTGTTGCTTTGACAAAGCCAAGCCGGCTTTGCCAAAGCATTAGCAACCACCGTCAACCAACTATCAAAATTGTAATAGATCAAGAAAATAATTGATGGCTTCAACTGTACAAGAGCTACCGAATAAAGGCTTACACATATTTACATGAGACTACATTTTGACTTTTTTAAAAAAAAATGTGACCTCGCACGTTTTGTAAGTGAATTTGTGTCGAAATGGTCGCATAAATGCAACGATGACGATAAGAATTATAACAAATGTTTTTATTTTAAAATTTTACATAAGCATACAAATTGAGTACACTTTTGTGAAATTTAGTGCAGGAATTTTGCACTTTTTCTATCAAAAGAAAGCCATATAACTAAGTTACTTGTGAATGTTGATTTTTAGCGTAAGGGAGTTTGACAGTTTCTACCAAGTCAACAATTTTGTGGTTTTATGCGTTCCCGTACTTTTTTGTGTGCTTGCTTTCTCTGATAGATTTATGTCAATTTTCTCTTTTACTTATTTTTACTACAAAATGTACGGGAACAGACCTATTAGCTGTATTTTATTTGGAATCCGAATACGAATGTCAACACCAACCAAAACCATCCAAACAGCAGGTTTTTAAATTCCAAATAAGGAATTCGACGGTGCAATTGTTGTTGAAATTCCCAATTAGAATTCAAATAAAATACAGCTATTTACAATTGTAAACCAAAAATTAATTTTCGTGTTCTATTACATTCTTACAAGCAGAAAAAGGCCGTTTCCTTTTTGTGTCGGAACAGTCGGAGAAATCTGAGAGATCTGTTTTCCGAGATATCCAATAAAAACGATAATTTTTTTCTCTGATCAGATCTGCCAGATCAAAAAAATTATCTGCTGTTTTTTTAGGTATCAGAGAAAAGTTTTTTTTTTCACCTAAAAGCTCCATAGTAGTCGACATGTCCCATGTTTAAAGAAGCAAACAACTACAGCTGTCAAAAAAAATTTCTATATATATTTTCAGAATTAAAATATCACATCCGAGATTTATCGGAGCGCAAAAAAGAACGCTTCAGAGAAAAAAGATTTCTCGGAGAAAAAAAAACAGATCTGAATTTTGACAGTTAAATAATTTTCTCTCCGAGTACTCCGTCATCAAAAAAGAACACTGATACTGATACTGTGAATGTAATAGACATGCTCGATATATAGTTCTTTCATGGTCGAAGTAAACCAGGTTTAACTTTGGTTTATAAGCATGGAAACGCAAATTCGAGTAAGTTTCGTTAAACTCAAATTAACTCCATAAAACTAGAGCGGTTGAATTAGGTTTCGCTGACATTTCATCAAACAGCAACATTAATAGCAGCGCATCTGTCAAACAAACTATTCAGTTCATGGAAACGCTACGAGTTACCGCCGCCATTTTTTTTAAACGACGAAAACCAAACTCGATTTAAACTCGATCCATGGAAACGTAGTAATAGCTGAGAACTCCGATTTCCAAAAAATATCATTCAGTCAAACAACATTCTCAACTATCTGTCAGCTCAGCAATAAAAACTTATCAAAGTGAACCGAAATACAGAGGAGATTGCGAATCAAAAATAATTTTGTCTCCCAATTCTTTCTTGAGGAGTGGTGTTCTAGTTACTGAGGATACAGAGCCCTCCGCATCTTGAACGCGCCTAATATGAAATTTAGACGGAGGTTTTCTACATGGAAACGTATCGAATTTTTCGTACCGCTTACGTATAATAATTTCTCAAATGCATTTTCATTTAAAAAAAAAAGATTTCTACTATTTTATTTGGATTATATTATCGTCTACGATAGAGTAGATGTTTAAAGTAGACGGTAAGTAGAATTTAAATTTTTATTTGATTGGTCGAGCGTTTCATTTTTAAACGACGCAATATTTTAAAACGTCCAAAACAACAACTTCTGACATAATTTATCTCGGTTAAGCCTTCTACTCACAGTTACATAACTGGAAGCAAAATGTTCCCAATGAAATTCAGATCATACTACTTTGACGGTCAATTGTTTGACAGTTTATATTGGTGTGATTAATTGGGGTTGAAGCTAGATGGATACTGGACAAAGTTCTTCCTTTAATTTAGTCTCGGATTCTAAAGTTAAGCCATCTTAGTTAAGACAGTTTATTCTACCAGTAATTTCGAAGTCAAATGTCGCTTTTCTGGTTTTTAAAAATGAATACAAATTTCGAATTTTCAAAGAAACATGAAACATTTATAGCCGCATTCGATTAGACTGAATTAACAGAATAAGAAGCTGTAACTAAAGTAACAGAAGTGTAGGAGAGACTGTTTGATTGACAACTCTTCACTTCACTTTAAAATTGAGTGACATCCTCATATAAGTTTTACTTGTCAAAAAAGTTTATGTTAAAAAATTTTTAATTTCTATCTGCACAAAAACATTTTGTTTAACTTTTGATCTAACTTTTTAACTTTTAAGTTTTTTTTCACAATTTTAATATCTACCGTATCCATTGTTTCTGATCCAAAGAACTAAAATTATGTTTGCATTGCAACGCTTGGAAAAAATAAGAAATGTTTTTATAAAGTTAAAAACAGATTAAAATCCACTCTATTATATTTTCGATGTCCACATGGATGGTTTGGAAATTCATTATTATACTCTACGCCACACTTTTTCATTAAACATTTGATGGAAAAGTTCTATTTTCAATAATATAAATAATCAAAGAGTCGTCTTTGTGTAAATATGTGTAAACCATTTGTTTGGCAATTCTTGTGCAATTGAATCGAAACAATGTTTTAATTTTTTTTTTGTTAGAGTAATTGGAGTGATAATTAAAGTGTCACAATAAAGATCTGCGTTTTTTTCCATTCTCCGAGAAAAATTTAATTCTCTGAGTGTGTTTTTTTTATCTCCGTTAATTCTCGGATATTATCTTTTTACTCAAAAAAAAAATATACAGAAAATTTTTTGGTAGCTGTAGTTGTTTGTTTCATTTAACATGAGACGTCGACTACTATAAAGCATTTAGGTAAAAAATAAGACTTCTCTCTGGTCCCAAAACAACACATCAGATAATTTTTCATTTCTGACAGATCTTATCACATTTAAGAAATATTGAATATTTTGATAATGTTTATTTTCTCCGACATAAAAAAAACAAGCCTAATATATTTTCTTGATCTATTACATTCGTATTGAAAAGAAAATATGGTTCTCTGTAGTCTGTAGTGCGTTTTGCGAATGATTCATTACAGTTGCCGGTAAAAAGCAGTGCGCGTCGTAATAATAATTTCTCCGTTTCTTTGATTATCATATTTCTTTTGGTTTCAATTTTAAGTTTTACGAGCTAACGCTATAATAATATTTATTGGCAATAATATTCGGCTTTCCGTTTAACTGCGAAGGATAAATACCAAAGTGACTGAATTGCGTTTTTAATGGCGTCGACGGGTGCTGTGCGAATGGCGAGCAGATTAACAAAAAAAACATTTTCTGATTGGCGATTCAAAAACAACTCAATTACACATGTTGCTATGTTCTTATGGGTAAGTGCATCGAATATAATTACATTTACAATTTTACTATCGAGCTTTTTGAGTTGGAATCAATTTGGAATTTATGTAGCCAAACACATCACATTTACATTTACGTATCGGAAACGTATTTGGGAAGAATTTCCCAAATGCAATTTTATTAAACAAATGGGTATGACTCATTAATATATAGTTTTATTATTTTATTTCGATTACTTGTACAGGTCCCATGTGAAAACGAAATATTTTAATACATTGCTGTATTCCGCTATGTACAGTTGTCCCTACATAACTCCTGTCTCCTCCTCGCAGGTACTTTCTTCCTTATGAGTTATGAGTAGCTACTACTGTGCGGCACAAGTATCTATCTATCTGCACAAAAACATTTTGTTTAACTTTTTATCTAACTTTTTAACTTTTAAGTTTTTTTTTCACAATTTTAATATCTACCGTATCGATTGTTTCTGATCCAAAGAACTAAAATTATGTTTGCATTGCAACGCTTGGAAAAAATAAGAAATGTCTTTATAAAGTTAAAAACAGATTAAAATCCACTCTATTATATTTTCGATGTCCACATGGATGGTTTGGAAATTCATTATTATACTCTACGCCTCATTAAACATTTGATGGAAAAGTTCTATTTTCAATAATATAAATAATCAAAGAGTCGTCTTTGTGTAAATATGTGTAAACCATTTGTTTGGCAATTCTTGTGCAATTGAATCGAAACAATGTTTTAATTTTTTTTTTGTTAGAGTAATTGGAGTGATAATTAAAGTGTCACAATAAAGATCTGCGTTTTTTTTCCATTCTCCGAGAAAAATTTAATTCTCTGAGTGTGTTTTTTTTATCTCCGTTAATTCTCGGATATTATCTTTTTACTCAAAAAAAAATATACAGAAATTTTTTTTGGTAGCTGTAGTTGTTTGTTTCATTTAACATGAGACGTCGACTACTATAAAGCATTCAGGTAAAAAATAAGACTTTTCTCTGGTCCCAAAACAACACATCAGATAATTTATCATTTCTGACATATCTAATCACATTTAGGAAATTTCGAATATTTTGAAACTGTTTGTTTTCTCCGACATAAAAAAACAAGCCTAATATATTTTCTTGATCTATTACATTCGTATTGAAAAGAAAATATGGTTCTCTGTAGTCTGTAGTGCGTTTTGCGAATGATTCATTACAGTTGCCGGTAAAAAGCAGTGCGCGTCGTAATAATAATTTCTCCGTTTCTTTGATTATCATATTTCTTTTGGTTTCAATTTTAAGTTTTACGAGCTAACGCTATAATAATATTTATTGGCAATAATATTCGGCTTTCCGTTTAACTGCGAAGGATAAATACCAAAGAGACTGAATTGCGTTTTTAATGGCGTAGACGGGTGCTGTGCGAATGGCGAGCAGATTAACAAAAAAAAACCATTTTCTGATTGGCGATTCAAAAACAACTCAATTACACATGTTGCTATGTTCTTATGGGTAAGTGCATCGAATATAATTACATTTACAATTTTACTATCGAGCTTTTTGAGTTGGAATCAATTTGGAATTTATGTAGCCAAACACATCACATTTACATTTACGTATCGGAAACGTATTTGGGAAGAATTTCCCAAATGCAATTTTATTAAACAAATGGGTATGACTCATTAATATATAGTTTTATTATTTTATTTCGATTACTTGTACAGGTCCCATGTGAAAACGAAATATTTTAATACATTGCTGTATTCCGCTATGTACAGTTGTCCCTACATAACTCCTGTCTCCTCCTCGCAGGTACTTTCTTCCTTATGAGTTATGAGTAGCTACTACTGTGCGGCACAAGTATGCAAACATATAAATGCTCTTCCCTAAATATCCAGAATAGTAAAAATCCAACGACTTGATAACAATTGTTTTCAATTTACTTCAAATTATGAAAAAAAGTCGCATTCCTTTTATCATCTACTCATAACTGCTATGTTTTACTTTGGAACACATAAGGGAATGCAGCAATTGTGTCGTCTTAAATCATGTGATGTTTGTTATTATAAATGATAGTGATTCTCAAAGTGTTGAATTCCGCAGATATAAACCCCAATGGCAGAAACTCTTAGTGATTCTCAAGTTTTTGAGGTAGCTGTGTATATAGTTTTTGAAAACTTTTTTTTAACTTGGCTAGACCCCTTATTGTCTGTATTTTCGACTACTTTGAGGTCCTTTTTAACCACCTTCCACACGACCTATTGAGTGATGAAAAATTTTGTGAGTGTCTAAGTCCAAAATAGCATTTTTGTAAGTTTTTATTTGGTGGTGTCTTAAAAAAGACAAAGATAAGATGACGCCGAAATTTACTTAGAGCTGGTATATTTAGTAACAGCTTTTGTTCCTTCACTGACCGCATGCTTGGCCAACTCTCCGGGAAGTAAAAGACGAACAGCAGTCTGTATTTCCCGACTTGTGATTGTCGAACGTTTGTTGTAATGTGCCAAGCGAGAGGCTTCGGCAGCGATTCGTTCAAAAATATCATTGACAAAACTGTTCATGATACTCATGGCTTTTGATGAGATACCAGTATCTGGATGGACTTGCTTCAACACTACTTTATCGGCGGTGAGGAGAAAATTTAGCACGGTATCAAAATAAAAATATTACGATTTTGCGTTAAATTTTTGAATTCTTGTAACTAAGCCATTTCTCAACCAATTAGAATGAATTTCGGTATGGTTTTTTGGGGATCTTTTGAGAGTTTTTTAAGGGGATTTTGAGAAGTCTTTTGGGTTCCTTTTGGGAATATTTTGAGGGTATTTAAGGGGTCTTTTGGGGGTCTTTTGGGGGTTTTCATTTAAATTTGAAACTTGAAACCATTTCATAAAATTGACTTACAAAATACAGAGAGGCGTATTATAAAATTAGTCGCTTTTTGTACTTTCCAACCGTATATCCCTCTAATCTGCAGCTTGCAAATTTCCAAATTTGAAACTTTACTTGACATCATGGAATGAGCCAGCTGGTCACAGTGTGGCATTTTATAAAATTGGTCTCTTTTTGTATTTTCCAACCGTATATCCCTCTAATCTGCAGCTTGCAAATTTCCAATTTTGAAACTTTACTTGACATCATGGAATGAGCCAGCTGGTCACAGTGTGGCATTTTATAAAATTGGTCTCTTTTTGTATTTTCCAACCGTATATCCCTCTAATCTGCAGCTTGCAAATTTCCAAATTTGAAACTTCACTTGACATCATGGAATGAGCCAGCTGGTCATAGTGTGGCATCTTATAAAATTGGTCTCTTTTTGTATTTTCCAACCGTATATCCCTCTAATCTGCAGCTTGCAAATTTCCAATTTTGAAACTTCACTTGACATCATGGAATGAGCCAGCTGGTCATAGTGTGGCATTTTATAAAATTGGTCTCTTTTTGTATTTTCCAACCGTATATCCCTCTAATCTGCAGCTTGCAAATTTCCAATTTTGAAACTTCACTTGACATCATGGAATGAGCCAGCTGGTCATAGTGTGGCATCTTATAAAATTGGTCTCTTTTTGTATTTTCCAACCGTATATCCCTCTAATCTGCAGCTTGCAAATTTCCAATTTTGAAACTTCACTTGACATCATGGAATGAGCCAGCTGGTCATAGTGTGGCATTTTATAAAATTGGTCTCTTTTTGTATTTTCCAACCGTATATCCCTCTAATCTGCAGCTTGCAAATTTCCAAATTTGAAACTTTACTTGACATCATGGAATGAGCCAGCTGGTCATAGTGTGGCATCTTATAAAATTGGTCTCTTTTTGTATTTTCCAACCGTATATCCCTCTAATCTGCAGCTTGCAAATTTCCAAATTTGAAACTTCACTTGACATCATGGAATGAGCCAGCTGGTCATAGTGTGGCATTTTATAAAATTGGTCTCTTTTTGTATTTTCCAACCGTATATCCCTCTAATCTGCAGCTTGCAAATTTCCAAATTTGAAACTTTACTTGACATCATGGAATGAGCCAGCTGGTCATAGTGTGGCATCTTATAAAATTGGTCTCTTTTTGTATTTTCCAACCGTATATCCCTCTAATCTGCAGCTTGCAAATTTCCAAATTTGAAACTTCACTTGACATCATGGAATGAGCCAGCTGGTCATAGTGTGGCATTTTATAAAATTGGTCTCTTTTTGTATTTTCCAACCGTATATCCCTCTAATCTGCAGCTTGCAAATTTCCAATTTTGAAACTTCACTTGACATCATGGAATGAGCCAGCTGGTCATAGTGTGGCATTTTATAAAATTGGTCTCTTTTTGTATTTTCCAACCGTATATCCCTCTAATCTGCAGCTTGCAAATTTCCAATTTTGAAACTTCACTTGACATCATGGAATGAGCCAGCTGGTCATAGTGTGGCATCTTATAAAATTGGTCTCTTTTTGTATTTTCCAACCGTATATCCCTCTAATCTGCAGCTTGCAAATTTCCAATTTTGAAACTTCACTTGACATCATGGAATGAGCCAGCTGGTCATAGTGTGGCATTTTATAAAATTGGTCGATGTTTGTACTTTCCAACCGTATATCCCTCTAATCTGCAGCTTGCAAATTTCCAATTTTGAAACTTCACTTGACATCATGGAATGAGCCAGCTGGTCATAGTGTGGCATTTTATAAAATTGGTCTCTTTTTGTATTTTCCAACCGTATATCCCTCTAATCTGCAGCTTGCAAATTTCCAATTTTGAAACTTCACTTGACATCATGGAATGAGCCAGCTGGTCATAGTGTGGCATCTTATAAAATTGGTCTCTTTTTGTATTTTCCAACCGTATATCCCTCTAATCTGCAGCTTGCAAATTTCCAATTTTGAAACTTCACTTGACATCATGGAATGAGCCAGCTGGTCATAGTGTGGCATTTTATAAAATTGGTCTCTTTTTGTATTTTCCAACCGTATATCCCTCTAATCTGCAGCTTGCAAATTTCCAATTTTGAAACTTCACTTGACATCATGGAATGAGCCAGCTGGTCATAGTGTGGCATCTTATAAAATTGGTCTCTTTTTGTATTTTCCAACCGTATATCCCTCTAATCTGCAGCTTGCAAATTTCCAATTTTGAAACTTCACTTGACATCATGGAATGAGCCAGCTGGTCATAGTGTGGCATTTTATAAAATTGGTCTCTTTTTGTATTTTCCAACCGTATATCCCTCTAATCTGCAGCTTGCAAATTTCCAATTTTGAAACTTCACTTGACATCATGGAATGAGCCAGCTGGTCATAGTGTGGCATCTTATAAAATTGGTCTCTTTTTGTATTTTCCAACCGTATATCCCTCTAATCTGCAGCTTGCAAATTTCCAATTTTGAAACTTCACTTGACATCATGGAATGAGCCAGCTGGTCATAGTGTGGCATTTTATAAAATTGGTCTCTTTTTGTATTTTCCAACCGTATATCCCTCTAATCTGCAGCTTGCAAATTTCCAATTTTGAAACTTCACTTGACATCATGGAATGAGCCAGCTGGTCATAGTGTGGCATCTTATAAAATTGGTCTCTTTTTGTATTTTCCAACCGTATATCCCTCTAATCTGCAGCTTGCAAATTTCCAATTTTGAAACTTCACTTGACATCATGGAATGAGCCAGCTGGTCATAGTGTGGCATTTTATAAAATTGGTCTCTTTTTGTATTTTCCAACCGTATATCCCTCTAATCTGCAGCTTGCAAATTTCCAATTTTGAAACTTCACTTGACATCATGGAATGAGCCAGCTGGTCATAGTGTGGCATCTTATAAAATTGGTCTCTTTTTGTATTTTCCAACCGTATATCCCTCTAATCTGCAGCTTGCAAATTTCCAATTTTGAAACTTCACTTGACATCATGGAATGAGCCAGCTGGTCATAGTGTGGCATCTTATAAAATTGGTCTCTTTTTGTATTTTCCAACCGTATATCCCTCTAATCTGCAGCTTGCAAATTTCCAATTTTGAAACTTCACTTGACATCATGGAATGAGCCAGCTGGTCATAGTGTGGCATCTTATAAAATTGGTCTCTTTTTGTATTTTCCAACCGTATATCCCTCTAATCTGCAGCTTGCAAATTTCCAAATTTGAAACTTCACTTGACATCATGGAATGAGCCAGCTGGTCATAGTGTGGCATCTTATAAAATTGGTCTCTTTTTGTATTTTCCAACCGTATATCCCTCTAATCTGCAGCTTGCAAATTTCCAATTTTGAAACTTCACTTGACATCATGGAATGAGCCAGCTGGTCATAGTGTGGCATTTTATAAAATTGGTCTCTTTTTGTATTTTCCAACCGTATATCCCTCTAATCTGCAGCTTGCAAATTTCCAATTTTGAAACTTCACTTGACATCATGGAATGAGCCAGCTGGTCATAGTGTGGCATCTTATAAAATTGGTCTCTTTTTGTATTTTCCAACCGTATATCCCTCTAATCTGCAGCTTGCAAATTTCCAATTTTGAAACTTCACTTGACATCATGGAATGAGCCAGCTGGTCATAGTGTGGCATTTTATAAAATTGGTCTCTTTTTGTATTTTCCAACCGTATATCCCTCTAATCTGCAGCTTGCAAATTTCCAAATTTGAAACTTTACTTGACATCATGGAATGAGCCAGCTGGTCATAGTGTGGCATCTTATAAAATTGGTCTCTTTTTGTATTTTCCAACCGTATATCCCTCTAATCTGCAGCTTGCAAATTTCCAAATTTGAAACTTCACTTGACATCATGGAATGAGCCAGCTGGTCATAGTGTGGCATTTTATAAAATTGGTCTCTTTTTGTATTTTCCAACCGTATATCCCTCTAATCTGCAGCTTGCAAATTTCCAAATTTGAAACTTTACTTGACATCATGGAATGAGCCAGCTGGTCATAGTGTGGCATCTTATAAAATTGGTCTCTTTTTGTATTTTCCAACCGTATATCCCTCTAATCTGCAGCTTGCAAATTTCCAAATTTGAAACTTCACTTGACATCATGGAATGAGCCAGCTGGTCATAGTGTGGCATTTTATAAAATTGGTCTCTTTTTGTATTTTCCAACCGTATATCCCTCTAATCTGCAGCTTGCAAATTTCCAAATTTGAAACTTTACTTGACATCATGGAATGAGCCAGCTGGTCATAGTGTGGCATCTTATAAAATTGGTCTCTTTTTGTATTTTCCAACCGTATATCCCTCTAATCTGCAGCTTGCAAATTTCCAATTTTGAAACTTCACTTGACATCATGGAATGAGCCAGCTGGTCATAGTGTGGCATTTTATAAAATTGGTCTCTTTTTGTATTTTCCAACCGTATATCCCTCTAATCTGCAGCTTGCAAATTTCCAAATTTGAAACTTTACTTGACATCATGGAATGAGCCAGCTGGTCATAGTGTGGCATCTTATAAAATTGGTCTCTTTTTGTATTTTCCAACCGTATATCCCTCTAATCTGCAGCTTGCAAATTTCCAATTTTGAAACTTCACTTGACATCATGGAATGAGCCAGCTGGTCATAGTGTGGCATTTTATAAAATTGGTCTCTTTTTGTATTTTCCAACCGTATATCCCTCTAATCTGCAGCTTGCAAATTTCCAATTTTGAAACTTCACTTGACATCATGGAATGAGCCAGCTGGTCATAGTGTGGCATCTTATAAAATTGGTCTCTTTTTGTATTTTCCAACCGTATATCCCTCTAATCTGCAGCTTGCAAATTTCCAATTTTGAAACTTCACTTGACATCATGGAATGAGCCAGCTGGCCAAAGTGTGGCATTTTATAAAATTGGTCTCTTTTTGTATTTTCCAACCGTATATCCCTCTAATCTGCAGCTTGCAAATTTCCAAATTTGAAACTTTACTTGACATCATGGAATGAGCCAGCTGGTCATAGTGTGGCATCTTATAAAATTGGTCTCTTTTTGTATTTTCCAACCGTATATCCCTCTAATCTGCAGCTTGCAAATTTCCAAATTTGAAACTTTACTTGACATCATGGAATGAGCCAGCTGGTCATAGTGTGGCATCTTATAAAATTGGTCTCTTTTTGTATTTTCCAACCGTATATCCCTCTAATCTGCAGCTTGCAAATTTCCAAATTTGAAACTTTACTTGACATCATGGAATGAGCCAGCTGGTCATAGTGTGGCATCTTATAAAATTGGTCTCTTTTTGTATTTTCCAACCGTATATCCCTCTAATCTGCAGCTTGCAAATTTCCAAATTTGAAACTTCACTTGACATCATGGAATGAGCCAGCTGGCCATAGTGTGGCATTTTATAAAATTGGTCTCTTTTTGTATTTTCCAACCGTATATCCCTCTAATCTGCAGCTTGCAAATTTCCAAATTTGAAACTTTACTTGACATCATGGAATGAGCCAGCTGGTCATAGTGTGGCATCTTATAAAATTGGTCTCTTTTTGTATTTTCCAACCGTATATCCCTCTAATCTGCAGCTTGCAAATTTCCAAATTTGAAACTTTACTTGACATCATGGAATGAGCCAGCTGGTCATAGTGTGGCATCTTATAAAATTGGTCTCTTTTTGTATTTTCCAACCGTATATCCCTCTAATCTGCAGCTTGCAAATTTCCAAATTTGAAACTTTACTTGACATCATGGAATGAGCCAGCTGGTCATAGTGTGGCATCTTATAAAATTGGTCTCTTTTTGTATTTTCCAACCGTATATCCCTCTAATCTGCAGCTTGCAATTTTGAAACTTCACTTGACATCATGGAATGAGCCAGCTGGCCATAGTGTGGCATTTTATAAAATTGGTCTCTTTTTGTATTTTCCAACCGTATATCCCTCTAATCTGCAGCTTGCAAATTTCCAAATTTGAAACTTTACTTGACATCATGGAATGAGCCAGCTGGTCATAGTGTGGCATCTTATAAAATTGGTCTCTTTTTGTATTTTCCAACCGTATATCCCTCTAATCTGCAGCTTGCAATTTTGAAACTTCACTTGACATCATGGAATGAGCCAGCTGGCCATAGTGTGGCATTTTATAAAATTGGTCTCTTTTTGTATTTTCCAACCGTATATCCCTCTAATCTGCAGCTTGCAAATTTCCAATTTTGAAACTTCACTTGACATCATGGAATGAGCCAGCTGGTCATAGTGTGGCATTTTATAAAATTGGTCGATGTTTGTACTTTCCAACCGTATATCCCTCCAATCTGCAGCTAGCAAATTTCCAAATTTGAAATATCACGGGATTTCATGGAAAGGGCCACTTGGTCATTGGTCATTTTATAAAATTGGTCTCTTTTTGTATTTTCCAACCGTATATCCCTCTAATCTGCAGCTTGCAAATTTCCAATTTTGAAACTTCACTTGACATCATGGAATGAGCCAGCTGGCCAAAGTGTGGCATTTTATAAAATTGGTCTCTTTTTGTATTTTCCAACCGTATATCCCTCTAATCTGCAGCTTGCAAATTTCCAAGTTTGAAACTTTACTTGACATCATGGAATGAGCCAGCTGGTCATAGTGTGGCATCTTATAAAATTGGTCTCTTTTTGTATTTTCCAACCGTATATCCCTCTAATCTGCAGCTTGCAAATTTCCAATTTTGAAACTTCACTTGACATCATGGAATGAGCCAGCTGGTCATAGTGTGGCATCTTATAAAATTGGTCTCTTTTTGTATTTTCCAACCGTATATCCCTCTAATCTGCAGCTTGCAAATTTCCAAATTTGAAACTTTACTTGACATCATGGAATGAGCCAGCTGGTCATAGTGTGGCATCTTATAAAATTGGTCTCTTTTTGTATTTTCCAACCGTATATCCCTCTAATCTGCAGCTTGCAAATTTCCAAATTTGAAACTTCACTTGACATCATGGAATGAGCCAGCTGGCCATAGTGTGGCATTTTATAAAATTGGTCTCTTTTTGTATTTTCCAACCGTATATCCCTCTAATCTGCAGCTTGCAAATTTCCAAATTTGAAACTTTACTTGACATCATGGAATGAGCCAGCTGGTCATAGTGTGGCATCTTATAAAATTGGTCTCTTTTTGTATTTTCCAACCGTATATCCCTCTAATCTGCAGCTTGCAATTTTGAAACTTCACTTGACATCATGGAATGAGCCAGCTGGCCATAGTGTGGCATTTTATAAAATTGGTCTCTTTTTGTATTTTCCAACCGTATATCCCTCTAATCTGCAGCTTGCAAATTTCCAAATTTGAAACTTTACTTGACATCATGGAATGAGCCAGCTGGTCACAGTGTGGCATTTTATAAAATTGGTCTCTTTTTGTATTTTCCAACCGTATATCCCTCTAATCTGCAGCTTGCAAATTTCCAATTTTGAAACTTCACTTGACATCATGGAATGAGCCAGCTGGCCAAAGTGTGGCATTTTATAAAATTGGTCTCTTTTTGTATTTTCCAACCGTATATCCCTCTAATCTGCAGCTTGCAAATTTCCAAATTTGAAACTTTACTTGACATCATGGAATGAGCCAGCTGGTCATAGTGTGGCATCTTATAAAATTGGTCTCTTTTTGTATTTTCCAACCGTATATCCCTCTAATCTGCAGCTTGCAAATTTCCAAATTTGAAACTTTACTTGACATCATGGAATGAGCCAGCTGGTCACAGTGTGGCATTTTATAAAATTGGTCTCTTTTTGTATTTTCCAACCGTATATCCCTCTAATCTGCAGCTTGCAAATTTCCAAATTTGAAACTTTACTTGACATCATGGAATGAGCCAGCTGGTCATAGTGTGGCATCTTATAAAATTTGTCTCTTTTTGTATTTTCCAACCGTATATCCCTCTAATCTGCAGCTTGCAAATTTCCAATTTTGAAACTTCACTTGACATCATGGAATGAGCCAGCTGGTCACAGTGTGGCATTTTATAAAATTGGTCTCTTTTTGTATTTTCCAACCGTATATCCCTCTAATCTGCAGCTTGCAAATTTCCAATTTTGAAACTTCACTTGACATCATGGAATGAGCCAGCTGGCCAAAGTGTGGCATTTTATAAAATTGGTCTCTTTTTGTATTTTCCAACCGTATATCCCTCTAATCTGCAGCTTGCAAATTTCCAAATTTGAAACTTTACTTGACATCATGGAATGAGCCAGCTGGTCATAGTGTGGCATCTTATAAAATTGGTCTCTTTTTGTATTTTCCAACCGTATATCCCTCTAATCTGCAGCTTGCAATTTTGAAACTTCACTTGACATCATGGAATGAGCCAGCTGGCCATAGTGTGGCATTTTATAAAATTGGTCTCTTTTTGTATTTTCCAACCGTATATCCCTCTAATCTGCAGCTTGCAAATTTCCAAATTTGAAACTTTACTTGACATCATGGAATGAGCCAGCTGGTCATAGTGTGGCATCTTATAAAATTGGTCTCTTTTTGTATTTTCCAACCGTATATCCCTCTAATCTGCAGCTTGCAATTTTGAAACTTCACTTGACATCATGGAATGAGCCAGCTGGCCATAGTGTGGCATTTTATAAAATTGGTCTCTTTTTGTATTTTCCAACCGTATATCCCTCTAATCTGCAGCTTGCAAATTTCCAATTTTGAAACTTCACTTGACATCATGGAATGAGCCAGCTGGTCATAGTGTGGCATTTTATAAAATTGGTCGATGTTTGTACTTTCCAACCGTATATCCCTCCAATCTGCAGCTAGCAAATTTCCAAATTTGAAATATCACGGGATTTCATGGAAAGGGCCACTTGGTCATTGGTCATTTTATAAAATTGGTCTCTTTTTGTATTTTCCAACCGTATATCCCTCTAATCTGCAGCTTGCAAATTTCCAATTTTGAAACTTCACTTGACATCATGGAATGAGCCAGCTGGCCATAGTGTGGCATTTTATAAAATTGGTCTCTTTTTGTATTTTCCAACCGTATATCCCTCTAATCTGCAGCTTGCAAATTTCCAATTTTGAAACTTCACTTGACATCATGGAATGAGCCAGCTGGTCATAGTGTGGCATTTTATAAAATTGGTCGATGTTTGTACTTTCCAACCGTATATCCCTCCAATCTGCAGCTAGCAAATTTCCAATTTTGAAACTTCACTTGACATCATGGAATGAGCCAGCTGGTCATAGTGTGGCATTTTATAAAATTGGTCGATGTTTGTACTTTCCAACCGTATATCCCTCTAATCTGCAGCTTGCAAATTTCCAATTTTGAAACTTCACTTGACATCATGGAATGAGCCAGCTGGTCATAGTGTGGCATTTTATAAAATTGGTCTCTTTTTGTATTTTCCAACCGTATATCCCTCTAATCTGCAGCTTGCAAATTTCCAATTTTGAAACTTCACTTGACATCATGGAATGAGCCAGCTGGTCATAGTGTGGCATTTTATAAAATTGGTCGATGTTTGTACTTTCCAACCGTATATCCCTCTAATCTGCAGCTTGCAAATTTCCAAATTTGAAACTTTACTTGACATCATGGAATGAGCCAGCTGGTCATAGTGTGGCATCTTATAAAATTGGTCTCTTTTTGTATTTTCCAACCGTATATCCCTCTAATCTGCAGCTTGCAAATTTCCAATTTTGAAACTTCACTTGACATCATGGAATGAGCCAGCTGGTCATAGTGTGGCATTTTATAAAATTGGTCGATGTTTGTACTTTCCAACCGTATATCCCTCCAATCTGCAGCTAGCAAATTTCCAATTTTGAAACTTCACTTGACATCATGGAATGAGCCAGCTGGTCATAGTGTGGCATTTTATAAAATTGGTCGATGTTTGTACTTTCCAACCGTATATCCCTCTAATCTGCAGCTTGCAAATTTCCAATTTTGAAACTTCACTTGACATCATGGAATGAGCCAGCTGGCCATAGTGTGGCATTTTATAAAATTGGTCTCTTTTTGTATTTTCCAACCGTATATCCCTCTAATCTGCAGCTTGCAAATTTCCAATTTTGAAACTTCACTTGACATCATGGAATGAGCCAGCTGGTCATAGTTTGGCATTTTATAAAATTGGTCGATGTTTGTACTTTCCAACCGTATATCCCTCTAATCTGCAGCTTGCAAATTTCCAATTTTGAAACTTCACTTGACATCATGGAATGAGCCAGCTGGTCATAGTGTGGCATTTTATAAAATTGGTCGATGTTTGTACTTTCCAACCGTATATCCCTCCAATCTGCAGCTAGCAAATTTCCAAATTTGAAATATCACGGGATTTAATGGAAAGGGCCACTTGGTCATTGGTCATTTTATAAAATTGGTCTCTTTTTGTATTTTCCAACCGTATATCCCTCTAATCTGCAGCTTGCAAATTTCCAATTTTGAAACTTCACTTGACATCATGGAATGAGCCAGCTGGCCATAGTGTGGCATTTTATAAAATTGGTCTCTTTTTGTATTTTCCAACCGTATATCCCTCTAATCTGCAGCTTGCAAATTTCCAAATTTGAAACTTTACTTGACATCATGGAATGAGCCAGCTGGTCATAGTGTGGCATCTTATAAAATTGGTCTCTTTTTGTATTTTCCAACCGTATATCCCTCTAATCTGCAGCTTGCAAATTTCCAAATTTGAAACTTTACTTGACATCATGGAATGAGCCAGCTGGTCATAGTGTGGCATTTTATAAAATTGGTCTCTTTTTGTATTTTCCAACCGTATATCCCTCTAATCTGCAGCTTGCAAATTTCCAAATTTGAAACTTTACTTGACATCATGGAATGAGCCAGCTGGTCATAGTGTGGCATCTTATAAAATTGGTCTCTTTTTGTATTTTCCAACCGTATATCCCTCTAATCTGCAGCTTGCAAATTTCCAAATTTGAAACTTTACTTGACATCATGGAATGAGCCAGCTGGTCACAGTGTGGCATTTTATAAAATTGGTCTCTTTTTGTATTTTCCAACCGTATATCCCTCTAATCTGCAGCTTGCAAATTTCCAATTTTGAAACTTCACTTGACATCATGGAATGAGCCAGCTGGTCATAGTGTGGCATTTTATAAAATTGGTCGATGTTTGTACTTTCCAACCGTATATCCCTCCAATCTGCAGCTAGCAAATTTCCAAATTTGAAATATCACGGGATTTCATGGAAAGGGCCACTTGGTCATTGGTCATTTTATAAAATTGGTCTCTTTTTGTATTTTCCAACCGTATATCCCTCTAATCTGCAGCTTGCAAATTTCCAAATTTGAAACTTTACTTGACATCATGGAATGAGGCAGCTGGTCACAGTGTGGCATTTTATAAAATTGGTCTCTTTTTGTATTTTCCAACCGTATATCCCTCTAATCTGCAGCTTGCAAATTTCCAATTTTGAAACTTCACTTGACATCATGGAATGAGCCAGCTGGTCATAGTGTGGCATTTTATAAAATTGGTCGATGTTTGTACTTTCCAACCGTATATCCCTCCAATCTGCAGCTAGCAAATTTCCAAATTTGAAATATCACGGGATTTCATGGAAAGGGCCACTTGGTCATTGGTCATTTTATAAAATTGGTCTCTTTTTGTATTTTCCAACCGTATATCCCTCTAATCTGCAGCTTGCAAATTTCCAATTTTGAAACTTCACTTGACATCATGGAATGAGCCAGCTGGCCATAGTGTGGCATTTTATAAAATTGGTCTCTTTTTGTATTTTCCAACCGTATATCCCTCTAATCTGCAGCTTGCAAATTTCCAAATTTGAAACTTTACTTGACATCATGGAATGAGCCAGCTGGTCATAGTGTGGCATCTTATAAAATTGGTCTCTTTTTGTATTTTCCAACCGTATATCCCTCTAATCTGCAGCTTGCAATTTTGAAACTTCACTTGACATCATGGAATGAGCCAGCTGGCCATAGTGTGGCATTTTATAAAATTGGTCTCTTTTTGTATTTTCCAACCGTATATCCCTCTAATCTGCAGCTTGCAAATTTCCAAATTTGAAACTTTACTTGCCATCATGGAATGAGCCAGCTGGTCACAGTGTGGCATTTTATAAAATTGGTCTCTTTTTGTATTTTCCAACCGTATATCCCTCTAATCTGCAGCTTGCAAATTTCCAATTTTGAAACTTCACTTGACATCATGGAATGAGCCAGCTGGCCATAGTGTGGCATTTTATAAAATTGGTCTCTTTTTGTATTTTCCAACCGTATATCCCTCTAATCTGCAGCTTGCAAATTTCCAAATTTGAAACTTTACTTGACATCATGGAATGAGCCAGCTGGTCATAGTGTGGCATCTTATAAAATTGGTCTCTTTTTGTACTTTCCAACCGTATATCCCTCCAATCTGCAGCTAGCAAATTTCCAAATTTGAAATATCACGGGATTTCATGGAAAGGGCCACTTGGTCATTGGTCATTTTATAAAATTGGTCTCTTTTTGTATTTTCCAACCGTATATCCCTCTAATCTGCAGCTTGCAAATTTCCAATTTTGAAACTTCACTTGACATCATGGAATGAGCCAGCTGGTCATAGTGTGGCATTTTATAAAATTGGTCGATGTTTGTACTTTCCAACCGTATATCCCTCCAATCTGCAGCTAGCAAATTTCCAAATTTGAAATATCACGGGATTTCATGGAAAGGGCCACTTGGTCATTGGTCATTTTATAAAATTGGTCTCTTTTTGTATTTTCCAACCGTATATCCCTCTAATCTGCAGCTTGCAAATTTCCAATTTTGAAACTTCACTTGACATCATGGAATGAGCCAGCTGGTCATAGTGTGGCATTTTATAAAATTGGTCGATGTTTGTACTTTCCAACCGTATATCCCTCCAATCTGCAGCTAGCAAATTTCCAAATTTGAAATATCACGGGATTTCATGGAAAGGGCCACTTGGTCATTGGTCATTTTATAAAATTGGTCTCTTTTTGTATTTTCCAACCGTATATCCCTCTAATCTGCAGCTTGCAAATTTCCAATTTTGAAACTTCACTTGACATCATGGAATGAGCCAGCTGGCCATAGTGTGGCATTTTATAAAATTGGTCTCTTTTTGTATTTTCCAACCGTATATCCCTCTAATCTGCAGCTTGCAAATTTCCAAATTTGAAACTTTACTTGCCATCATGGAATGAGCCAGCTGGTCACAGTGTGGCATTTTATAAAATTGGTCTCTTTTTGTATTTTCCAACCGTATATCCCTCTAATCTGCAGCTTGCAAATTTCCAATTTTGAAACTTCACTTGACATCATGGAATGAGCCAGCTGGTCATAGTGTGGCATCTTATAAAATTGGTCTCTTTTTGTATTTTCCAACCGTATATCCCTCTAATCTGCAGCTTGCAAATTTCCAAATTTGAAACTTCACTTGACATCATGGAATGAGCCAGCTGGCCATAGTGTGGCATTTTATAAAATTGGTCTCTTTTTGTATTTTCCAACCGTATATCCCTCTAATCTGCAGCTTGCAAATTTCCAAATTTGAAACTTCACTTGACATCATGGAATGAGCCAGCTGGTCACAGTGTGGCATTTTATAAAATTGGTCTCTTTTTGTATTTTCCAACCGTATATCCCTCTAATCTGCAGCTTGCAAATTTCCAATTTTGAAACTTCACTTGACATCATGGAATGAGCCAGCTGGCCATAGTGTGGCATTTTATAAAATTGGTCTCTTTTTGTATTTTCCAACCGTATATCCCTCTAATCTGCAGCTTGCAAATTTCCAAATTTGAAACTTCACTTGACATCATGGAATGAGCCAGCTGGCCATAGTGTGGCATTTTATAAAATTGGTCTCTTTTTGTATTTTCCAACCGTATATCCCTCTAATCTGCAGCTTGCAAATTTCCAAATTTGAAACTTTACTTGACATCATGGAATGAGCCAGCTGGCCATAGTGTGGCATTTTATAAAATTGGTCTCTTTTTGTATTTTCCAACCGTATATCCCTCTAATCTGCAGCTTGCAAATTTCCAAATTTGAAACTTCACTTGACATCATGGAATGAGCCAGCTGGCCATAGTGTGGCATTTTATAAAATTGGTCTCTTTTTGTATTTTCCAACCGTATATCCCTCTAATCTGCAGCTTGCAAATTTCCAATTTTGAAACTTCACTTGACATCATGGAATGAGCCAGCTGGCCATAGTGTGGCATTTTATAAAATTGGTCTCTTTTTGTATTTTCCAACCGTATATCCCTCTAATCTGCAGCTTGCAAATTTCCAAATTTGAAACTTTACTTGCCATCATGGAATGAGCCAGCTGGTCACAGTGTGGCATTTTATAAAATTGGTCTCTTTTTGTATTTTCCAACCGTATATCCCTCTAATCTGCAGCTTGCAAATTTCCAATTTTGAAACTTCACTTGACATCATGGAATGAGCCAGCTGGCCATAGTGTGGCATTTTATAAAATTGGTCTCTTTTTGTATTTTCCAACCGTATATCCCTCTAATCTGCAGCTTGCAAATTTCCAAATTTGAAACTTCACTTGACATCATGGAATGAGCCAGCTGGTCACAGTGTGGCATTTTATAAAATTGGTCTCTTTTTGTATTTTCCAACCGTATATCCCTCTAATCTGCAGCTTGCAAATTTCCAATTTTGAAACTTCACTTGACATCATGGAATGAGCCAGCTGGCCATAGTGTGGCATTTTATAAAATTGGTCTCTTTTTGTATTTTCCAACCGTATATCCCTCTAATCTGCAGCTTGCAAATTTCCAAATTTGAAACTTCACTTGACATCATGGAATGAGCCAGCTGGCCATAGTGTGGCATTTTATAAAATTGGTCTCTTTTTGTATTTTCCAACCGTATATCCCTCTAATCTGCAGCTTGCAAATTTCCAAATTTGAAACTTTACTTGACATCATGGAATGAGCCAGCTGGCCATAGTGTGGCATTTTATAAAATTGGTCTCTTTTTGTATTTTCCAACCGTATATCCCTCTAATCTGCAGCTTGCAAATTTCCAAATTTGAAACTTCACTTGACATCATGGAATGAGCCAGCTGGCCATAGTGTGGCATTTTATAAAATTGGTCTCTTTTTGTATTTTCCAACCGTATATCCCTCTAATCTGCAGCTTGCAAATTTCCAATTTTGAAACTTCACTTGACATCATGGAATGAGCCAGCTGGCCATAGTGTGGCATTTTATAAAATTGGTCTCTTTTTGTATTTTCCAACCGTATATCCCTCTAATCTGCAGCTTGCAAATTTCCAAATTTGAAACTTTACTTGCCATCATGGAATGAGCCAGCTGGTCACAGTGTGGCATTTTATAAAATTGGTCTCTTTTTGTATTTTCCAACCGTATATCCCTCTAATCTGCAGCTTGCAAATTTCCAATTTTGAAACTTCACTTGACATCATGGAATGAGCCAGCTGGCCATAGTGTGGCATTTTATAAAATTGGTCTCTTTTTGTATTTTCCAACCGTATATCCCTCTAATCTGCAGCTTGCAAATTTCCAAATTTGAAACTTTACTTGCCATCATGGAATGAGCCAGCTGGTCACAGTGTGGCATTTTATAAAATTGGTCTCTTTTTGTATTTTCCAACCGTATATCCCTCTAATCTGCAGCTTGCAAATTTCCAATTTTGAAACTTCACTTGACATCATGGAATGAGCCAGCTGGCCATAGTGTGGCATTTTATAAAATTGGTCTCTTTTTGTATTTTCCAACCGTATATCCCTCTAATCTGCAGCTTGCAAATTTCCAAATTTGAAACTTTACTTGACATCATGGAATGAGCCAGCTGGCCATAGTGTGGCATTTTATAAAATTGGTCTCTTTTTGTATTTTCCAACCGTATATCCCTCTAATCTGCAGCTTGCAAATTTCCAAATTTGAAACTTTACTTGACATCATGGAATGAGCCAGCTGGCCATAGTGTGGCATTTTATAAAATTGGTCTCTTTTTGTATTTTCCAACCGTATATCCCTCTAATCTGCAGCTTGCAAATTTCCAAATTTGAAACTTTACTTGCCATCATGGAATGAGCCAGCTGGTCACAGTGTGGCATTTTATAAAATTGGTCTCTTTTTGTATTTTCCAACCGTATATCCCTCTAATCTGCAGCTTGCAAATTTCCAATTTTGAAACTTCACTTGACATCATGGAATGAGCCAGCTGGCCATAGTGTGGCATTTTATAAAATTGGTCTCTTTTTGTATTTTCCAACCGTATATCCCTCTAATCTGCAGCTTGCAAATTTCCAAATTTGAAACTTTACTTGACATCATGGAATGAGCCAGCTGGCCATAGTGTGGCATTTTATAAAATTGGTCTCTTTTTGTATTTTCCAACCGTATATCCCTCTAATCTGCAGCTTGCAAATTTCCAATTTTGAAACTTTACTTGACATCATGGAATGAGCCAGCTGGCCATAGTGTGGCATTTTATAAAATTGGTCTCTTTTTGTATTTTCCAACCGTATATCCCTCTAATCTGCAGCTTGCAAATTTCCAATTTTGAAACTTCACTTGACATCATGAAATGAGCCAGCTGGTCACAGTGTGGCATTTTATAAAATTGGTCTCTTTTTGTATTTTCCAACCGTATATCCCTCTAATCTGCAGCTTGCAAATTTCCAAATTTGAAACTTTACTTGACATCATGGAATGAGCCAGCTGGTCATAGTGTGGCATCTTATAAAATTGGTCTCTTTTTGTATTTTCCAACCGTATATCCCTCTAATCTGCAGCTTGCAAATTTCCAAATTTGAAACTTTACTTGACATCATGGAATGAGCCAGCTGGTCATAGTGTGGCATCTTATAAAATTGGTCTCTTTTTGTATTTTCCAACCGTATATCCCTCTAATCTGCAGCTTGCAAATTTCCAAATTTGAAACTTTACTTGACATCATGGAATGAGCCAGCTGGTCATAGTGTGGCATCTTATAAAATTGGTCTCTTTTTGTATTTTCCAACCGTATATCCCTCTAATCTGCAGCTTGCAAATTTCCAAATTTGAAACTTTACTTGACATCATGGAATGAGCCAGCTGGTCATAGTGTGGCATCTTATAAAATTGGTCTCTTTTTGTATTTTCCAACCGTATATCCATCTAATCTGCAGCTTGCAAATTTCCAAATTTGAAACTTCACTTGACATCATGGAATGAGCCAGCTGGTCATAGTGTATCATTTTATAAAATTGGTCTCTTTTTGTATTTTCCAACCGTATATCCCTCTAATCTGCAGCTTGCAAATTTCCAATTTTGAAACTTCACTTGACATCATGAAATGAGCCAGCTGGTCACAGTGTGGCATTTTATAAAATTGGTCTCTTTTTGTATTTTCCAACCGTATATCCCTCTAATCTGCAGCTTGCAAATTTCCAATTTTGAAACTTTACTTGACATCATGGAATGAGCCAGCTGGCCATAGTGTGGCATTTTATAAAATTGGTCTCTTTTTGTATTTTCCAACCGTATATCCCTCTAATCTGCAGCTTGCAAATTTCCAATTTTGAAACTTCACTTGACATCATGAAATGAGCCAGCTGGTCACAGTGTGGCATTTTATAAAATTGGTCTCTTTTTGTATTTTCCAACCGTATATCCCTCTAATCTGCAGCTTGCAAATTTCCAAATTTGAAACTTTACTTGACATCATGGAATGAGCCAGCTGGTCATAGTGTGGCATCTTATAAAATTGGTCTCTTTTTGTATTTTCCAACCGTATATCCCTCTAATCTGCAGCTTGCAAATTTCCAAATTTGAAACTTTACTTGACATCATGGAATGAGCCAGCTGGTCATAGTGTGGCATCTTATAAAATTGGTCTCTTTTTGTATTTTCCAACCGTATATCCCTCTAATCTGCAGCTTGCAAATTTCCAAATTTGAAACTTCACTTGACATCATGGAATGAGCCAGCTGGTCATAGTGTATCATTTTATAAAATTGGTCTCTTTTTGTATTTTCCAACCGTATATCCCTCTAATCTGCAGCTTGCAAATTTCCAATTTTGAAACTTCACTTGACATCATGAAATGAGCCAGCTGGTCACAGTGTGGCATTTTATAAAATTGGTCTCTTTTTGTATTTTCCAACCGTATATCCCTCTAATCTGCAGCTTGCAAATTTCCAATTTTGAAACTTTACTTGACATCATGGAATGAGCCAGCTGGCCATAGTGTGGCATTTTATAAAATTGGTCTCTTTTTGTATTTTCCAACCGTATATCCCTCTAATCTGCAGCTTGCAAATTTCCAATTTTGAAACTTCACTTGACATCATGAAATGAGCCAGCTGGTCACAGTGTGGCATTTTATAAAATTGGTCTCTTTTTGTATTTTCCAACCGTATATCCCTCTAATCTGCAGCTTGCAAATTTCCAATTTTGAAACTTCACTTGACATCATGAAATGAGCCAGCTGGTCACAGTGTGGCATTTTATAAAATTGGTCTCTTTTTGTATTTTCCAACCGTATATCCCTCTAATCTGCAGCTTGCAAATTTCCAATTTTGAAACTTCACTTGACATCATGGAATGAGCCAGCTGGTCATAGTGTGGCATTTTATAAAATTGGTCGATGTTTGTACTTTCCAACTGTATATCCCTCCAATCTGCAGCTAGCAAATTTCCAAATTTGAAATATCACGGGATTTCATGGAAAGGGCCACTTGGTCATTGGTCATTTTATAAAATTGGTCTCTTTTTGTATTTTCCAACCGTATATCCCTCTAATCTGCAGCTTGCAATTTTGAAACTTCACTTGACATCATGGAATGAGCCAGCTGGCCATAGTGTGGCATTTTATAAAATTGGTCTCTTTTTGTATTTTCCAACCGTATATCCCTCTAATCTGCAGCTTGCAAATTTCCAAATTTGAAACTTTACTTGACATCATGGAATGAGCCAGCTGGCCATAGTGTGGCATTTTATAAAATTGGTCTCTTTTTGTATTTTCCAACCGTATATCCCTCTAATCTGCAGCTTGCAAATTTCCAATTTTGAAACTTTACTTGACATCATGGAATGAGCCAGCTGGCCATAGTGTGGCATTTTATAAAATTGGTCTCTTTTTGTATTTTCCAACCGTATATCCCTCTAATCTGCAGCTTGCAAATTTCCAAATTTGAAACTTTACTTGACATCATGGAATGAGCCAGCTGGTCATAGTGTGGCATCTTATAAAATTGGTCTCTTTTTGTATTTTCCAACCGTATATCCCTCTAATCTGCAGCTTGCAAATTTCCAAATTTGAAACTTTACTTGACATCATGGAATGAGCCAGCTGGCCATAGTGTGGCATTTTATAAAATTGGTCTCTTTTTGTATTTTCCAACCGTATATCCCTCTAATCTGCAGCTTGCAAATTTCCAATTTTGAAACTTTACTTGACATCATGGAATGAGCCAGCTGGCCATAGTGTGGCATCTTATAAAATTGGTCTCTTTTTGTATTTTCCAACCGTATATCCCTCTAATCTGCAGCTTGCAAATTTCCAAATTTGAAACTTTACTTGACATCATGGAATGAGCCAGCTGGTCATAGTGTGGCATCTTATAAAATTGGTCTCTTTTTGTATTTTCCAACCGTATATCCCTCTAATCTGCAGCTTGCAAATTTCCAAATTTGAAACTTTACTTGACATCATGGAATGAGCCAGCTGGTCATAGTGTGGCATCTTATAAAATTGGTCTCTTTTTGTATTTTCCAACCGTATATCCCTCTAATCTGCAGCTTGCAAATTTCCAATTTTGAAACTTCACTTGACATCATGAAATGAGCCAGCTGGTCACAGTGTGGCATTTTATAAAATTGGTCTCTTTTTGTATTTTCCAACCGTATATCCCTCTAATCTGCAGCTTGCAAATTTCCAATTTTGAAACTTCACTTGACATCATGGAATGAGCCAGCTGGCCATAGTGTGGCATTTTATAAAATTGGTCTCTTTTTGTATTTTCCAACCGTATATCCCTCTAATCTGCAGCTTGCAAATTTCCAATTTTGAAACTTTACTTGACATCATGGAATGAGCCAGCTGGCCATAGTGTGGCATTTTATAAAATTGGTCTCTTTTTGTATTTTCCAACCGTATATCCCTCTAATCTGCAGCTTGCAAATTTCCAATTTTGAAACTTCACTTGACATCATGAAATGAGCCAGCTGGTCACAGTGTGGCATTTTATAAAATTGGTCTCTTTTTGTATTTTCCAACCGTATATCCCTCTAATCTGCAGCTTGCAAATTTCCAATTTTGAAACTTCACTTGACATCATGAAATGAGCCAGCTGGTCACAGTGTGGCATTTTATAAAATTGGTCTCTTTTTGTATTTTCCAACCGTATATCCCTCTAATCTGCAGCTTGCAAATTTCCAATTTTGAAACTTCACTTGACATCATGGAATGAGCCAGCTGGTCATAGTGTGGCATTTTATAAAATTGGTCGATGTTTGTACTTTCCAACTGTATATCCCTCCAATCTGCAGCTAGCAAATTTCCAAATTTGAAATATCACGGGATTTCATGGAAAGGGCCACTTGGTCATTGGTCATTTTATAAAATTGGTCTCTTTTTGTATTTTCCAACCGTATATCCCTCTAATCTGCAGCTTGCAATTTTGAAACTTCACTTGACATCATGGAATGAGCCAGCTGGTCATAGTGTGGCATCTTATAAAATTGGTCTCTTTTTGTATTTTCCAACCGTATATCCATCTAATCTGCAGCTTGCAAATTTCCAAATTTGAAACTTCACTTGACATCATGGAATGAGCCAGCTGGTCATAGTGTATCATTTTATAAAATTGGTCTCTTTTTGTATTTTCCAACCGTATATCCCTCTAATCTGCAGCTTGCAAATTTCCAATTTTGAAACTTCACTTGACATCATGAAATGAGCCAGCTGGTCACAGTGTGGCATTTTATAAAATTGGTCTCTTTTTGTATTTTCCAACCGTATATCCCTCTAATCTGCAGCTTGCAAATTTCCAAATTTGAAACTTTACTTGACATCATGGAATGAGCCAGCTGGTCATAGTGTGGCATTTTATAAAATTGGTCTCTTTTTGTATTTTCCAACCGTATATCCCTCTAATCTGCAGCTTGCAAATTTCCAAATTTGAAACTTCACTTGACATCATGGAATGAGCCAGCTGGTCATAGTGTATCATTTTATAAAATTGGTCTCTTTTTGTATTTTCCAACCGTATATCCCTCTAATCTGCAGCTTGCAATTTTGAAACTTCACTTGACATCATGGAATGAGCCAGCTGGTCATAGTGTGGCATCTTATAAAATTGGTCTCTTTTTGTATTTTCCAACCGTATATCCATCTAATCTGCAGCTTGCAAATTTCCAAATTTGAAACTTCACTTGACATCATGGAATGAGCCAGCTGGTCATAGTGTATCATTTTATAAAATTGGTCTCTTTTTGTATTTTCCAACCGTATATCCCTCTAATCTGCAGCTTGCAAATTTCCAATTTTGAAACTTCACTTGACATCATGAAATGAGCCAGCTGGTCACAGTGTGGCATTTTATAAAATTGGTCTCTTTTTGTATTTTCCAACCGTATATCCCTCTAATCTGCAGCTTGCAAATTTCCAAATTTGAAACTTTACTTGACATCATGAAATGAGCCAGCTGGTCACAGTGTGGCATTTTATAAAATTGGTCTCTTTTTGTATTTTCCAACCGTATATCCCTCTAATCTGCAGCTTGCAAATTTCCAAATTTGAAACTTCACTTGACATCATGAAATGAGCCAGCTGGTCACAGTGTGGCATTTTATAAAATTGGTCTCTTTTTGTATTTTCCAACCGTATATCCCTCTAATCTGCAGCTTGCAAATTTCCAATTTTGAAACTTCACTTGACATCATGAAATGAGCCAGCTGGTCACAGTGTGGCATTTTATAAAATTGGTCTCTTTTTGTATTTTCCAACCGTATATCCCTCTAATCTGCAGCTTGCAAATTTCCAATTTTGAAACTTCACTTGACATCATGAAATGAGCCAGCTGGTCACAGTGTGGCATTTTATAAAATTGGTCTCTTTTTGTATTTTCCAACCGTATATCCATCTAATCTGCAGCTTGCAAATTTCCAAATTTGAAACTTCACTTGACATCATGGAATGAGCCAGCTGGTCATAGTGTATCATTTTATAAAATTGGTCTCTTTTTGTATTTTCCAACCGTATATCCCTCTAATCTGCAGCTTGCAAATTTCCAATTTTGAAACTTCACTTGACATCATGAAATGAGCCAGCTGGTCACAGTGTGGCATTTTATAAAATTGGTCTCTTTTTGTATTTTCCAACCGTATATCCCTCTAATCTGCAGCTTGCAAATTTCCAATTTTGAAACTTTACTTGACATCATGGAATGAGCCAGCTGGCCATAGTGTGGCATTTTATAAAATTGGTCTCTTTTTGTATTTTCCAACCGTATATCCCTCTAATCTGCAGCTTGCAAATTTCCAATTTTGAAACTTCACTTGACATCATGAAATGAGCCAGCTGGTCACAGTGTGGCATTTTATAAAATTGGTCTCTTTTTGTATTTTCCAACCGTATATCCCTCTAATCTGCAGCTTGCAAATTTCCAATTTTGAAACTTCACTTGACATCATGAAATGAGCCAGCTGGTCACAGTGTGGCATTTTATAAAATTGGTCTCTTTTTGTATTTTCCAACCGTATATCCCTCTAATCTGCAGCTTGCAAATTTCCAATTTTGAAACTTCACTTGACATCATGGAATGAGCCAGCTGGTCATAGTGTGGCATTTTATAAAATTGGTCGATGTTTGTACTTTCCAACTGTATATCCCTCCAATCTGCAGCTAGCAAATTTCCAAATTTGAAATATCACGGGATTTCATGGAAAGGGCCACTTGGTCATTGGTCATTTTATAAAATTGGTCTCTTTTTGTATTTTCCAACCGTATATCCCTCTAATCTGCAGCTTGCAATTTTGAAACTTCACTTGACATCATGGAATGAGCCAGCTGGCCATAGTGTGGCATTTTATAAAATTGGTCTCTTTTTGTATTTTCCAACCGTATATCCCTCTAATCTGCAGCTTGCAAATTTCCAAATTTGAAACTTTACTTGACATCATGGAATGAGCCAGCTGGCCATAGTGTGGCATTTTATAAAATTGGTCTCTTTTTGTATTTTCCAACCGTATATCCCTCTAATCTGCAGCTTGCAAATTTCCAATTTTGAAACTTTACTTGACATCATGGAATGAGCCAGCTGGCCATAGTGTGGCATTTTATAAAATTGGTCTCTTTTTGTATTTTCCAACCGTATATCCCTCTAATCTGCAGCTTGCAAATTTCCAAATTTGAAACTTTACTTGACATCATGGAATGAGCCAGCTGGTCATAGTGTGGCATCTTATAAAATTGGTCTCTTTTTGTATTTTCCAACCGTATATCCCTCTAATCTGCAGCTTGCAAATTTCCAAATTTGAAACTTTACTTGACATCATGGAATGAGCCAGCTGGCCATAGTGTGGCATTTTATAAAATTGGTCTCTTTTTGTATTTTCCAACCGTATATCCCTCTAATCTGCAGCTTGCAAATTTCCAATTTTGAAACTTTACTTGACATCATGGAATGAGCCAGCTGGCCATAGTGTGGCATCTTATAAAATTGGTCTCTTTTTGTATTTTCCAACCGTATATCCCTCTAATCTGCAGCTTGCAAATTTCCAAATTTGAAACTTTACTTGACATCATGGAATGAGCCAGCTGGTCATAGTGTGGCATCTTATAAAATTGGTCTCTTTTTGTATTTTCCAACCGTATATCCCTCTAATCTGCAGCTTGCAAATTTCCAAATTTGAAACTTTACTTGACATCATGGAATGAGCCAGCTGGTCATAGTGTGGCATCTTATAAAATTGGTCTCTTTTTGTATTTTCCAACCGTATATCCCTCTAATCTGCAGCTTGCAAATTTCCAATTTTGAAACTTCACTTGACATCATGAAATGAGCCAGCTGGTCACAGTGTGGCATTTTATAAAATTGGTCTCTTTTTGTATTTTCCAACCGTATATCCCTCTAATCTGCAGCTTGCAAATTTCCAATTTTGAAACTTCACTTGACATCATGGAATGAGCCAGCTGGCCATAGTGTGGCATTTTATAAAATTGGTCTCTTTTTGTATTTTCCAACCGTATATCCCTCTAATCTGCAGCTTGCAAATTTCCAAATTTGAAACTTTACTTGACATCATGGAATGAGCCAGCTGGCCATAGTGTGGCATTTTATAAAATTGGTCTCTTTTTGTATTTTCCAACCGTATATCCCTCTAATCTGCAGCTTGCAAATTTCCAAATTTGAAACTTCACTTGACATCATGGAATGAGCCAGCTGGTCATAGTGTGGCATCTTATAAAATTTGTCTCTTTTTGTATTTTCCAACCGTATATCCCTCTAATCTGCAGCTTGCAAATTTCCAATTTTGAAACTTCACTTGACATCATGGAATGAGCCAGCTGGTCATAGTGTGGCATCTTATAAAATTGGTCTCTTTTTGTATTTTCCAACCGTATATCCCTCTAATCTGCAGCTTGCAAATTTCCAAATTTGAAACTTTACTTGACATCATGGAATGAGCCAGCTGGCCATAGTGTGGCATTTTATAAAATTGGTCTCTTTTTGTATTTTCCAACCGTATATCCCTCTAATCTGCAGCTTGCAAATTTCCAATTTTGAAACTTCACTTGACATCATGAAATGAGCCAGCTGGTCACAGTGTGGCATTTTATAAAATTGGTCTCTTTTTGTATTTTCCAACCGTATATCCCTCTAATCTGCAGCTTGCAAATTTCCAAATTTGAAACTTTACTTGACATCATGGAATGAGCCAGCTGGTCATAGTGTGGCATCTTATAAAATTGGTCTCTTTTTGTATTTTCCAACCGTATATCCCTCTAATCTGCAGCTTGCAAATTTCCAATTTTGAAACTTCACTTGACATCATGGAATGAGCCAGCTGGCCATAGTGTGGCATTTTATAAAATTGGTCTCTTTTTGTATTTTCCAACCGTATATCCCTCTAATCTGCAGCTTGCAAATTTCCAAATTTGAAACTTTACTTGCCATCATGGAATGAGCCAGCTGGTCACAGTGTGGCATTTTATAAAATTGGTCTCTTTTTGTATTTTCCAACCGTATATCCCTCTAATCTGCAGCTTGCAAATTTCCAATTTTGAAACTTCACTTGACATCATGGAATGAGCCAGCTGGCCATAGTGTGGCATTTTATAAAATTGGTCTCTTTTTGTATTTTCCAACCGTATATCCCTCTAATCTGCAGCTTGCAAATTTCCAAATTTGAAACTTCACTTGACATCATGGAATGAGCCAGCTGGTCATAGTGTGGCATCTTATAAAATTGGTCTCTTTTTGTATTTTCCAACCGTATATCCCTCTAATCTGCAGCTTGCAAATTTCCAATTTTGAAACTTCACTTGACATCATGGAATGAGCCAGCTGGCCATAGTGTGGCATTTTATAAAATTGGTCTCTTTTTGTATTTTCCAACCGTATATCCCTCTAATCTGCAGCTTGCAAATTTCCAAATTTGAAACTTCACTTGACATCATGGAATGAGCCAGCTGGCCATAGTGTGGCATTTTATAAAATTGGTCTCTTTTTGTATTTTCCAACCGTATATCCCTCTAATCTGCAGCTTGCAAATTTCCAAATTTGAAACTTTACTTGCCATCATGGAATGAGCCAGCTGGTCACAGTGTGGCATTTTATAAAATTGGTCTCTTTTTGTATTTTCCAACCGTATATCCCTCTAATCTGCAGCTTGCAAATTTCCAATTTTGAAACTTCACTTGACATCATGGAATGAGCCAGCTGGTCATAGTGTGGCATCTTATAAAATTGGTCTCTTTTTGTATTTTCCAACCGTATATCCCTCTAATCTGCAGCTTGAAAATTTCCAATTTTGAAACTTTACTTGACATCATGGAATGAGCCAGCTGGTCATAGTGTGGCATCTTATAAAATTGGTCTCTTTTTGTATTTTCCAACCGTATATCCCTCTAATCTGCAGCTTGCAAATTTCCAAATTTGAAACTTTACTTGACATCATGGAATGAGCCAGCTGGTCACAGTGTGGCATTTTATAAAATTGGTCTCTTTTTGTATTTTCCAACCGTATATCCCTCTAATCTGCAGCTTGCAAATTTCCAAATTTGAAACTTCACTTGACATCATGGAATGAGCCAGCTGGTCACAGTGTGGCATTTTAAAAAATTGGTCTCTTTTTGTATTTTCCAACCGTATATCCCTCTAATCTGCAGCTTGCAAATTTCCAAATTTGAAACTTCACTTGACATCATGGAATGAGCCAGCTGGTCACAGTGTGGCATTTTATAAAATTGGTCTCTTTTTGTATTTTCCAACCGTATATCCCTCTAATCTGCAGCTTGCAAATTTCCAAATTTGAAACTTCACTTGACATCATGGAATGAGCCAGCTGGTCACAGTGTGGCATTTTATAAAATTGGTCTCTTTTTGTATTTTCCAACCGTATATCCCTCTAATCTGCAGCTTGCAAATTTCCAAATTTGAAACTTCACTTGACATCATGGAATGAGCCAGCTGGTCATAGTGTGGCATTTTATAAAATTGGTCTCTTTTTGTATTTTCCAACCGTATATCCCTCTAATCTGCAGCTTGCAAATTTCCAAATTTGAAACTTCACTTGACATCATGGAATGAGCCAGCTGGTCACAGTGTGGCATTTTAAAAAATTGGTCTCTTTTTGTATTTTCCAACCGTATATCCCTCTAATCTGCAGCTTGCAAATTTCCAAATTTGAAACTTCACTTGACATCATGGAATGAGCCAGCTGGTCACAGTGTGGCATTTTATAAAATTGGTCTCTTTTTGTATTTTCCAACCGTATATCCCTCTAATCTGCAGCTTGCAAATTTCCAAATTTGAAACTTCACTTGACATCATGGAATGAGCCAGCTGGTCACAGTGTGGCATTTTATAAAATTGGTCTCTTTTTGTATTTTCCAACCGTATATCCCTCTAATCTGCAGCTTGCAAATTTCCAAATTTGAAACTTCACTTGACATCATGGAATGAGCCAGCTGGCCATAGTGTGGCATTTTATAAAATTGGTCTCTTTTTGTATTTTCCAACCGTATATCCCTCTAATCTACAGCTTGCAAATTTCCAAATTTGAAACTTCACTTGACATCATGGAATGAGCCAGCTGGCCATAGTGTGGCATTTTATAAAATTGGTCTCTTTTTGTATTTTCCAACCGTATATCCCTCTAATCTGCAGCTTGCAAATTTCCAAATTTGAAACTTTACTTGACATCATGGAATGAGCCAGCTGGCCATAGTGTGGCATTTTATAAAATTGGTCTCTTTTTGTATTTTCCAACCGTATATCCCTCTAATCTGCAGCTTGCAAATTTCCAATTTTGAAACTTCACTTGACATCATGGAATGAGCCAGCTGGCCATAGTGTGGCATTTTATAAAATTGGTCTCTTTTTGTATTTTCCAACCGTATATCCCTCTAATCTGCAGCTTGCAAATTTCCAAATTTGAAACTTCACTTGACATCATGGAATGAGCCAGCTGGCCATAGTGTGGCATTTTATAAAATTGGTCTCTTTTTGTATTTTCCAACCGTATATCCCTCTAATCTGCAGCTTGCAAATTTCCAAATTTGAAACTTTACTTGACATCATGGAATGAGCCAGCTGGTCATAGTGTGGCATCTTATAAAATTGGTCTCTTTTTGTATTTTCCAACCGTATATCCCTCTAATCTGCAGCTTGCAAATTTCCAATTTTGAAACTTCACTTGACATCATGGAATGAGCCAGCTGGTCACAGTGTGGCATTTTATAAAATTGGTCTCTTTTTGTATTTTCCAACCGTATATCCCTCTAATCTGCAGCTTGCAAATTTGAAACTTTACTTGACATCATGGAATGAACCAGCTGGTCATAGTGTGGCATCTTATAAAATTGGTCTCTTTTTGTATTTTCCAACCGTATATCCCTCTAATCTGCAGCTTGCAAATTTCCAAATTTGAAACTTCACTTGACATCATGGAATGAGCCAGCTGGTCACAGTGTGGCATTTTATAAAATTGGTCTCTTTTTGTATTTTCCAACCGTATATCCCTCTAATCTGCAGCTTGCAAATTTCCAAATTTGAAACTTCACTTGACATCATGGAATGAGCCAGCTGGTCACAGTGTGGCATTTTATAAAATTGGTCTCTTTTTGTATTTTCCAACCGTATATCCCTCTAATTCTTATAAAATTGGTCTCTTTTTGTATTTTCCAACCGTATATCCCTCTAATCTGCAGCTTGCAAATTTCCAAATTTGAAATATCACGGGATTTCATGGAAAGGGCCACTTGGTCATTGGTCATTTTATAAAATTGGTCTCTTTTTTTATTTTCCAACCGTATATCCCTCTAATCTGCAGCTTGCAAATTTCCAATTTTGAAACTTCACTTGACATCATGGAATGAGCCAGCTGGCCATAGTGTGGCATTTTATAAAATTGGTCTCTTTTTGTATTTTCCAACCGTATATCCCTCTAATCTGCAGCTTGCAAATTTCCAAATTTGAAACTTTACTTGACATCATGAAATGAGCCAGCTGGTCATAGTGTGGCATCTTATAAAATTGGTCTCTTTTTGTATTTTCCAACCGTATATCCCTCTAATCTGCAGCTTGCAAATTTCCAAATTTGAAATATCACTTGACATCATGGAATGAGCCAGCTGGCCATAGTGTGGCATTTTATAAAATTGGTCTCTTTTTGTATTTTCCAACCGTATATCCCTCTAATCTGCAGCTTGCAAATTTCCAATTTTGAAACTTCACTTGACATCATGGAATGAGCCAGCTGGCCATAGTGTGGCATTTTATAAAATTGGTCTCTTTTTGTATTTTCCAACCGTATATCCCTCTAATCTGCAGCTTGCAAATTTCCAATTTTGAAACTTCACTTGACATCATGGAATGAGCCAGCTGGTCATAGTGTGGCATCTTATAAAATTGGTCTCTTTTTGTATTTTCCAACCGTATATCCCTCTAATCTGCAGCTTGCAAATTTCCAAATTTGAAACTTTACTTATATCCCTCTAATCTGCAGCTTGCAAATTTCCAAATTTGAAACTTCACTTGACATCATGGAATGAGCCAGCTGGTCACAGTGTGGCATTTTATAAAATTGGTCTCTTTTTGTATTTTCCAACCGTATATCCCTCTAATCTGCAGCTTGCAAATTTCCAATTTTGAAACTTCACTTGACATCATGGAATGAGCCAGCTGGCCATAGTGTGGCATTTTATAAAATTGGTCTCTTTTTGTATTTTCCAACCGTATATCCCTCTAATCTGCAGCTTGCAAATTTCCAAATTTGAAACTTCACTTGACATCATGGAATGAGCCAGCTGGCCATAGTGTGGCATTTTATAAAATTGGTCTCTTTTTGTATTTTCCAACCGTATATCCCTCTAATCTGCAGCTTGCAAATTTCCAAATTTGAAACTTTACTTGACATCATGGAATGAGCCAGCTGGCCATAGTGTGGCATTTTATAAAATTGGTCTCTTTTTGTATTTTCCAACCGTATATCCCTCTAATCTGCAGCTTGCAAATTTCCAAATTTGAAACTTCACTTGACATCATGGAATGAGCCAGCTGGCCATAGTGTGGCATTTTATAAAATTGGTCTCTTTTTGTATTTTCCAACCGTATATCCCTCTAATCTGCAGCTTGCAAATTTCCAAATTTGAAACTTTACTTGACATCATGGAATGAGCCAGCTGGCCATAGTGTGGCATTTTATAAAATTGGTCTCTTTTTGTATTTTCCAACCGTATATCCCTCTAATCTGCAGCTTGCAAATTTCCAATTTTGAAACTTCACTTGACATCATGGAATGAGCCAGCTGGCCATAGTGTGGCATTTTATAAAATTGGTCTCTTTTTGTATTTTCCAACCGTATATCCCTCTAATCTGCAGCTTGCAAATTTCCAAATTTGAAACTTCACTTGACATCATGGAATGAGCCAGCTGGCCATAGTGTGGCATTTTATAAAATTGGTCTCTTTTTGTATATTCCAACCGTATATCCCTCTAATCTGCAGCTTGCAAATTTCCAAATTTGAAACTTTACTTGACATCATGGAATGAGCCAGCTGGTCATAGTGTGGCATCTTATAAAATTGGTCTCTTTTTGTATTTTCCAACCGTATATCCCTCTAATCTGCAGCTTGCAAATTTCCAATTTTGAAACTTCACTTGACATCATGGAATGAGCCAGCTGGTCACAGTGTGGCATTTTATAAAATTGGTCTCTTTTTGTATTTTCCAACCGTATATCCCTCTAATCTGCAGCTTGCAAATTTCCAAATTTGAAACTTTACTTGACATCATGGAATGAGCCAGCTGGTCATAGTGTGGCATCTTATAAAATTGGTCTCTTTTTGTATTTTCCAACCGTATATCCCTCTAATCTGCAGCTTGCAAATTTCCAAATTTGAAACTTCACTTGACATCATGGAATGAGCCAGCTGGTCATAGTGTGGCATTTTATAAAATTGGTCTCTTTTTGTATTTTCCAACCGTATATCCCTCTAATCTGCAGCTTGCAAATTTCCAAATTTGAAACTTCACTTGACATCATGGAATGAGCCAGCTGGTCACAGTGTGGCATTTTATAAAATTGGTCTCTTTTTGTATTTTCCAACCGTATATCCCTCTAATCTGCAGCTTGCAAATTTCCAAATTTGAAACTTCACTTGACATCATGGAATGAGCCAGCTGGTCACAGTGTGGCATTTTATAAAATTGGTCTCTTTTTGTATTTTCCAACCGTATATCCCTCTAATTCTTATAAAATTGGTCTCTTTTTGTATTTTCCAACCGTATATCCCTCTAATCTGCAGCTTGCAAATTTCCAAATTTGAAATATCACGGGATTTCATGGAAAGGGCCACTTGGTCATTGGTCATTTTATAAAATTGGTCTCTTTTTGTATTTTCCAACCGTATATCCCTCTAATCTGCAGCTTGCAAATTTCCAATTTTGAAACTTCACTTGACATCATGGAATGAGCCAGCTGGCCATAGTGTGGCATTTTATAAAATTGGTCTCTTTTTGTATTTTCCAACCGTATATCCCTCTAATCTGCAGCTTGCAAATTTCCAAATTTGAAACTTTACTTGACATCATGAAATGAGCCAGCTGGTCATAGTGTGGCATCTTATAAAATTGGTCTCTTTTTGTATTTTCCAACCGTATATCCCTCTAATCTGCAGCTTGCAAATTTCCAAATTTGAAACTTCACTTGACATCATGGAATGAGCCAGCTGGCCATAGTGTGGCATTTTATAAAATTGGTCTCTTTTTGTATTTTCCAACCGTATATCCCTCTAATCTGCAGCTTGCAAATTTCCAATTTTGAAACTTCACTTGACATCATGGAATGAGCCAGCTGGCCATAGTGTGGCATTTTATAAAATTGGTCTCTTTTTGTATTTTCCAACCGTATATCCCTCTAATCTGCAGCTTGCAAATTTCCAAATTTGAAACTTTACTTGACATCATGAAATGAGCCAGCTGGTCATAGTGTGGCATTTTATAAAATTGGTCTCTTTTTGTATTTTCCAACCGTATATCCCTCTAATCTGCAGCTTGCAAATTTCCAATTTTGAAACTTCACTTGACATCATGGAATGAGCCAGCTGGCCATAGTGTGGCATTTTATAAAATTGGTCTCTTTTTGTATTTTCCAACCGTATATCCCTCTAATCTGCAGCTTGCAAATTTCCAAATTTGAAACTTTACTTGACATCATGGAATGAGCCAGCTGGTCATAGTGTGGCATCTTATAAAATTGGTCTCTTTTTGTATTTTCCAACCGTATATCCCTCTAATCTGCAGCTTGCAAATTTCCAAATTTGAAATATCACGGGATTTCATGGAAAGGGCCACTTGGTCATTGGTCATTTTATAAAATTGGTCTCTTTTTGTATTTTCCAACCGTATATCCCTCTAATCTGCAGCTTGCAAATTTCCAAATTTGAAACTTTACTTGACATCATGGAATGAGCCAGCTGGTCATAGTGTGGCATCTTATAAAATTGGTCTCTTTTTGTATTTTCCAACCGTATATCCCTCTAATCTGCAGCTTGCAAATTTCCAAATTTGAAATATCACGGGATTTCATGGAAAGGGCCACTTGGTCATTGGTCATTTTATAAAATTGGTCTCTTTTTGTATTTTCCAACCGTATATCCCTCTAATCTGCAGCTTGCAAATTTCCAATTTTGAAACTTCACTTGACATCATGGAATGAGCCAGCTGGCCATAGTGTGGCATTTTATAAAATTGGTCTCTTTTTGTATTTTCCAACCGTATATCCCTCTAATCTGCAGCTTGCAAATTTCCAATTTTGAAACTTTACTTGACATCATGGAATGAGCCAGCTGGTCATAGTGTGGCATCTTATAAAATTGGTCTCTTTTTGTATTTTCCAACCGTATATCCCTCTAATCTGCAGCTTGCAAATTTCCAAATTTGAAACTTTACTTGACATCATGGAATGAGCCAGCTGGTCATAGTGTGGCATCTTATAAAATTGGTCTCTTTTTGTATTTTCCAACCGTATATCCCTCTAATCTGCAGCTTGCAAATTTCCAATTTTGAAACTTTACTTGACATCATGGAATGAGCCAGCTGGTCATAGTGTGGCATCTTATAAAATTGGTCTCTTTTTGTATTTTCCAACCGTATATCCCTCTAATCTGCAGCTTGCAAATTTCCAAATTTGAAACTTTACTTGACATCATGGAATGAGCCAGCTGGTCATAGTGTGGCATCTTATAAAATTGGTCTCTTTTTGTATTTTCCAACCGTATATCCCTCTAATCTGCAGCTTGCAAATTTCCAATTTTGAAACTTCACTTGACATCATGGAATGAGCCAGCTGGCCATAGTGTGGCATTTTATAAAATTGGTCTCTTTTTGTATTTTCCAACCGTATATCCCTCTAATCTGCAGCTTGCAAATTTCCAAATTTGAAATATCACTTGACATCATGGAATGAGCCAGCTGGCCATAGTGTGGCATTTTATAAAATTGGTCTCTTTTTGTATTTTCCAACCGTATATCCCTCTAATCTGCAGCTTGCAAATTTCCAATTTTGAAACTTCACTTGACATCATGGAATGAGCCAGCTGGCCATAGTGTGGCATTTTATAAAATTGGTCTCTTTTTGTATTTTCCAACCGTATATCCCTCTAATCTGCAGCTTGCAAATTTCCAATTTTGAAACTTCACTTGACATCATGGAATGAGCCAGCTGGTCATAGTGTGGCATCGTATAAAATTGGTCTCTTTTTGTATTTTCCAACCGTATATCCCTCTAATCTGCAGCTTGCAAATTTCCAATTTTGAAACTTTACTTGACATCATGGAATGAGCCAGCTGGTCATAGTGTGGCATCTTATAAAATTGGTCTCTTTTTGTATTTTCCAACCGTATATCCCTCTAATCTGCAGCTTGCAAATTTCCAAATTTGAAACTTTACTTGACATCATGGAATGAGCCAGCTGGTCATAGTGTGGCATCTTATAAAATTGGTCTCTTTTTGTATTTTCCAACCGTATATCCCTCTAATCTGCAGCTTGCAAATTTCCAAATTTGAAACTTTACTTGACATCATGGAATGAGCCAGCTGGTCATAGTGTGGCATCTTATAAAATTGGTCTCTTTTTGTATTTTCCAACCGTATATCCCTCTAATCTGCAGCTTGCAAATTTCCAATTTTGAAACTTCACTTGACATCATGGAATGAGCCAGCTGGCCATAGTGTGGCATTTTATAAAATTGGTCTCTTTTTGTATTTTCCAACCGTATATCCCTCTAATCTGCAGATTGCAAATTTCCAATTTTGAAACTTCACTTGACATCATGGAATGAGCCAGCTGGCCATAGTGTGGCATTTTATAAAATTGGTCTCTTTTTGTATTTTCCAACCGTATATCCCTCTAATCTGCAGCTTGCAAATTTCCAATTTTGAAACTTCACTTGACATCATGGAATGAGCCAGCTGGCCATAGTGTGGCATTTTATAAAATTGGTCTCTTTTTGTATTTTCCAACCGTATATCCCTCTAATCTGCAGCTTGCAAATTTCCAATTTTGAAACTTCACTTGACATCATGGAATGAGCCAGCTGGCCATAGTGTGGCATTTTATAAAATTGGTCTCTTTTTGTATTTTCCAACCGTATATCCCTCTAATCTGCAGCTTGCAAATTTCCAAATTTGAAATATCACTTGACATCATGGAATGAGCCAGCTGGCCATAGTGTGGCATTTTATAAAATTGGTCTCTTTTTGTATTTTCCAACCGTATATCCCTCTAATCTGCAGCTTGCAAATTTCCAATTTTGAAACTTCACTTGACATCATGGAATGAGCCAGCTGGCCATAGTGTGGCATTTTATAAAATTGGTCTCTTTTTGTATTTTCCAACCGTATATCCCTCTAATCTGCAGCTTGCAAATTTCCAAATTTGAAACTTTACTTGACATCATGAAATGAGCCAGCTGGTCATAGTGTGGCATCTTATAAAATTGGTCTCTTTTTGTATTTTCCAACCGTATATCCCTCTAATCTGCAGCTTGCAAATTTCCAAATTTGAAACTTCACTTGACATCATGGAATGAGCCAGCTGGTCATAGTGTGGCATCTTATAAAATTGGTCTCTTTTTGTATTTTCCAACCGTATATCCCTTGTGGCATTTTATAAAATTGGTCTCTTTTTGTATTTTCAAACCGTATATCCCTCTAATCTGCAGCTTGCAAATTTCCAAATTTGAAACTTTACTTGACATCATGAAATGAGCCAGCTGGTCACAGTGTGGCATTTTATAAAATTGGTCTCTTTTTGTATTTTCCAACCGTATATCCCTCTAATCTGCAGCTTGCAAATTTCCAATTTTGAAACATCACTTGACATCATGGAATGAGCCAGCTGGTCATAGTGTGGCATTTTATAAAATTGGTCTCTTTTTGTATTTTCCAACCGTATATCCCTCTAATCTGCAGCTTGCAAATTTCCAATTTTGAAACTTCACTTGACATCATGGAATGAGCCAGCTGGTCACAGTGTGGCATTTTATAAAATTGGTCTCTTTTTGTATTTTCCAACCGTATATCCCTCTAATCTGCAGCTTGCAAATTTCCAAATTTGAAACTTTACTTGACATCATGGAATGAGCCAGCTGGTCATAGTGTGGCATCTTATAAAATTGGTCTCTTTTTGTATTTTCCAACCGTATATCCCTCTAATCTGCAGCTTGCAAATTTCCAAATTTGAAACTTTACTTGACATCATGGAATGAGCCAGCTGGTCATAGTGTGGCATCTTATAAAATTGGTCTCTTTTTGTATTTTCCAACCGTATATCCCTCTAATCTGCAGCTTGCAAATTTCCAATTTTGAAACTTCACTTGACATCATGGAATGAGCCAGCTGGTCATAGTGTGGCATCTTATAAAATTGGTCTCTTTTTGTATTTTCCAACCGTATATCCCTCTAATCTGCAGCTTGCAAATTTCCAAATTTGAAACTTTACTTGACATCATGGAATGAGCCAGCTGGTCACAGTGTGGCATTTTATAAAATTGGTCTCTTTTTGTATTTTCCAACCGTATATCCCTCTAATCTGCAGCTTGCAAATTTCCAAATTTGAAATATCACGGGATTTCATGGAAAGGGCCACTTGGTCATTGGTCATTTTATAAAATTGGTCTCTTTTTGTATTTTCCAACCGTATATCCCTCTAATCTGCAGCTTGCAAATTTCCAATTTTGAAACTTCACTTGACATCATGGAATGAGCCAGCTGGCCATAGTGTGGCATTTTATAAAATTGGTCTCTTTTTGTATTTTCCAACCGTATATCCCTCTAATCTGCAGCTTGCAAATTTCCAAATTTGAAACTTTACTTGACATCATGAAATGAGCCAGCTGGTCACAGTGTGGCATTTTATAAAATTGGTCTCTTTTTGTATTTTCCAACCGTATATCCCTCTAATCTGCAGCTTGCAAATTTCCAATTTTGAAACTTCACTTGACATCATGGAATGAGCCAGCTGGTCATAGTGTGGCATTTTATAAAATTGGTCGATGTTTGTACTTTCCAACCGTATATCCCTCCAATCTGCAGCTAGCAAATTTCCAAATTTGAAATATCACGGGATTTCATGGAAAGGGCCACTTGGTCATTGGTCATTTTATAAAATTGGTCTCTTTTTGTATTTTCCAACCGTATATCCCTCTAATCTGCAGCTTGCAAATTTCCAATTTTGAAACTTCACTTGACATCATGGAATGAGCCAGCTGGCCATAGTGTGGCATTTTATAAAATTGGTCTCTTTTTGTATTTTCCAACCGTATATCCCTCTAATCTGCAGCTTGCAAATTTCCAAATTTGAAACTTCACTTGACATCATGGAATGAGCCAGCTGGCCATAGTGTGGCATTTTATAAAATTGGTCTCTTTTTGTATTTTCCAACCGTATATCCCTCTAATCTGCAGCTTGCAAATTTCCAAATTTGAAACTTTACTTGACATCATGAAATGAGCCAGCTGGTCACAGTGTGGCATTTTATAAAATTGGTCTCTTTTTGTATTTTCCAACCGTATATCCCTCTAATCTGCAGCTTGCAAATTTCCAATTTTGAAACTTCACTTGACATCATGGAATGAGCCAGCTGGTCATAGTGTGGCATTTTATAAAATTGGTCTCTTTTTGTATTTTCCAACCGTATATCCCTCCAATCTGCAGCTAGCAAATTTCCAAATTTGAAATATCACGGGATTTCATGGAAAGGGCCACTTGGTCATTGGTCATTTTATAAAATTGGTCTCTTTTTGTATTTTCCAACCGTATATCCCTCTAATCTGCAGCTTGCAAATTTCCAATTTTGAAACTTCACTTGACATCATGGAATGAGCCAGCTGGCCATAGTGTGGCATTTTATAAAATTGGTCTCTTTTTGTATTTTCCAACCGTATATCCCTCTAATCTGCAGCTTGCAAATTTCCAAATTTGAAACTTTACTTGACATCATGAAATGAGCCAGCTGGTCACAGTGTGGCATTTTATAAAATTGGTCTCTTTTTGTATTTTCCAACCGTATATCCCTCTAATCTGCAGCTTGCAAATTTCCAATTTTGAAACTTCACTTGACATCATGGAATGAGCCAGCTGGCCATAGTGTGGCATTTTATAAAATTGGTCGATGTTTGTACTTTCCAACCGTATATCCCTCCAATCTGCAGCTAGCAAATTTCCAATTTTGAAACTTCACTTGACATCATGGAATGAGCCAGCTGGCCATAGTGTGGCATTTTATAAAATTGGTCTCTTTTTGTATTTTCCAACCGTATATCCCTCTAATCTGCAGCTTGCAAATTTCCAAATTTGAAACTTTACTTGACATCATGGAATGAGCCAGCTGGTCATAGTGTGGCATCTTATAAAATTGGTTTTTTTTTAGTATTTTCCAACCGTATATCCCTCTAATCTGCAGCTTGCAAATTTCCAATTTTGAAACATCACTTGACATCATGGAATGAGCCAGCTGGTCATAGTGTGGCATTTTATAAAATTGGTCTCTTTTTGTATTTTCCAACCGTATATCCCTCTAATCTGCAGCTTGCAAATTTCCAAATTTGAAACTTCACTTGACATCATGGAATGAGCCAGCTGGTCATAGTGTGGCATTTTATAAAATTGGTCTCTTTTTGTATTTTCCAACCGTATATCCCTCTAATCTGCAGCTTGCAAATTTCCAATTTTGAAACTTCACTTGACATCATGGAATGAGCCAGCTGGTCACAGTGTGGCATTTTATAAAATTGGTCTCTTTTTGTATTTTCCAACCGTATATCCCTCTAATCTGCAGCTTGCAAATTTCCAAATTTGAAACTTTACTTGACATCATGGAATGAGCCAGCTAGTCATAGTGTGGCATCTTATAAAATTGGTCTCTTTTTGTATTTTCCAACCGTATATCCCTCTAATCTGCAGCTTGCAAATTTCCAAATTTGAAACTTTACTTGACATCATGGAATGATTCAGCTGGTCATAGTGTGGCATCTTATAAAATTGGTCTCTTTTTGTATTTTCCAACCGTATATCCCTCTAATCTGCAGCTTGCAAATTTCCAATTTTGAAACTTCACTTGACATCATGGAATGAGACAGCTGGTCACAGTGTGGCATTTTATAAAATTGGTCTCTTTTTGTATTTTCCAACCGTATATCCCTCTAATCTGCAGCTTGCAAATTTCCAATTTTGAAACATCACTTGACATCATGGAATGAGCCAGCTGGTCATAGTGTGGCATTTTATAAAATTGGTCTCTTTTTGTATTTTCCAACCGTATATCCCTCTAATCTGCAGCTTGCAAATTTCCAATTTTGAAACTTCACTTGACATCATGGAATGAGCCAGCTGGTCATAGTGTGGTATTTTATAAAATTGGTCTCTTTTTGTATTTTCCAACCGTATATCCCTCTAATCTGCAGCTTGCAAATTTCCAATTTTGAAACTTCACTTGACATCATGGAATGAGCCAGCTGGTCACAGTGTGGCATTTTATAAAATTGGTCTCTTTTTGTATTTTCCAACCGTATATCCCTCTAATCTGCAGCTTGCAAATTTCCAATTTTGAAACTTCACTTGACATCATGGAATGAGCCAGCTGGTCACAGTGTGGCATTTTATAAAATTGGTCTCTTTTTGTATTTTCCAACCGTATATCCCTCTAATCTGCACCTTGAAAATTTCCAATTTTGAAACTTCACTTGAAATCATGGAATGAGCCAGCTGGTCATAGTGTGGCATTTTATAAAATTGGTCTCTTTTTGTATTTTCCAACCGTATATCCCTCTAATCTGCAGCTTGCAAATTTCCAAATTTGAAACTTTACTTGACATCATGGAATGAGCCAGCTGGTCATAGTGTGGCATCTTATAAAATTGGTCTCTTTTTGTATTTTCCAACCGTATATCCCTCTAATCTGCAGCTTGCAAATTTCCAAATTTGAAACTTTACTTGACATCATGGAATGAGCCAGCTGGTCACAGTGTGGCATTTTATAAAATTGGTCTCTTTTTGTATTTTCCAACCGTATATCCCTCTAATCTGCAGCTTGCAAATTTCCAAATTTGAAACTTTACTTGACATCATGGAATGAGCCAGCTGGTCATAGTGTGGCATCTTATAAAATTGGTCTCTTTTTGTATTTTCCAACCGTATATCCCTCTAATCTGCAGCTTGCAAATTTCCAAATTTGAAACTTTACTTGACATCATGGAATGAGCCAGCTGGTCATAGTGTGGCATCTTATAAAATTGGTCTCTTTTTGTATTTTCCAACCGTATATCCCTCTAATCTGCAGCTTGCAAATTTCCAAATTTGAAACTTTACTTGACATCATGGAATGAGACAGCTGGTCACAGTGTGGCATTTTATAAAATTGGTCTCTTTTTGTATTTTCCAACCGTATATCCCTCTAATCTGCAGCTTGCAAATTTCCAAATTTGAAACTTTACTTGACATCATGGAATGAGCCAGCTGGTCACAGTGTGGCATTTTATAAAATTGGTCTCTTTTTGTATTTTCCAACCGTATATCCCTCTAATCTGCAGCTTGCAAATTTCCAAATTTGAAACTTTACTTGACATCATGGAATGAGACAGCTGGTCACAGTGTGGCATTTTATAAAATTGGTCTCTTTTTGTATTTTCCAACCGTATATCCCTCTAATCTGCAGCTTGCAAATTTCCAATTTTGAAACTTCACTTGACATCATGGAATGAGCCAGCTGGTCATAGTGTGGCATTTTATAAAATTGGTCTCTTTTTGTATTTTCCAACCGTATATCCCTCTAATCTGCAGCTTGCAAATTTCCAAATTTGAAACTTCACTAGACATCATGGAATGAGCCAGTTGGTCATAGTGTGGCATTTTATAAAATTGGTCTCTTTTTGTATTTTCCAACCGTATATCCCTCTAATCTGCAGCTTGCAAATTTCCAATTTTGAAACTTCACTTGACATCATGGAATGAGCCAGCTGGCCGTAGTGTGGCATTTTATAAAATTGGTCTCTTTTTGTATTTTCCAACCGTATATCCCTCTAATCTGCAGCTTGCAAATTTCCAAATTTGAAACTTTACTTGACATCATGAAATGAGCCAGCTGGTCACAGTGTGGCATTTTATAAAATTGGTCTCTTTTTGTATTTTCCAACCGTATATCCCTCTAATCTGCAGCTTGCAAATTTCCAAATTTGAAACTTTACTTGACATCATGGAATGAGCCAGCTGGTCATAGTGTGGCATCTTATAAAATTGGTCTCTTTTTGTATTTTCCAACCGTATATCCCTCTAATCTGCAGCTTGCAAATTTCCAATTTTGAAACATCACTTGACATCATGGAATGAGCCAGCTGGTCATAGTGTGGCATTTTATAAAATTGGTCTCTTTTTGTATTTTCCAACCGTATATCCCTCTAATCTGCAGCTTGCAAATTTCCAAATTTGAAACTTTACTTGACATCATGGAATGAGCCAGCTGGTCATAGTGTGGCATCTTATAAAATTGGTCTCTTTTTGTATTTTCCAACCGTATATCCCTCTAATCTGCAGCTTGCAAATTTCCAATTTTGAAACATCACTTGACATCATGGAATGAGCCAGCTGGTCATAGTGTGGCATTTTATAAAATTGGTCTCTTTTTGTATTTTCCAACCGTATATCCCTCTAATCTGCAGCTTGCAAATTTCCAAATTTGAAACTTTACTTGACATCATGGAATGAGCCAGCTGGTCATAGTGTGGCATCTTATAAAATTGGTCTCTTTTTGTATTTTCCAACCGTATATCCCTCTAATCTGCAGCTTGCAAATTTCCAAATTTGAAACTTTACTTGACATCATGGAATGAGCCAGCTGGTCATAGTGTGGCATCTTATAAAATTGGTCTCTTTTTGTATTTTCCAACCGTATATCCCTCTAATCTGCAGCTTGCAAATTTCCAATTTTGAAACATCACTTGACATCATGGAATGAGCCAGCTGGTCATAGTGTGGCATTTTATAAAATTGGTCTCTTTTTGTATTTTCCAACCGTATATCCCTCTAATCTGCAGCTTGCAAATTTCCAAATTTGAAACTTTACTTGACATCATGGAATGAGCCAGCTGGTCATAGTGTGGCATCTTATAAAATTGGTCTCTTTTTGTATTTTCCAACCGTATATCCCTCTAATCTGCAGCTTGCAAATTTCCAATTTTGAAACATCACTTGACATCATGGAATGAGCCAGCTGGTCATAGTGTGGCATTTTATAAAATTGGTCTCTTTTTGTATTTTCCAACCGTATATCCCTCTAATCTGCAGCTTGCAAATTTCCAATTTTGAAACATCACTTGACATCATGGAATGAGCCAGCTGGTCATAGTGTGGCATTTTATAAAATTGGTCTCTTTTTGTATTTTCCAACCGTATATCCCTCTAATCTGCAGCTTGCAAATTTCCAAATTTGAAACTTTACTTGACATCATGGAATGAGCCAGCTGGTCATAGTGTGGCATTTTATAAAATTGGTCTCTTTTTGTATTTTCCAACCGTATATCCCTCTAATCTGCAGCTTGCAAATTTCCAATTTTGAAACATCACTTGACATCATGGAATGAGCCAGCTGGTCATAGTTTGGCATTTTATAAAATTGGTCTCTTTTTGTATTTTCCAACCGTATATCCCTCTAATCTGCAGCTTGCAAATTTCCAAATTTGAAACTTTACTTGACATCATGGAATGAGCCAGCTGGTCATAGTGTGGCATCTTATAAAATTGGTCTCTTTTTGTATTTTCCAACCGTATATCCCTCTAATCTGCAGCTTGCAAATTTCCAATTTTGAAACATCACTTGACATCATGGAATGAGCCAGCTGGTCATAGTGTGGCATTTTATAAAATTGGTCTCTTTTTGTATTTTCCAACCGTATATTCCTCTAATCTGCAGCTTGCAAATTTCCAAATTTGAAACTTCACTTGACATCATGGAATGAGCCAGCTGGTCATAGTGTGGCATTTTATAAAATTGGTCTCTTTTTGTATTTTCCAACCGTATATCCCTCTAATCTGCAGCTTGCAAATTTCCAATTTTGAAACTTCACTTGACATCATGGAATGAGCCAGCTGGTCACAGTGTGGCATTTTATAAAATTGGGCTCTTTTTGTATTTTCCAACCGTATATCCCTCTAATCTGCACCTTGCAAATTTCCAATTTTGAAACTTCACTTGACATCATGGAATGAGCCAGCTGGTCATAGTGTGGCATTTTATAAAATTGGTCTCTTTTTGTATTTTCCAACCGTATATCCCTCTAATCTGCAGCTTGCAAATTTCCAAATTTGAAACTTTACTTGACATCATGGAATGAGCCAGCTGGTCATAGTGTGGCATCTTATAAAATTGGTCTCTTTTTGTATTTTCCAACCGTATATCCCTCTAATCTGCAGCTTGCAAATTTCCAATTTTGAAACATCACTTGACATCATGGAATGAGCCAGCTGGTCACAGTGTGGCATTTTATAAAATTGGTCTCTTTTTGTATTTTCCAACCGTATATCCCTCTAATCTGCAGCTTGCAAATTTCCAAATTTGAAACTTTACTTGACATCATGGAATGAGCCAGCTGGTCATAGTGTGGCATCTTATAAAATTGGTCTCTTTTTGTATTTTCCAACCGTATATCCCTCTAATCTGCAGCTTGCAAATTTCCAAATTTGAAACTTTACTTGACATCATGGAATGAGCCAGCTGGTCACAGTGTGGCATTTTATAAAATTGGTCTCTTTTTGTATTTTCCAACCGTATATCCCTCTAATCTGCAGCTTGCAAATTTCCAAATTTGAAACTTTACTTGACATCATGGAATGAGACAGCTGGTCACAGTGTGGCATTTTATAAAATTGGTCTCTTTTTGTATTTTCCAACCGTATATCCCTCTAATCTGCAGCTTGCAAATTTCCAATTTTGAAACTTCACTTGACATCATGGAATGAGCCAGCTGGTCATAGTGTGGCATTTTATAAAATTGGTCGATGTTTGTACTTTCCAACCGTATATCCCTCTAATCTGCAGCTTGCAAATTTCCAATTTTGAAACTTCACTTGACATCATGGAATGAGCCAGCTGGTCACAGTGTGGCATTTTATAAAATTGGTCTCTTTTTGTATTTTTCAACCGTATATCCCTCTAATCTGCAGCTTGCAAATTTCCAATTTTGAAACTTCACTTGACATCATGGAATGAGCCAGCTGGTCACAGTGTGGCATTTTATAAAATTGGTCTCTTTTTGTATTTTCCAACCGTATATCCCTCTAATCTGCAGCTTGCAAATTTCCAAATTTGAAACTTTACTTGACATCATGGAATGAGCCAGCTGGTCATAGTGTGGCATCTTATAAAATTGGTCTCTTTTTGTATTTTCCAACCGTATATCCCTCTAATCTGCAGCTTGCAAATTTCCAAATTTGAAACTTTACTTGACATCATGGAATGAGCCAGCTGGTCACAGTGTGGCATTTTATAAAATTGGTCTCTTTTTGTATTTTCCAACCGTATATCCCTCTAATCTGCAGCTTGCAAATTTCCAAATTTGAAACTTTACTTGACATCATGGAATGAGCCAGCTGGTCACAGTGTGGCATTTTATAAAATTGGTCTCTTTTTGTATTTTCCAACCGTATATCCCTCTAATCTGCAGCTTGCAAATTTCCAAATTTGAAACTTTACTTGACATCATGGAATGAGCCAGCTGGTCACAGTGTGGCATTTTATAAAATTGGTCTCTTTTTGTATTTTCCAACCGTATATCCCTCTAATCTGCAGCTTGCAAATTTCCAAATTTGAAACTTTACTTGACATCATGGAATGAGACAGCTGGTCACAGTGTGGCATTTTATAAAATTGGTCTCTTTTTGTATTTTCCAACCGTATATCCCTCTAATCTGCAGCTTGCAAATTTCCAATTTTGAAACTTCACTTGACATCATGGAATGAGCCAGCTGGTCATAGTGTGGCATTTTATAAAATTGGTCTCTTTTTGTATTTTCCAACCGTATATCCCTCTAATCTGCAGCTTGCAAATTTCCAAATTTGAAACTTTACTTGACATCATGAAATGAGCCAGCTGGTCACAGTGTGGCATTTTATAAAATTGGTCTCTTTTTGTATTTTCCAACCGTATATCCCTCTAATCTGCAGCTTGCAAATTTCCAAATTTGAAACTTTACTTGACATCATGGAATGAGACAGCTGGTCACAGTGTGGCATTTTATAAAATTGGTCTCTTTTTGTATTTTCCAACCGTATATCCCTCTAATCTGCAGCTTGCAAATTTCCAATTTTGAAACTTCACTTGACATCATGGAATGAGCCAGCTGGTCACAGTGTGGCATTTTATAAAATTGGTCTCTTTTTGTATTTTCCAACCGTATATCCCTCTAATCTGCACCTTGCAAATTTCCAATTTTGAAACTTCACTTGACATCATGGAATGAGCCAGCTGGTCATAGTGTGGCATCTTATAAAATTGGTCTCTTTTTGTATTTTCCAACCGTATATCCCTCTAATCTGCAGCTTGCAAATTTCCAAATTTGAAACTTTACTTGACATCATGGAATGAGCCAGCTGGTCACAGTGTGGCATTTTATAAAATTGGTCTCTTTTTGTATTTTCCAACCGTATATCCCTCTAATCTGCAGCTTGCAAATTTCCAAATTTGAAACTTTACTTGACATCATGGAATGAGCCAGCTGGTCACAGTGTGGCATTTTATAAAATTGGTCTCTTTTTGTATTTTCCAACCGTATATCCCTCTAATCTGCAGCTTGCAAATTTCCAAATTTGAAACTTTACTTGACATCATGGAATGAGCCAGCTGGTCACAGTGTGGCATTTTATAAAATTGGTCTCTTTTTGTATTTTCCAACCGTATATCCCTCTAATCTGCAGCTTGCAAATTTCCAAATTTGAAACTTTACTTGACATCATGGAATGAGACAGCTGGTCACAGTGTGGCATTTTATAAAATTGGTCTCTTTTTGTATTTTCCAACCGTATATCCCTCTAATCTGCAGCTTGCAAATTTCCAATTTTGAAACTTCACTTGACATCATGGAATGAGCCAGCTGGTCATAGTGTGGCATTTTATAAAATTGGTCTCTTTTTGTATTTTCCAACCGTATATCCATCTAATCTGCAGCTTGCAAATTTCCAAATTTGAAACTTTACTTGACATCATGAAATGAGCCAGCTGGTCACAGTGTGGCATTTTATAAAATTGGTCTCTTTTTGTATTTTCCAACCGTATATCCCTCTAATCTGCAGCTTGCAAATTTCCAAATTTGAAACTTTACTTGACATCATGGAATGAGCCAGCTGGTCACAGTGTGGCATTTTATAAAATTGGTCTCTTTTTGTATTTTCCAACCGTATATCCCTCTAATCTGCAGCTTGCAAATTTCCAAATTTGAAACTTTACTTGACATCATGGAATGAGCCAGCTGGTCATAGTGTGGCATCTTATAAAATTGGTCTCTTTTTGTATTTTCCAACCGTATATCCCTCTAATCTGCAGCTTGCAAATTTCCAAATTTGAAACTTTACTTGACATCATGGAATGAGCCAGCTGGTCACAGTGTGGCATTTTATAAAATTGGTCTCTTTTTGTATTTTCCAACCGTATATCCCTCTAATCTGCAGCTTGCAAATTTCCAAATTTGAAACTTTACTTGACATCATGGAATGAGACAGCTGGTCACAGTGTGGCATTTTATAAAATTGGTCTCTTTTTGTATTTTCCAACCGTATATCCCTCTAATCTGCAGCTTGCAAATTTCCAAATTTGAAACTTCACTTGACATCATGGAATGAGCCAGCTGGTCACAGTGTGGCATTTTATAAAATTGGTCTCTTTTTGTATTTTCCAACCGTATATCCCTCTAATCTGCAGCTTGCAAATTTCCAATTTTGAAACTTCACGTGACATCATGGAATGAGTCAGCTGGTCACAGTGTGGCATTTTATAAAATTGATCTCTTTTTGTATTTTCCAACCGTATATCCCTCTAATCTGCAGCTTGCAAATTTCCAATTTTGAAACTTCACTTGACATCATGGAATGAGCCAGCTGGTCACAGTGTGGCATTTTATAAAATTGGTCTCTTTTTGTATTTTCCAACCGTATATCCCTCTAATCTGCACCTTGCAAATTTCCAATTTTGAAACTTCACTTGACATCATGGAATGAGCCAGCTGGTCATAGTGTGGCATCTTATAAAATTGGTCTCTTTTTGTATTTTCCAACCGTATATCCCTCTAATCTGCAGCTTGCAAATTTCCAAATTTGAAACTTTACTTGACATCATGGAATGAGCCAGCTGGTCACAGTGTGGCATTTTATAAAATTGGTCTCTTTTTGTATTTTCCAACCGTATATCCCTCTAATCTGCAGCTTGCAAATTTCCAAATTTGAAACTTTACTTGACATCATGGAATGAGCCAGCTGGTCACAGTGTGGCATTTTATAAAATTGGTCTCTTTTTGTATTTTCCAACCGTATATCCCTCTAATCTGCAGCTTGCAAATTTCCAAATTTGAAACTTTACTTGACATCATGGAATGAGCCAGCTGGTCACAGTGTGGCATTTTATAAAATTGGTCTCTTTTTGTATTTTCCAACCGTATATCCCTCTAATCTGCAGCTTGCAAATTTCCAAATTTGAAACTTTACTTGACATCATGGAATGAGACAGCTGGTCACAGTGTGGCATTTTATAAAATTGGTCTCTTTTTGTATTTTCCAACCGTATATCCCTCTAATCTGCAGCTTGCAAATTTCCAATTTTGAAACTTCACTTGACATCATGGAATGAGCCAGCTGGTCATAGTGTGGCATTTTATAAAATTGGTCTCTTTTTGTATTTTCCAACCGTATATCCCTCTAATCTGCAGCTTGCAAATTTCCAAATTTGAAACTTTACTTGACATCATGAAATGAGCCAGCTGGTCACAGTGTGGCATTTTATAAAATTGGTCTCTTTTTGTATTTTCCAACCGTATATCCCTCTAATCTGCAGCTTGCAAATTTCCAAATTTGAAACTTTACTTGACATCATGGAATGAGCCAGCTGGTCACAGTGTGGCATTTTATAAAATTGGTCTCTTTTTGTATTTTCCAACCGTATATCCCTCTAATCTGCAGCTTGCAAATTTCCAAATTTGAAACTTTACTTGACATCATGGAATGAGCCAGCTGGTCATAGTGTGGCATCTTATAAAATTGGTCTCTTTTTGTATTTTCCAACCGTATATCCCTCTAATCTGCAGCTTGCAAATTTCCAAATTTGAAACTTTACTTGACATCATGGAATGAGCCAGCTGGTCACAGTGTGGCATTTTATAAAATTGGTCTCTTTTTGTATTTTCCAACCGTATATCCCTCTAATCTGCAGCTTGCAAATTTCCAAATTTGAAACTTTACTTGACATCATGGAATGAGACAGCTGGTCACAGTGTGGCATTTTATAAAATTGGTCTCTTTTTGTATTTTCCAACCGTATATCCCTCTAATCTGCAGCTTGCAAATTTCCAAATTTGAAACTTCACTTGACATCATGGAATGAGCCAGCTGGTCACAGTGTGGCATTTTATAAAATTGGTCTCTTTTTGTATTTTCCAACCGTATATCCCTCTAATCTGCAGCTTGCAAATTTCCAATTTTGAAACTTCACTTGACATCATGGAATGAGCCAGCTGGTCACAGTGTGGCATTTTATAAAATTGATCTCTTTTTGTATTTTCCAACCGTATATCCCTCTAATCTGCAGCTTGCAAATTTCCAATTTTGAAACTTCACTTGACATCATGGAATGAGCCAGCTGGTCACAGTGTGGCATTTTATAAAATTGGTCTCTTTTTGTATTTTCCAACCGTATATCCCTCTAATCTGCAGCTTGCAAATTTCCAAATTTGAAACTTTACTTGACATCATGGAATGAGCCAGCTGGTCATAGTGTGGCATCTTATAAAATTGGTCTCTTTTTGTATTTTCCAACCGTATATCCCTCTAATCTGCAGCTTGCAAATTTCCAAATTTGAAACTTTACTTGACATCATGGAATGAGCCAGCTGGTCACAGTGTGGCATTTTATAAAATTGGTCTCTTTTTGTATTTTCCAACCGTATATCCCTCTAATCTGCAGCTTGCAAATTTCCAAATTTGAAACTTTACTTGACATCATGGAATGAGCCAGCTGGTCACAGTGTGGCATTTTATAAAATTGGTCTCTTTTTGTATTTTCCAACCGTATATCCCTCTAATCTGCAGCTTGCAAATTTCCAAATTTGAAACTTTACTTGACATCATGGAATGAGCCAGCTGGTCACAGTGTGGCATTTTATAAAATTGGTCTCTTTTTGTATTTTCCAACCGTATATCCCTCTAATCTGCAGCTTGCAAATTTCCAATTTTGAAACTTTACTTGACATCATGGAATGAGACAGCTGGTCACAGTGTGGCATTTTATAAAATTGGTCTCTTTTTGTATTTTCCAACCGTATATCCCTCTAATCTGCAGCTTGCAAATTTCCAATTTTGAAACTTCACTTGACATCATGGAATGAGCCAGCTGGTCATATTGTGGCATCTTATAAAATTGGTCTCTTTTTGTATTTTCCAACCGTATATCCCTCTAATCTGCAGCTTGCAAATTTCCAAATTTGAAACTTTACTTGACATCATGGAATGAGCCAGCTGGTCACAGTGTGGCATTTTATAAAATTGGTCTCTTTTTGTATTTTCCAACCGTATATCCCTCTAATCTGCAGCTTGCAAATTTCCAATTTTGAAACTTCACTTGACATCATGGAATGAGCCAGCTGGTCATATTGTGGCATCTTATAAAATTGGTCTCTTTTTGTATTTTCCAACCGTATATCCCTCTAATCTGCAGCTTGCAAATTTCCAAATTTGAAACTTTACTTGACATCATGGAATGAGACAGCTGGTCACAGTGTGGCATTTTATAAAATTGGTCTCTTTTTGTATTTTCCAACCGTATATCCCTCTAATCTGCAGCTTGCAAATTTCCAATTTTGAAACTTCACTTGACATCATGGAATGAGCCAGCTGGTCATAGTGTGGCATTTTATAAAATTGGTCTCTTTTTGTATTTTCCAACCGTATATCCCTCTAATCTGCAGCTTGCAAATTTCCAAATTTGAAACTTCACTTGACATCATGGAATGAGCCAGTTGGTCATAGTGTGGCATTTTATAAAATTGGTCTCTTTTTGTATTTTCCAACCGTATATCCCTCTAATCTGCAGCTTGCAAATTTCCAATTTTGAAACTTCACTTGACATCATGGAATGAGCCAGCTGGCCGTAGTGTGGCATTTTATAAAATTGGTCTCTTTTTGTATTTTCCAACCGTATATCCCTCTAATCTGCAGCTTGCAAATTTCCAAATTTGAAACTTTACTTGACATCATGAAATGAGCCAGCTGGTCACAGTGTGGCATTTTATAAAATTGGTCTCTTTTTGTATTTTCCAACCGTATATCCCTCTAATCTGCAGCTTGCAAATTTCCAAATTTGAAACTTTACTTGACATCATGGAATGAGCCAGCTGGTCACAGTGTGGCATTTTATAAAATTGGTCTCTTTTTGTATTTTCCAACCGTATATCCCTCTAATCTGCAGCTTGCAAATTTCCAAATTTGAAACTTTACTTGACATCATGGAATGAGACAGCTGGTCACAGTGTGGCATTTTATAAAATTGGTCTCTTTTTGTATTTTCCAACCGTATATCCCTCTAATCTGCAGCTTGCAAATTTCCAATTTTGAAACTTCACTTGACATCATGGAATGAGCCAGCTGGCCGTAGTGTGGCATTTTATAAAATTGGTCTCTTTTTGTATTTTCCAACCGTATATCCCTCTAATCTGCAGCTTGCAAATTTCCAAATTTGAAACTTTACTTGACATCATGAAATGAGCCAGCTGGTCACAGTGTGGCATTTTATAAAATTGGTCTCTTTTTGTATTTTCCAACCGTATATCCCTCTAATCTGCAGCTTGCAAATTTCCAAATTTGAAACTTTACTTGACATCATGGAATGAGCCAGCTGGTCACAGTGTGGCATTTTATAAAATTGGTCTCTTTTTGTATTTTCCAACCGTATATCCCTCTAATCTGCAGCTTGCAAATTTCCAAATTTGAAACTTTACTTGACATCATGGAATGAGCCAGCTGGTCATAGTGTGGCATCTTATAAAATTGGTCTCTTTTTGTATTTTCCAACCGTATATCCCTCTAATCTGCAGCTTGCAAATTTCCAATTTTGAAACATCACTTGACATCATGGAATGAGCCAGCTGGTCATAGTGTGGCATTTTATAAAATTGGTCTCTTTTTGTATTTTCCAACCGTATATCCCTCTAATCTGCAGCTTGCAAATTTCCAAATTTGAAACTTCACTTGACATCATGGAATGAGCCAGCTGGTCATAGTGTGGCATCTTATAAAATTGGTCTCTTTTTGTATTTTCCAACCGTATATCCCTCTAATCTGCAGCTTGCAAACTTCCAATTTTGAAACTTCACTTGACATCATGGAATGAGCCAGCTGGTCATAGTGTGGCATTTTATAAAATTGGTCTCTTTTTGTATTTTCCAACCGTATATCCCTCTAATCTGCAGCTTGCAAATTTCCAAATTTGAAACTTTACTTGACATCATGGAATGAGCCAGCTGGTCATAGTGTGGCATCTTATAAAATTGGTCTCTTTTTGTATTTTCCAACCGTATATCCCTCTAATCTGCAGCTTGCAAATTTCCAAATTTGAAACTTTACTTGACATCATGGAATGAGACAGCTGGTCACAGTGTGGCATTTTATAAAATTGGTCTCTTTTTGTATTTTCCAACCGTATATCCCTCTAATCTGCAGCTTGCAAATTTCCAATTTTGAAACTTCACTTGACATCATGGAATGAGCCAGCTGGTCATAGTGTGGCATTTTATAAAATTGGTCTCTTTTTGTATTTTCCAACCGTATATCCCTCTAATCTGCAGCTTGCAAATTTCCAAATTTGAAACTTTACTTGACATCATGAAATGAGCCAGCTGGTCACAGTGTGGCATTTTATAAAATTGGTCTCTTTTTGTATTTTCCAACCGTATATCCCTCTAATCTGCAGCTTGCAAATTTCCAAATTTGAAACTTTACTTGACATCATGGAATGAGCCAGCTGGTCACAGTGTGGCATTTTATAAAATTGGTCTCTTTTTGTATTTTCCAACCGTATATCCCTCTAATCTGCAGCTTGCAAATTTCCAAATTTGAAACTTTACTTGACATCATGGAATGAGCCAGCTGGTCATAGTGTGGCATCTTATAAAATTGGTCTCTTTTTGTATTTTCCAACCGTATATCCCTCTAATCTGCAGCTTGCAAATTTCCAAATTTGAAACTTTACTTGACATCATGGAATGAGCCAGCTGGTCACAGTGTGGCATTTTATAAAATTGGTCTCTTTTTGTATTTTCCAACCGTATATCCCTCTAATCTGCAGCTTGCAAATTTCCAAATTTGAAACTTTACTTGACATCATGGAATGAGACAGCTGGTCACAGTGTGGCATTTTATAAAATTGGTCTCTTTTTGTATTTTCCAACCGTATATCCCTCTAATCTGCAGCTTGCAAATTTCCAAATTTGAAACTTCACTTGACATCATGGAATGAGCCAGCTGGTCACAGTGTGGCATTTTATAAAATTGGTCTCTTTTTGTATTTTCCAACCGTATATCCCTCTAATCTGCAGCTTGCAAATTTCCAATTTTGAAACTTCACTTGACATCATGGAATGAGTCAGCTGGTCACAGTGTGGCATTTTATAAAATTGATCTCTTTTTGTATTTTCCAACCGTATATCCCTCTAATCTGCAGCTTGCAAATTTCCAATTTTGAAACTTCACTTGACATCATGGAATGAGCCAGCTGGTCACAGTGTGGCATTTTATAAAATTGGTCTCTTTTTGTATTTTCCAACCGTATATCCCTCTAATCTGCACCTTGCAAATTTCCAATTTTGAAACTTCACTTGACATCATGGAATGAGCCAGCTGGTCATAGTGTGGCATCTTATAAAATTGGTCTCTTTTTGTATTTTCCAACCGTATATCCCTCTAATCTGCAGCTTGCAAATTTCCAAATTTGAAACTTTACTTGACATCATGGAATGAGCCAGCTGGTCACAGTGTGGCATTTTATAAAATTGGTCTCTTTTTGTATTTTCCAACCGTATATCCCTCTAATCTGCAGCTTGCAAATTTCCAAATTTGAAACTTTACTTGACATCATGGAATGAGCCAGCTGGTCACAGTGTGGCATTTTATAAAATTGGTCTCTTTTTGTATTTTCCAACCGTATATCCCTCTAATCTGCAGCTTGCAAATTTCCAAATTTGAAACTTTACTTGACATCATGGAATGAGACAGCTGGTCACAGTGTGGCATTTTATAAAATTGGTCTCTTTTTGTATTTTCCAACCGTATATCCCTCTAATCTGCAGCTTGCAAATTTCCAATTTTGAAACTTTACTTGACATCATGGAATGAGACAGCTGGTCACAGTGTGGCATCTTATAAAATTGGTCTCTTTTTGTATTTTCCAACCGTATATCCCTCTAATCTGCAGCTTGCAAATTTCCAATTTTGAAACTTTACTTGACATCATGGAATGAGCCAGCTGGTCATAGTGTGGCATCTTATAAAATTGGTCTCTTTTTGTATTTTCCAACCGTATATCCCTCTAATCTGCAGCTTGCAAATTTCCAAATTTGAAACTTTACTTGACATCATGGAATGAGCCAGCTGGTCACAGTGTGGCATTTTATAAAATTGGTCTCTTTTTGTATTTTCCAACCGTATATCCCTCTAATCTGCAGCTTGCAAATTTCCAAATTTGAAACTTTACTTGACATCATGGAATGAGACAGCTGGTCACAGTGTGGCATTTTATAAAATTGGTCTCTTTTTGTATTTTCCAACCGTATATCCCTCTAATCTGCAGCTTGCAAATTTCCAATTTTGAAACTTCACTTGACATCATGGAATGAGCCAGCTGGTCATAGTGTGGCATTTTATAAAATTGGTCTCTTTTTGTATTTTCCAACCGTATATCCCTCTAATCTGCAGCTTGCAAATTTCCAAATTTGAAACTTTACTTGACATCATGGAATGAGCCAGCTGGTCACAGTGTGGCATTTTATAAAATTGGTCTCTTTTTGTATTTTCCAACCGTATATCCCTCTAATCTGCAGCTTGCAAATTTCCAAATTTGAAACTTTACTTGACATCATGGAATGAGACAGCTGGTCACAGTGTGGCATTTTATAAAATTGGTCTCTTTTTGTATTTTCCAACCGTATATCCCTCTAATCTGCAGCTTGCAAATTTCCAAATTTGAAACTTCACTTGACATCATGGAATGAGCCAGCTGGTCACAGTGTGGCATTTTATAAAATTGGTCTCTTTTTGTATTTTCCAACCGTATATCCCTCTAATCTGCAGCTTGCAAATTTCCAATTTTGAAACTTCACTTGACATCATGGAATGAGCCAGCTGGTCACAGTGTGGCATTTTATAAAATTGATCTCTTTTTGTATTTTCCAACCGTATATCCCTCTAATCTGCAGCTTGCAAATTTCCAATTTTGAAACTTCACTTGACATCATGGAATGAGCCAGCTGGTCACAGTGTGGCATTTTATAAAATTGGTCTCTTTTTGTATTTTCCAACCGTATATCCCTCTAATCTGCAGCTTGCAAATTTCCAAATTTGAAACTTTACTTGACATCATGGAATGAGCCAGCTGGTCACAGTGTGGCATTTTATAAAATTGGTCTCTTTTTGTATTTTCCAACCGTATATCCCTCTAATCTGCAGCTTGCAAATTTCCAAATTTGAAACTTTACTTGACATCATGGAATGAGCCAGCTGGTCACAGTGTGGCATTTTATAAAATTGGTCTCTTTTTGTATTTTCCAACCGTATATCCCTCTAATCTGCAGCTTGCAAATTTCCAAATTTGAAACTTTACTTGACATCATGGAATGAGACAGCTGGTCACAGTGTGGCATTTTATAAAATTGGTCTCTTTTTGTATTTTCCAACCGTATATCCCTCTAATCTGCAGCTTGCAAACTTCCAATTTTGAAACTTCACTTGACATCATGGAATGAGCCAGCTGGTCATAGTGTGGCATTTTATAAAATTGGTCTCTTTTTGTATTTTCCAACCGTATATCCCTCTAATCTGCAGCTTGCAAATTTCCAAATTTGAAACTTTACTTGACATCATGGAATGAGCCAGCTGGTCATAGTGTGGCATCTTATAAAATTGGTCTCTTTTTGTATTTTCCAACCGTATATCCCTCTAATCTGCAGCTTGCAAATTTCCAATTTTGAAACATCACTTGACATCATGGAATGAGCCAGCTGGTCATAGTGTGGCATTTTATAAAATTGGTCTCTTTTTGTATTTTCCAACCGTATATCCCTCTAATCTGCAGCTTGCAAATTTCCAAATTTGAAACTTCACTTGACATCATGGAATGAGCCAGCTGGTCATAGTGTGGCATTTTATAAAATTGGTCTCTTTTTGTATTTTCCAACCGTATATCCCTCTAATCTGCAGCTTGCAAATTTCCAAATTTGAAACTTCACTTGACATCATGGAATGAGCCAGCTGGCCATAGTGTGGCATTTTATAAAATTGGTCTCTTTTTGTATTTTCCAACCGTATATCCCTCTAATCTGCAGCTTGCAAATTTCCAAATTTGAAACTTTACTTGACATCATGGAATGAGCCAGCTGGTCATAGTGTGGCATCTTATAAAATTGGTCTCTTTTTGTATTTTCCAACCGTATATCCCTCTAATCTGCAGCTTGCAAATTTCCAAATTTGAAACTTTACTTGACATCATGGAATGAGCCAGCTGGTCACAGTGTGGCATTTTATAAAATTGGTCTCTTTTTGTATTTTCCAACCGTATATCCCTCTAATCTGCAGCTTGCAAATTTCCAAATTTGAAACTTTACTTGACATCATGGAATGAGACAGCTGGTCACAGTGTGGCATTTTATAAAATTGGTCTCTTTTTGTATTTTCCAACCGTATATCCCTCTAATCTGCAGCTTGCAAATTTCCAATTTTGAAACTTCACTTGACATCATGGAATGAGCCAGCTGGTCATAGTGTGGCATTTTATAAAATTGGTCTCTTTTTGTATTTTCCAACCGTATATCCCTCTAATCTGCAGCTTGCAAATTTCCAATTTTGAAACTTCACTTGACATCATGGAATGAGCCAGCTGGTCATAGTGTGGCATTTTATAAAATTGGTCTCTTTTTGTATTTTCCAACCGTATATCCCTCTAATCTGCACCTTGCAAATTTCCAATTTTGAAACTTCACTTGACATCATGGAATGAGCCAGCTGGTCATAGTGTGGCATTTTATAAAATTGGTCTCTTTTTGTATTTTCCAACCGTATATCCCTCTAATCTGCAGCTTGCAAATTTCCAAATTTGAAACTTCACTTGACATCATGGAATGAGCCAGCTGGTCACAGTGTGGCATTTTATAAAATTGGTCTCTTTTTGTATTTTCCAACCGTATATCCCTCTAATCTGCAGCTTGCAAATTTCCAATTTTGAAACTTCACTTGACATCATGGAATGAGCCAGCTGGTCATATTGTGGCATCTTATAAAATTGGTCTCTTTTTGTATTTTCCAACCGTATATCCCTCTAATCTGCAGCTTGCAAATTTCCAAATTTGAAACTTTACTTGACATCATGGAATGAGCCAGCTGGTCATAGTGTGGCATTTTATAAAATTGGTCGATGTTTGTACTTTCCAACCGTATATCCCTCTAATCTGCAGCTTGCAAATTTCCAAATTTGAAACTTTACTTGACATCATGGAATGAGCCAGCTGGTCATAGTGTGGCATCTTATAAAATTGGTCTCTTTTTGTATTTTCCAACCGTATATCCCTCTAATCTGCAGCTTGCAAATTTCCAAATTTGAAACTTTACTTGACATCATGGAATGAGCCAGCTGGTCATAGTGTGGGATCTTATAAAATTGGTCTCTTTTTGTATTTTCCAACCGTATATCCCTCTAATCTGCAGCTTGCAAATTTCCAAATTTGAAACTTTACTTGACATCATGGAATGAGCCAGCTGGTCATAGTGTGGCATTTTATAAAATTGGTCGATGTTTGTACTTTCCAACCGTATATCCCTCCAATCTGCAGCTAGCAAATTTCCAAATTTGAAATATCACGGGATTTCATGGAAAGGGCCACTTGGTCATTGGTCATTTTATAAAATTGGTCTCTTTTTGTATTTTCCAACCGTATATCCCTCTAATCTGCAGCTTGCAAATTTCCAATTTTGAAACTTCACTTGACATCATGGAATGAGCCAGCTGGTCATAGTGTGGCATCTTATAAAATTGGTCTCTTTTTGTATTTTCCAACCGTATATCCCTTTAATCTGCAGCTTGCAAATTTCCAAATTTGAAACTTCACTTGACATCATGGAATGAGCCAGCTGGTCACAGTGTGGCATCTTATAAAATTGGTCTCTTTTTGTATTTTCCAACCGTATATCCCTTGTGGCATTTTATAAAATTGGTCTCTTTTTGTATTTTCCAACCGTATATCCCTCTAATCTGCAGCTTGCAAATTTCCAATTTTGAAACTTCACTTGACATCATGGAATGAGCCAGCTGGTCATAGTGTGGCATTTTATAAAATTGGTCTCTTTTTGTATTTTCCAACCGTATATCCCTCTAATCTGCAGCTTGCAAATTTCCAAATTTGAAACTTTACTTGACATCATGGAATGAGCCAGCTGGTCATAGTGTGGCATCTTATAAAATTGGTCTCTTTTTGTATTTTCCAACCGTATATCCCTTTAATCTGCAGCTTGCAAATTTCCAATTTTGAAACTTCACTTGACATCATGGAATGAGCCAGCTGGTCATAGTGTGGCATTTTATAAAATTGGTCTCTTTTTGTATTTTCCAACCGTATATCCCTCTAATCTGCAGCTTGCAAATTTCCAATTTTGAAACTTCACTTGACATCATGGAATGAGCCAGCTGGTCACAGTGTGGCATTTTATAAAATTGATCTCTTTTTGTATTTTCCAACCGTATATCCCTCTAATCTGCAGCTTGCAAATTTCCAATTTTGAAACTTCACTTGACATCATGGAATGAGCCAGCTGGTCACAGTGTGGCATTTTATAAAATTGGTCTCTTTTTGTATTTTCCAACCGTATATCCCTCTAATCTGCAGCTTGCAAATTTCCAAATTTGAAACTTTACTTGACATCATGGAATGAGCCAGCTGGTCATAGTGTGGCATCTTATAAAATTGGTCTCTTTTTGTATTTTCCAACCGTATATCCCTCTAATCTGCAGCTTGCAAATTTCCAAATTTGAAACTTTACTTGACATCATGGAATGAGCCAGCTGGTCACAGTGTGGCATTTTATAAAATTGGTCTCTTTTTGTATTTTCCAACCGTATATCCCTCTAATCTGCAGCTTGCAAATTTCCAAATTTGAAACTTTACTTGACATCATGGAATGAGCCAGCTGGTCACAGTGTGGCATTTTATAAAATTGGTCTCTTTTTGTATTTTCCAACCGTATATCCCTCTAATCTGCAGCTTGCAAATTTCCAAATTTGAAACTTTACTTGACATCATGGAATGAGCCAGCTGGTCACAGTGTGGCATTTTATAAAATTGGTCTCTTTTTGTATTTTCCAACCGTATATCCCTCTAATCTGCAGCTTGCAAATTTCCAATTTTGAAACTTTACTTGACATCATGGAATGAGACAGCTGGTCACAGTGTGGCATTTTATAAAATTGGTCTCTTTTTGTATTTTCCAACCGTATATCCCTCTAATCTGCAGCTTGCAAATTTCCAATTTTGAAACTTCACTTGACATCATGGAATGAGCCAGCTGGTCATATTGTGGCATCTTATAAAATTGGTCTCTTTTTGTATTTTCCAACCGTATATCCCTCTAATCTGCAGCTTGCAAATTTCCAAATTTGAAACTTTACTTGACATCATGGAATGAGCCAGCTGGTCACAGTGTGGCATTTTATAAAATTGGTCTCTTTTTGTATTTTCCAACCGTATATCCCTCTAATCTGCAGCTTGCAAATTTCCAATTTTGAAACTTCACTTGACATCATGGAATGAGCCAGCTGGTCATATTGTGGCATCTTATAAAATTGGTCTCTTTTTGTATTTTCCAACCGTATATCCCTCTAATCTGCAGCTTGCAAATTTCCAAATTTGAAACTTTACTTGACATCATGGAATGAGACAGCTGGTCACAGTGTGGCATTTTATAAAATTGGTCTCTTTTTGTATTTTCCAACCGTATATCCCTCTAATCTGCAGCTTGCAAATTTCCAATTTTGAAACTTCACTTGACATCATGGAATGAGCCAGCTGGTCATAGTGTGGCATTTTATAAAATTGGTCTCTTTTTGTATTTTCCAACCGTATATCCCTCTAATCTGCAGCTTGCAAATTTCCAAATTTGAAACTTCACTTGACATCATGGAATGAGCCAGTTGGTCATAGTGTGGCATTTTATAAAATTGGTCTCTTTTTGTATTTTCCAACCGTATATCCCTCTAATCTGCAGCTTGCAAATTTCCAATTTTGAAACTTCACTTGACATCATGGAATGAGCCAGCTGGCCGTAGTGTGGCATTTTATAAAATTGGTCTCTTTTTGTATTTTCCAACCGTATATCCCTCTAATCTGCAGCTTGCAAATTTCCAAATTTGAAACTTTACTTGACATCATGAAATGAGCCAGCTGGTCACAGTGTGGCATTTTATAAAATTGGTCTCTTTTTGTATTTTCCAACCGTATATCCCTCTAATCTGCAGCTTGCAAATTTCCAAATTTGAAACTTTACTTGACATCATGGAATGAGCCAGCTGGTCACAGTGTGGCATTTTATAAAATTGGTCTCTTTTTGTATTTTCCAACCGTATATCCCTCTAATCTGCAGCTTGCAAATTTCCAATTTTGAAACTTCACTTGACATCATGGAATGAGCCAGCTGGCCGTAGTGTGGCATTTTATAAAATTGGTCTCTTTTTGTATTTTCCAACCGTATATCCCTCTAATCTGCAGCTTGCAAATTTCCAAATTTGAAACTTTACTTGACATCATGAAATGAGCCAGCTGGTCACAGTGTGGCATTTTATAAAATTGGTCTCTTTTTGTATTTTCCAACCGTATATCCCTCTAATCTGCAGCTTGCAAATTTCCAAATTTGAAACTTTACTTGACATCATGGAATGAGACAGCTGGTCACAGTGTGGCATTTTATAAAATTGGTCTCTTTTTGTATTTTCCAACCGTATATCCCTCTAATCTGCAGCTTGCAAATTTCCAATTTTGAAACTTCACTTGACATCATGGAATGAGCCAGCTGGCCGTAGTGTGGCATTTTATAAAATTGGTCTCTTTTTGTATTTTCCAACCGTATATCCCTCTAATCTGCAGCTTGCAAATTTCCAAATTTGAAACTTTACTTGACATCATGGAATGAGCCAGCTGGTCACAGTGTGGCATTTTATAAAATTGGTCTCTTTTTGTATTTTCCAACCGTATATCCCTCTAATCTGCAGCTTGCAAATTTCCAAATTTGAAACTTTACTTGACATCATGGAATGAGCCAGCTGGTCATAGTGTGGCATCTTATAAAATTGGTCTCTTTTTGTATTTTCCAACCGTATATCCCTCTAATCTGCAGCTTGCAAATTTCCAATTTTGAAACATCACTTGACATCATGGAATGAGCCAGCTGGTCATAGTGTGGCATTTTATAAAATTGGTCTCTTTTTGTATTTTCCAACCGTATATCCCTCTAATCTGCAGCTTGCAAATTTCCAAATTTGAAACTTCACTTGACATCATGGAATGAGCCAGCTGGTCACAGTGTGGCATTTTATAAAATTGGTCTCTTTTTGTATTTTCCAACCGTATATCCCTCTAATCTGCAGCTTGCAAATTTCCAAATTTGAAACTTTACTTGACATCATGGAATGAGCCAGCTGGTCACAGTGTGGCATTTTATAAAATTGGTCTCTTTTTGTATTTTCCAACCGTATATCCCTCTAATCTGCAGCTTGCAAATTTCCAAATTTGAAACTTTACTTGACATCATGGAATGAGCCAGCTGGTCATAGTGTGGCATCTTATAAAATTGGTCTCTTTTTGTATTTTCCAACCGTATATCCCTCTAATCTGCAGCTTGCAAATTTCCAATTTTGAAACATCACTTGACATCATGGAATGAGCCAGCTGGTCATAGTGTGGCATTTTATAAAATTGGTCTCTTTTTGTATTTTCCAACCGTATATCCCTCTAATCTGCAGCTTGCAAATTTCCAAATTTGAAACTTCACTTGACATCATGGAATGAGCCAGCTGGTCATAGTGTGGCATCTTATAAAATTGGTCTCTTTTTGTATTTTCCAACCGTATATCCCTCTAATCTGCAGCTTGCAAACTTCCAATTTTGAAACTTCACTTGACATCATGGAATGAGCCAGCTGGTCATAGTGTGGCATTTTATAAAATTGGTCTCTTTTTGTATTTTCCAACCGTATATCCCTCTAATCTGCAGCTTGCAAATTTCCAAATTTGAAACTTTACTTGACATCATGGAATGAGCCAGCTGGTCATAGTGTGGCATCTTATAAAATTGGTCTCTTTTTGTATTTTCCAACCGTATATCCCTCTAATCTGCAGCTTGCAAATTTCCAAATTTGAAACTTTACTTGACATCATGGAATGAGACAGCTGGTCACAGTGTGGCATTTTATAAAATTGGTCTCTTTTTGTATTTTCCAACCGTATATCCCTCTAATCTGCAGCTTGCAAATTTCCAATTTTGAAACTTCACTTGACATCATGGAATGAGCCAGCTGGTCATAGTGTGGCATTTTATAAAATTGGTCTCTTTTTGTATTTTCCAACCGTATATCCCTCTAATCTGCAGCTTGCAAATTTCCAAATTTGAAACTTTACTTGACATCATGAAATGAGCCAGCTGGTCACAGTGTGGCATTTTATAAAATTGGTCTCTTTTTGTATTTTCCAACCGTATATCCCTCTAATCTGCAGCTTGCAAATTTCCAAATTTGAAACTTTACTTGACATCATGGAATGAGCCAGCTGGTCACAGTGTGGCATTTTATAAAATTGGTCTCTTTTTGTATTTTCCAACCGTATATCCCTCTAATCTGCAGCTTGCAAATTTCCAAATTTGAAACTTTACTTGACATCATGGAATGAGCCAGCTGGTCATAGTGTGGCATCTTATAAAATTGGTCTCTTTTTGTATTTTCCAACCGTATATCCCTCTAATCTGCAGCTTGCAAATTTCCAAATTTGAAACTTTACTTGACATCATGGAATGAGCCAGCTGGTCACAGTGTGGCATTTTATAAAATTGGTCTCTTTTTGTATTTTCCAACCGTATATCCCTCTAATCTGCAGCTTGCAAATTTCCAAATTTGAAACTTTACTTGACATCATGGAATGAGACAGCTGGTCACAGTGTGGCATTTTATAAAATTGGTCTCTTTTTGTATTTTCCAACCGTATATCCCTCTAATCTGCAGCTTGCAAATTTCCAAATTTGAAACTTCACTTGACATCATGGAATGAGCCAGCTGGTCACAGTGTGGCATTTTATAAAATTGGTCTCTTTTTGTATTTTCCAACCGTATATCCCTCTAATCTGCAGCTTGCAAATTTCCAATTTTGAAACTTCACTTGACATCATGGAATGAGCCAGCTGGTCACAGTGTGGCATTTTATAAAATTGATCTCTTTTTGTATTTTCCAACCGTATATCCCTCTAATCTGCAGCTTGCAAATTTCCAATTTTGAAACTTCACTTGACATCATGGAATGAGCCAGCTGGTCACAGTGTGGCATTTTATAAAATTGGTCTCTTTTTGTATTTTCCAACCGTATATCCCTCTAATCTGCAGCTTGCAAATTTCCAAATTTGAAACTTTACTTGACATCATGGAATGAGCCAGCTGGTCACAGTGTGGCATTTTATAAAATTGGTCTCTTTTTGTATTTTCCAACCGTATATCCCTCTAATCTGCAGCTTGCAAATTTCCAAATTTGAAACTTTACTTGACATCATGGAATGAGCCAGCTGGTCACAGTGTGGCATTTTATAAAATTGGTCTCTTTTTGTATTTTCCAACCGTATATCCCTCTAATCTGCAGCTTGCAAATTTCCAAATTTGAAACTTTACTTGACATCATGGAATGAGACAGCTGGTCACAGTGTGGCATTTTATAAAATTGGTCTCTTTTTGTATTTTCCAACCGTATATCCCTCTAATCTGCAGCTTGCAAACTTCCAATTTTGAAACTTCACTTGACATCATGGAATGAGCCAGCTGGTCATAGTGTGGCATTTTATAAAATTGGTCTCTTTTTGTATTTTCCAACCGTATATCCCTCTAATCTGCAGCTTGCAAACTTCCAATTTTGAAACTTCACTTGACATCATGGAATGAGCCAGCTGGTCACAGTGTGGCATTTTATAAAATTGGGCTCTTTTTGTATTTTCCAACCGTATATCCCTCTAATCTGCACCTTGCAAATTTCCAATTTTGAAACTTCACTTGACATCATGGAATGAGCCAGCTGGTCATAGTGTGGCATTTTATAAAATTGGTCTCTTTTTGTATTTTCCAACCGTATATCCCTCTAATCTGCAGCTTGCAAATTTCCAAATTTGAAACTTTACTTGACATCATGGAATGAGCCAGCTGGTCATAGTGTGGCATCTTATAAAATTGGTCTCTTTTTGTATTTTCCAACCGTATATCCCTCTAATCTGCAGCTTGCAAATTTCCAATTTTGAAACATCACTTGACATCATGGAATGAGCCAGCTGGTCATAGTGTGGCATTTTATAAAATTGGTCTCTTTTTGTATTTTCCAACCGTATATCCCTCTAATCTGCAGCTTGCAAATTTCCAAATTTGAAACTTCACTTGACATCATGGAATGAGCCAGCTGGTCATAGTGTGGCATTTTATAAAATTGGTCTCTTTTTGTATTTTCCAACCGTATATCCCTCTAATCTGCAGCTTGCAAATTTCCAAATTTGAAACTTCACTTGACATCATGGAATGAGCCAGCTGGCCATAGTGTGGCATTTTATAAAATTGGTCTCTTTTTGTATTTTCCAACCGTATATCCCTCTAATCTGCAGCTTGCAAATTTCCAAATTTGAAACTTTACTTGACATCATGGAATGAGCCAGCTGGTCATAGTGTAGCATCTTATAAAATTGGTCTCTTTTTGTATTTTCCAACCGTATATCCCTCTAATCTGCAGCTTGCAAATTTCCAAATTTGAAACTTTACTTGACATCATGGAATGAGCCAGCTGGTCACAGTGTGGCATTTTATAAAATTGGTCTCTTTTTGTATTTTCCAACCGTATATCCCTCTAATCTGCAGCTTGCAAATTTCCAAATTTGAAACTTTACTTGACATCATGGAATGAGACAGCTGGTCACAGTGTGGCATTTTATAAAATTGGTCTCTTTTTGTATTTTCCAACCGTATATCCCTCTAATCTGCAGCTTGCAAATTTCCAAATTTGAAACTTCACTTGACATCATGGAATGAGCCAGCTGGTCACAGTGTGGCATTTTATAAAATTGGTCTCTTTTTGTATTTTCCAACCGTATATCCCTCTAATCTGCAGCTTGCAAATTTCCAATTTTGAAACTTCACTTGACATCATGGAATGAGTCAGCTGGTCACAGTGTGGCATTTTATAAAATTGATCTCTTTTTGTATTTTCCAACCGTATATCCCTCTAATCTGCAGCTTGCAAATTTCCAATTTTGAAACTTCACTTGACATCATGGAATGAGCCAGCTGGTCACAGTGTGGCATTTTATAAAATTGGTCTCTTTTTGTATTTTCCAACCGTATATCCCTCTAATCTGCACCTTGCAAATTTCCAATTTTGAAACTTCACTTGACATCATGGAATGAGCCAGCTGGTCATAGTGTGGCATCTTATAAAATTGGTCTCTTTTTGTATTTTCCAACCGTATATCCCTCTAATCTGCAGCTTGCAAATTTCCAAATTTGAAACTTTACTTGACATCATGGAATGAGCCAGCTGGTCACAGTGTGGCATTTTATAAAATTGGTCTCTTTTTGTATTTTCCAACCGTATATCCCTCTAATCTGCAGCTTGCAAATTTCCAAATTTGAAACTTTACTTGACATCATGGAATGAGCCAGCTGGTCACAGTGTGGCATTTTATAAAATTGGTCTCTTTTTGTATTTTCCAACCGTATATCCCTCTAATCTGCAGCTTGCAAATTTCCAAATTTGAAACTTTACTTGACATCATGGAATGAGCCAGCTGGTCACAGTGTGGCATTTTATAAAATTGGTCTCTTTTTGTATTTTCCAACCGTATATCCCTCTAATCTGCAGCTTGCAAATTTCCAAATTTGAAACTTTACTTGACATCATGGAATGAGACAGCTGGTCACAGTGTGGCATTTTATAAAATTGGTCTCTTTTTGTATTTTCCAACCGTATATCCCTCTAATCTGCAGCTTGCAAATTTCCAATTTTGAAACTTCACTTGACATCATGGAATGAGCCAGCTGGTCATAGTGTGGCATTTTATAAAATTGGTCTCTTTTTGTATTTTCCAACCGTATATCCCTCTAATCTGCAGCTTGCAAATTTCCAAATTTGAAACTTTACTTGACATCATGGAATGAGCCAGCTGGTCACAGTGTGGCATTTTATAAAATTGGTCTCTTTTTGTATTTTCCAACCGTATATCCCTCTAATCTGCAGCTTGCAAATTTCCAAATTTGAAACTTTACTTGACATCATGGAATGAGACAGCTGGTCACAGTGTGGCATTTTATAAAATTGGTCTCTTTTTGTATTTTCCAACCGTATATCCCTCTAATCTGCAGCTTGCAAATTTCCAAATTTGAAACTTCACTTGACATCATGGAATGAGCCAGCTGGTCACAGTGTGGCATTTTATAAAATTGGTCTCTTTTTGTATTTTCCAACCGTATATCCCTCTAATCTGCAGCTTGCAAATTTCCAATTTTGAAACTTCACTTGACATCATGGAATGAGCCAGCTGGTCACAGTGTGGCATTTTATAAAATTGATCTCTTTTTGTATTTTCCAACCGTATATCCCTCTAATCTGCAGCTTGCAAATTTCCAATTTTGAAACTTCACTTGACATCATGGAATGAGCCAGCTGGTCACAGTGTGGCATTTTATAAAATTGGTCTCTTTTTGTATTTTCCAACCGTATATCCCTCTAATCTGCAGCTTGCAAATTTCCAAATTTGAAACTTTACTTGACATCATGGAATGAGCCAGCTGGTCACAGTGTGGCATTTTATAAAATTGGTCTCTTTTTGTATTTTCCAACCGTATATCCCTCTAATCTGCAGCTTGCAAATTTCCAAATTTGAAACTTTACTTGACATCATGGAATGAGCCAGCTGGTCACAGTGTGGCATTTTATAAAATTGGTCTCTTTTTGTATTTTCCAACCGTATATCCCTCTAATCTGCAGCTTGCAAATTTCCAAATTTGAAACTTTACTTGACATCATGGAATGAGACAGCTGGTCACAGTGTGGCATTTTATAAAATTGGTCTCTTTTTGTATTTTCCAACCGTATATCCCTCTAATCTGCAGCTTGCAAACTTCCAATTTTGAAACTTCACTTGACATCATGGAATGAGCCAGCTGGTCATAGTGTGGCATTTTATAAAATTGGTCTCTTTTTGTATTTTCCAACCGTATATCCCTCTAATCTGCAGCTTGCAAACTTCCAATTTTGAAACTTCACTTGACATCATGGAATGAGCCAGCTGGTCACAGTGTGGCATTTTATAAAATTGGGCTCTTTTTGTATTTTCCAACCGTATATCCCTCTAATCTGCACCTTGCAAATTTCCAATTTTGAAACTTCACTTGACATCATGGAATGAGCCAGCTGGTCATAGTGTGGCATTTTATAAAATTGGTCTCTTTTTGTATTTTCCAACCGTATATCCCTCTAATCTGCAGCTTGCAAATTTCCAAATTTGAAACTTTACTTGACATCATGGAATGAGCCAGCTGGTCATAGTGTGGCATCTTATAAAATTGGTCTCTTTTTGTATTTTCCAACCGTATATCCCTCTAATCTGCAGCTTGCAAATTTCCAATTTTGAAACATCACTTGACATCATGGAATGAGCCAGCTGGTCATAGTGTGGCATTTTATAAAATTGGTCTCTTTTTGTATTTTCCAACCGTATATCCCTCTAATCTGCAGCTTGCAAATTTCCAAATTTGAAACTTCACTTGACATCATGGAATGAGCCAGCTGGTCATAGTGTGGCATTTTATAAAATTGGTCTCTTTTTGTATTTTCCAACCGTATATCCCTCTAATCTGCAGCTTGCAAATTTCCAAATTTGAAACTTCACTTGACATCATGGAATGAGCCAGCTGGCCATAGTGTGGCATTTTATAAAATTGGTCTCTTTTTGTATTTTCCAACCGTATATCCCTCTAATCTGCAGCTTGCAAATTTCCAAATTTGAAACTTTACTTGACATCATGGAATGAGCCAGCTGGTCATAGTGTGGCATCTTATAAAATTGGTCTCTTTTTGTATTTTCCAACCGTATATCCCTCTAATCTGCAGCTTGCAAATTTCCAAATTTGAAACTTTACTTGACATCATGGAATGAGCCAGCTGGTCACAGTGTGGCATTTTATAAAATTGGTCTCTTTTTGTATTTTCCAACCGTATATCCCTCTAATCTGCAGCTTGCAAATTTCCAAATTTGAAACTTTACTTGACATCATGGAATGAGACAGCTGGTCACAGTGTGGCATTTTATAAAATTGGTCTCTTTTTGTATTTTCCAACCGTATATCCCTCTAATCTGCAGCTTGCAAATTTCCAATTTTGAAACTTCACTTGACATCATGGAATGAGCCAGCTGGTCATAGTGTGGCATTTTATAAAATTGGTCTCTTTTTGTATTTTCCAACCGTATATCCCTCTAATCTGCAGCTTGCAAATTTCCAATTTTGAAACTTCACTTGACATCATGGAATGAGCCAGCTGGTCATAGTGTGGCATTTTATAAAATTGGTCTCTTTTTGTATTTTCCAACCGTATATCCCTCTAATCTGCACCTTGCAAATTTCCAATTTTGAAACTTCACTTGACATCATGGAATGAGCCAGCTGGTCATAGTGTGGCATTTTATAAAATTGGTCTCTTTTTGTATTTTCCAACCGTATATCCCTCTAATCTGCAGCTTGCAAATTTCCAAATTTGAAACTTCACTTGACATCATGGAATGAGCCAGCTGGTCACAGTGTGGCATTTTATAAAATTGGTCTCTTTTTGTATTTTCCAACCGTATATCCCTCTAATCTGCAGCTTGCAAATTTCCAATTTTGAAACTTCACTTGACATCATGGAATGAGCCAGCTGGTCATATTGTGGCATCTTATAAAATTGGTCTCTTTTTGTATTTTCCAACCGTATATCCCTCTAATCTGCAGCTTGCAAATTTCCAAATTTGAAACTTTACTTGACATCATGGAATGAGCCAGCTGGTCATAGTGTGGCATTTTATAAAATTGGTCGATGTTTGTACTTTCCAACCGTATATCCCTCTAATCTGCAGCTTGCAAATTTCCAAATTTGAAACTTTACTTGACATCATGGAATGAGCCAGCTGGTCATAGTGTGGCATCTTATAAAATTGGTCTCTTTTTGTATTTTCCAACCGTATATCCCTCTAATCTGCAGCTTGCAAATTTCCAAATTTGAAACTTTACTTGACATCATGGAATGAGCCAGCTGGTCATAGTGTGGGATCTTATAAAATTGGTCTCTTTTTGTATTTTCCAACCGTATATCCCTCTAATCTGCAGCTTGCAAATTTCCAAATTTGAAACTTTACTTGACATCATGGAATGAGCCAGCTGGTCATAGTGTGGCATTTTATAAAATTGGTCGATGTTTGTACTTTCCAACCGTATATCCCTCCAATCTGCAGCTAGCAAATTTCCAAATTTGAAATATCACGGGATTTCATGGAAAGGGCCACTTGGTCATTGGTCATTTTATAAAATTGGTCTCTTTTTGTATTTTCCAACCGTATATCCCTCTAATCTGCAGCTTGCAAATTTCCAAATTTGAAACTTCACTTGACATCATGGAATGAGCCAGCTGGTCACAGTGTGGCATCTTATAAAATTGGTCTCTTTTTGTATTTTCCAACCGTATATCCCTTGTGGCATTTTATAAAATTGGTCTCTTTTTGTATTTTCCAACCGTATATCCCTCTAATCTGCAGCTTGCAAATTTCCAATTTTGAAACTTCACTTGACATCATGGAATGAGCCAGCTGGTCATAGTGTGGCATCTTATAAAATTGGTCTCTTTTTGTATTTTCCAACCGTATATCCCTTTAATCTGCAGCTTGCAAATTTCCAAAATTTGAAACTTCACTTGACATCATGGAATGAGCCAGCTGGTCACAGTGTGGCATCTTATAAAATTGGTCTCTTTTTGTATTTTCCAACCGTATATCCCTTGTGGCATTTTATAAAATTGGTCTCTTTTTGTATTTTCCAACCGTATATCCCTTTAATCTGCAGCTTGCAAATTTCCAAATTTGAAACTTTACTTGACATCATGGAATGAGCCAGCTGGTCATAGTGTGGCATCTTATAAAATTGGTCTCTTTTTGTATTTTCCAACCGTATATCCCTCTAATCTGCAGCTTGCAAATTTCCAAATTTGAAACTTCACTTGACATCATGGAATGAGCCAGCTGGTCACAGTGTGGCATCTTATAAAATTGGTCTCTTTTTGTATTTTCCAACCGTATATCCCTTGTGGCATTTTATAAAATTGGTCTCTTTTTGTATTTTCCAACCGTATATCCCTTTAATCTGCAGCTTGCAAATTTCCAAATTTGAAACTTTACTTGACATCATGGAATGAGCCAGCTGGTCACAGTGTGGCATTTTATAAAATTGGTCTCTTTTTGTATTTTCCAACCGTATATCCCTCTAATCTGCAGCTTGCAAATTTCCAATTTTGAAACTTCACTTGACATCATGGAATGAGCCATCTGGTCATAGTGTGGCATCTTATAAAATTGGTCTCTTTTTGTATTTTCCAACCGTATATCCCTCTAATCTGCAGCTTGCAAATTTCCAAATTTGAAACTTCACTTGACATCATGGAATGAGCCAGCTGGTCACAGTGTGGCATCTTATAAAATTGGTCTCTTTTTGTATTTTCCAACCGTATATCCCTTGTGGCATTTTATAAAATTGGTCTCTTTTTGTATTTTCCAACCGTATATCCCTTTAATCTGCAGCTTGCAAATTTCCAAATTTGAAACTTCACTTGACATCATGGAATGAGCCAGCTGGTCACAGTGTGGCATTTTATAAAATTGGTCTCTTTTTGTATTTTCCAACCGTATATCCCTCTAATCTGCAGCTTGCAAATTTCCAAATTTGAAACTTCACTTGAGATCATGGAATGAGCCAGCTGGTCACAGTGTGGCATTTTATAAAATTGGTCTCTTTTTGTATTTTCCAACCGTATATCCCTCTAATCTGCAGCTTGCAAATTTCCAATTTTGAAACTTCACTTGACATCATGGAATGAGCCAGCTGGTCACAGTGTGGCATCTTATAAAATTGGTCTCTTTTTGTATTTTCCAACCGTATATCCCTTGTGGCATTTTATAAAATTGGTCTCTTTTTGTATTTTCCAACCGTATATCCCTTTAATCTGCAGCTTGCAAATTTCCAAATTTGAAACTTCACTTGACATCATGGAATGAGCCAGCTGGTCACAGTGTGGCATTTTATAAAATTGGTCTCTTTTTGTATTTTCCAACCGTATATCCCTTTAATCTGCAGCTTGCAAATTTCCAAATTTGAAACTTCACTTGACATCATGGAATGAGCCAGCTGGTCACAGTGTGGCATCTTATAAAATTGGTCTCTTTTTGTATTTTCCAACCGTATATCCCTTGTGGCATTTTATAAAATTGGTCTCTTTTTGTATTTTCCAACCGTATATCCCTCTAATCTGCAGCTTTCAAATTTCCAAATTTGAAACTTCACTTGACATCATGGAATGAGCCAGCTGGTCACAGTGTGGCATCTTATAAAATTGGTCTCTTTTTGTATTTTCCAACCGTATATCCCTTGTGGCATTTTATAAAATTGGTCTCTTTTTGTATTTTCCAACCGTATATCCCTTTAATCTGCAGCTTGCAAATTTCCAAATTTGAAACTTCACTTGACATCATGGAATGAGCCAGCTGGTCATAGTGTGGCATCTTATAAAATTGGTCTCTTTTTGTATTTTCCAACCGTATATCCCTCTAATCTGCAGCTTGCAAATTTCCAAATTTGAAACTTCACTTGACATCATGGAATGAGCCAGCTGGTCACAGTGTGGCATCTTATAAAATTGGTCTCTTTTTGTATTTTCCAACCGTATATCCCTTTAATCTGCAGCTTGCAAATTTCCAAATTTGAAACTTTACTTGACATCATGGAATGAGCCAGCTGGTCATAGTGTGGCATTTTATAAAATTGGTCTCTTTTTGTATTTTCCAACCGTATATCCCTCTAATCTGCAGCTTGCAAATTTCCAATTTTGAAACTTCACTTGACATCATGGAATGAGCCAGCTGGTCATAGTGTGGCATCTTATAAAATTGGTCTCTTTTTGTATTTTCCAACCGTATATCCCTTTAATCTGCAGCTTGCAAATTTCCAAATTTGAAACTTCACTTGACATCATGGAATGAGCCAGCTGGTCACAGTGTGGCATCTTATAAAATTGGTCTCTTTTTGTATTTTCCAACCGTATATCCCTTGTGGCATTTTATAAAATTGGTCTCTTTTTGTATTTTCCAACCGTATATCCCTTTAATCTGCAGCTTGCAAATTTCCAAATTTGAAACTTTACTTGACATCATGGAATGAGCCAGCTGGTCACAGTGTGGCATTTTATAAAATTGGTCTCTTTTTGTATTTTCCAACCGTATATCCCTCTAATCTGCAGCTTGCAAATTTCCAATTTTGAAACTTCACTTGACATCATGGAATGAGCCATCTGGTCATAGTGTGGCATCTTATAAAATTGGTCTCTTTTTGTATTTTCCAACCGTATATCCCTCTAATCTGCAGCTTGCAAATTTCCAAATTTGAAACTTTACTTGACATCATGGAATGAGCCAGCTGGTCATAGTGTGGCATCTTATAAAATTGGTCTCTTTTTGTATTTTCCAACCGTATATCCCTCTAATCTGCAGCTTGCAAATTTCCAAATTTGAAACTTTACTTGAGATCATGGAATGAGCCAGCTGGTCACAGTGTGGCATTTTATAAAATTGGTCTCTTTTTGTATTTTCCAACCGTATATCCCTCTAATCTGCAGCTTGCAAATTTCCAAATTTGAAACTTTACTTGACATCATGGAATGAGCCAGCTGGTCACAGTGTGGCATTTTATAAAATTGGTCTCTTTTTGTATTTTCCAACCGTATATCCCTCTAATCTGCAGCTTGCAAATTTCCAAATTTGAAACTTCACTTGAGATCATGGAATGAGCCAGCTGGTCACAGTGTGGCATTTTATAAAATTGGTCTCTTTTTGTATTTTCCAACCGTATATCCCTCTAATCTGCAGCTTGCAAATTTCCAAATTTGAAACTTTACTTGACATCATGGAATGAGCCAGCTGGTCATAGTGTGGCATCTTATAAAATTGGTCTCTTTTTGTATTTTCCAACCGTATATCCCTTTAATCTGCAGCTTGCAAATTTCCAAATTTGAAACTTCACTTGACATCATGGAATGAGCCAGCTGGTCACAGTGTGGCATCTTATAAAATTGGTCTCTTTTTGTATTTTCCAACCGTATATCCCTCTAATCTGCAGCTTGCAAATTTCCAAATTTGAAACTTCACTTGAGATCATGGAATGAGCCAGCTGGTCACAGTGTGGCATTTTATAAAATTGGTCTCTTTTTGTATTTTCCAACCGTATATCCCTCTAATCTGCAGCTAGCAAATTTCCAATTTTGAAACTTGACTTAACAGCATGGAATGAGCCAGTTGGTCATAGTGTGGCATTTTATAAAATTGGTCTCTTTTTGTATTTTCCAACCGTATATCCCTCTAATCTGCAGCTAGCAAATTTCCAATTTTGAAACTTGACTTAACAGCATGGAATGAGCCAGCTGGTCACAGTGTGGCATTTTATAAAATTGGTCTCTTTTTGTATTTTCCAACCGTATATCCCTCTAATCTGCAGCTTGCAAATTTCCAAATTTGAAACTTTACTTGACATCATGGAATGAGCCAGCTGGTCATAGTGTGGCATCTTATAAAATTGGTCTCTTTTTGTATTTTCCAACCGTATATCCCTTTAATCTGCAGCTTGCAAATTTCCAAATTTGAAACTTTACTTGACATCATGGAATGAGCCAGCTGGTCACAGTGTGGCATTTTATAAAATTGGTCTCTTTTTGTATTTTCCAACCGTATATCCCTCTAATCTGCAGCTTGCAAATTTCCAAATTTGAAACTTTACTTGACATCATGGAATGAGCCAGCTGGTCATAGTGTGGCATCTTATAAAATTGGTCTCTTTTTGTATTTTCCAACCGTATATCCCTTTAATCTGCAGCTTGCAAATTTCCAAATTTGAAACTTTACTTGACATCATGGAATGAGCCAGCTGGTCACAGTGTGGCATTTTATAAAATTGGTCTCTTTTTGTATTTTCCAACCGTATATCCCTTTAATCTGCAGCTTGCAAATTTCCAAATTTGAAACTTTACTTGACATCATGGAATGAGCCAGCTGGTCACAGTGTGGCATTTTATAAAATTGGTCTCTTTTTGTATTTTCCAACCGTATATCCCTCTAATCTGCAGCTTGCAAATTTCCAAATTTGAAACTTCACTTGAGATCATGGAATGAGCCAGCTGGTCACAGTGTGGCATTTTATAAAATTGGTCTCTTTTTGTATTTTCCAACCGTATATCCCTCTAATCTGCAGCTTGCAAATTTCCAAATTTGAAACTTCACTTGACATCATGGAATGAGCCAGCTGGTCACAGTGTGGCATCTTATAAAATTGGTCTCTTTTTGTATTTTCCAACCGTATATCCCTCTAATCTGCAGCTTGCAAATTTCCAAATTTGAAACTTTACTTGACATCATGGAATGAGCCAGCTGGTCATAGTGTGGCATCTTATAAAATTGGTCTCTTTTTGTATTTTCCAACCGTATATCCCTCTAATCTGCAGCTTGCAAATTTCCAAATTTGAAACTTTACTTGACATCATGGAATGAGCCAGCTGGTCACAGTGTGGCATCTTATAAAATTGGTCTCTTTTTGTATTTTCCAACCGTATATCCCTCTAATCTGCAGCTTGCAAATTTCCAAATTTGAAACTTTACTTGACATCATGGAATGAGCCAGCTGGTCATAGTGTGGCATCTTATAAAATTGGTCTCTTTTTGTATTTTCCAACCGTATATCCCTCTAATCTGCAGCTTGCAAATTTCCAAATTTGAAACTTTACTTGACATCATGGAATGAGCCAGCTGGTCAGAGTGTGGCATCTTATAAAATTGGTCTCTTTTTGTATTTTCCAACCGTATATCCCTCTAATCTGCAGCTTGCAAATTTCCAAATTTGAAACTTTACTTGACATCATGGAATGAGCCAGCTGGTCACAGTGTGGCATTTTATAAAATTGGTCTCTTTTTGTATTTTCCAACCGTATATCCCTCTAATCTGCAGCTTGCAAATTTCCAAATTTGAAACTTCACTTGAGATCATGGAATGAGCCAGCTGGTCACAGTGTGGCATTTTATAAAATTGGTCTCTTTTTGTATTTTCCAACCGTATATCCCTCTAATCTGCAGCTTGCAAATTTCCAAATTTGAAACTTTACTTGACATCATGGAATGAGCCAGCTGATCATAGTGTGGCATCTTATAAAATTGGTCTCTTTTTGTATTTTCCAACCGTATATCCCTCTAATCTGCAGCTTGCAAATTTCCAAATTTGAAACTTTACTTGACATCATGGAATGAGCCAGCTGGTCATAGTGTGGCATCTTATAAAATTGGTCTCTTTTTGTATTTTCCAACCGTATATCCCTCTAATCTGCAGCTTGCAAATTTCCAAATTTGAAACTTTACTTGACATCATGGAATGAGCCAGCTGGTCACAGTGTGGCATCTTATAAAATTGGTCTCTTTTTGTATTTTCCAACCGTATATCCCTCTAATCTGCAGCTTGCAAATTTCCAAATTTGAAACTTTACTTGACATCATGGAATGAGCCAGCTGGTCATAGTGTGGCATCTTATAAAATTGGTCTCTTTTTGTATTTTCCAACCGTATATCCCTCTAATCTGCAGCTTGCAAATTTCCAAATTTGAAACTTTACTTGACATCATGGAATGAGCCAGCTGGTCATAGTGTGGCATCTTATAAAATTGGTCTCTTTTTGTATTTTCCAACCGTATATCCCTCTAATCTGCAGCTTGCAAATTTCCAAATTTGAAACTTTACTTGACATCATGGAATGAGCCAGCTGGTCACAGTGTGGCATTTTATAAAATTGGTCTCTTTTTGTATTTTCCAACCGTATATCCCTCTAATCTGCAGCTTGCAAATTTCCAAATTTGAAACTTCACTTGAGATCATGGAATGAGCCAGCTGGTCACAGTGTGGCATTTTATAAAATTGGTCTCTTTTTGTATTTTCCAACCGTATATCCCTCTAATCTGCAGCTTGCAAATTTCCAAATTTGAAACTTTACTTGACATCATGGAATGAGCCAGCTGATCATAGTGTGGCATCTTATAAAATTGGTCTCTTTTTGTATTTTCCAACCGTATATCCCTTTAATCTGCAGCTTGCAAATTTCCAAATTTGAAACTTCACTTGACATCATGGAATGAGCCAGCTGGTCACAGTGTGGCATTTTATAAAATTGGTCTCTTTTTGTATTTTCCAACCGTATATCCCTCTAATCTGCAGCTTGCAAATTTCCAAATTTGAAACTTCACTTGAGATCATGGAATGAGCCAGCTGGTCACAGTGTGGCATTTTATAAAATTGGTCTCTTTTTGTATTTTCCAACCGTATATCCCTCTAATCTGCAGCTTGCAAATTTCCAAATTTGAAACTTCACTTGAGATCATGGAATGAGCCAGCTGGTCACAGTGTGGCATTTTATAAAATTGGTCTCTTTTTGTATTTTCCAACCGTATATCCCTCTAATCTGCAGCTTGCAAATTTCCAAATTTGAAACTTTACTTGACATCATGGAATGAGCCAGCTGGTCATAGTGTGGCATCTTATAAAATTGGTCTCTTTTTGTATTTTCCAACCGTATATCCCTTTAATCTGCAGCTTGCAAATTTCCAAATTTGAAACTTCACTTGACATCATGGAATGAGCCAGCTGGTCACAGTGTGGCATCTTATAAAATTGGTCTCTTTTTGTATTTTCCAACCGTATATCCCTTGTGGCATTTTATAAAATTGGTCTCTTTTTGTATTTTCCAACCGTATATCCCTTTAATCTGCAGCTTGCAAATTTCCAAATTTGAAACTTTACTTGACATCATGGAATGAGCCAGCTGGTCACAGTGTGGCATTTTATAAAATTGGTCTCTTTTTGTATTTTCCAACCGTATATCCCTCTAATCTGCAGCTTGCAAATTTCCAATTTTGAAACTTCACTTGACATCATGGAATGAGCCATCTGGTCATAGTGTGGCATCTTATAAAATTGGTCTCTTTTTGTATTTTCCTACCGTATATCCCTCTAATCTGCAGCTTGCAAATTTCCAAATTTGAAACTTTACTTGACATCATGGAATGAGCCAGCTGGTCATAGTGTGGCATCTTATAAAATTGGTCTCTTTTTGTATTTTCCAACCGTATATCCCTCTAATCTGCAGCTTGCAAATTTCCAAATTTGAAACTTGACATCATGGAATGAGCCAGCTGGTCATAGTGTGGCATCTTATAAAATTGGTCTCTTTTTGTATTTTCCAACCGTATATCCCTCTAATCTGCAGCTTGCAAATTTCCAAATTTGAAACTTTACTTGACATCATGGAATGAGCCAGCTGGTCACAGTGTGGCATTTTATAAAATTGGTCTCTTTTTGTATTTTCCAACCGTATATCCCTCTAATCTGCACCTTGCAAATTTCCAATTTTGAAACTTCACTTGACATCATGGAATGAGCCAGCTGGTCATAGTGTGGCATCTTATAAAATTGGTCTCTTTTTGTATTTTCCAACCGTATATCCCTCTAATCTGCAGCTTGCAAATTTCCAAATTTGAAACTTCACTTGACATCATGGAATGAGCCAGCTGGTCATAGTGTGGCATTTTATAAAATTGGTCTCTTTTTGTATTTTCCAACCGTATATCCCTCTAATCTGCAGCTTGCAAATTTCCAATTTTGAAACTTGACTTAACAGCATGGAATGAGCCAGCTGGTCACAGTGTGGCATTTTATAAAATTGGTCTCTTTTTGTATTTTCCAACCGTATATCCCTCTAATCTGCAGCTTGCAAATTTCCAAATTTGAAACTTTACTTGACATCATGGAATGAGCCAGCTGGTCATAGTGTGGCATCTTATAAAATTGGTCTCTTTTTGTATTTTCCAACCGTATATCCCTTTAATCTGCAGCTTGCAAATTTCCAAATTTGAAACTTTACTTGACATCATGGAATGAGCCAGCTGGTCACAGTGTGGCATTTTATAAAATTGGTCTCTTTTTGTATTTTCCAACCGTATATCCCTCTAATCTGCAGCTTGCAAATTTCCAAATTTGAAACTTTACTTGACATCATGGAATGAGCCAGCTGGTCATAGTGTGGCATCTTATAAAATTGGTCTCTTTTTGTATTTTCCAACCGTATATCCCTTTAATCTGCAGCTTGCAAATTTCCAAATTTGAAACTTTACTTGACATCATGGAATGAGCCAGCTGGTCACAGTGTGGCATTTTATAAAATTGGTCTCTTTTTGTATTTTCCAACCGTATATCCCTTTAATCTGCAGCTTGCAAATTTCCAAATTTGAAACTTTACTTGACATCATGGAATGAGCCAGCTGGTCACAGTGTGGCATTTTATAAAATTGGTCTCTTTTTGTATTTTCCAACCGTATATCCCTCTAATCTGCAGCTTGCAAATTTCCAAATTTGAAACTTCACTTGAGATCATGGAATGAGCCAGCTGGTCACAGTGTGGCATTTTATAAAATTGGTCTCTTTTTGTATTTTCCAACCGTATATCCCTCTAATCTGCAGCTTGCAAATTTCCAAATTTGAAACTTCACTTGACATCATGGAATGAGCCAGCTGGTCACAGTGTGGCATCTTATAAAATTGGTCTCTTTTTGTATTTTCCAACCGTATATCCCTCTAATCTGCAGCTTGCAAATTTCCAAATTTGAAACTTTACTTGACATCATGGAATGAGCCAGCTGGTCATAGTGTGGCATCTTATAAAATTGGTCTCTTTTTGTATTTTCCAACCGTATATCCCTCTAATCTGCAGCTTGCAAATTTCCAAATTTGAAACTTTACTTGACATCATGGAATGAGCCAGCTGGTCATAGTGTGGCATCTTATAAAATTGGTCTCTTTTTGTATTTTCCAACCGTATATCCCTCTAATCTGCAGCTTGCAAATTTCCAAATTTGAAACTTTACTTGACATCATGGAATGAGCCAGCTGGTCAGAGTGTGGCATCTTATAAAATTGGTCTCTTTTTGTATTTTCCAACCGTATATCCCTCTAATCTGCAGCTTGCAAATTTCCAAATTTGAAACTTTACTTGACATCATGGAATGAGCCAGCTGGTCACAGTGTGGCATTTTATAAAATTGGTCTCTTTTTGTATTTTCCAACCGTATATCCCTCTAATCTGCAGCTTGCAAATTTCCAAATTTGAAACTTCACTTGAGATCATGGAATGAGCCAGCTGGTCACAGTGTGGCATTTTATAAAATTGGTCTCTTTTTGTATTTTCCAACCGTATATCCCTCTAATCTGCAGCTTGCAAATTTCCAAATTTGAAACTTTACTTGACATCATGGAATGAGCCAGCTGATCATAGTGTGGCATCTTATAAAATTGGTCTCTTTTTGTATTTTCCAACCGTATATCCCTCTAATCTGCAGCTTGCAAATTTCCAAATTTGAAACTTTACTTGACATCATGGAATGAGCCAGCTGGTCATAGTGTGGCATCTTATAAAATTGGTCTCTTTTTGTATTTTCCAACCGTATATCCCTCTAATCTGCAGCTTGCAAATTTCCAAATTTGAAACTTTACTTGACATCATGGAATGAGCCAGCTGGTCACAGTGTGGCATCTTATAAAATTGGTCTCTTTTTGTATTTTCCAACCGTATATCCCTCTAATCTGCAGCTTGCAAATTTCCAAATTTGAAACTTTACTTGACATCATGGAATGAGCCAGCTGGTCATAGTGTGGCATCTTATAAAATTGGTCTCTTTTTGTATTTTCCAACCGTATATCCCTCTAATCTGCAGCTTGCAAATTTCCAAATTTGAAACTTTACTTGACATCATGGAATGAGCCAGCTGGTCATAGTGTGGCATCTTATAAAATTGGTCTCTTTTTGTATTTTCCAACCGTATATCCCTCTAATCTGCAGCTTGCAAATTTCCAAATTTGAAACTTTACTTGACATCATGGAATGAGCCAGCTGGTCACAGTGTGGCATTTTATAAAATTGGTCTCTTTTTGTATTTTCCAACCGTATATCCCTCTAATCTGCAGCTTGCAAATTTCCAAATTTGAAACTTCACTTGAGATCATGGAATGAGCCAGCTGGTCACAGTGTGGCATTTTATAAAATTGGTCTCTTTTTGTATTTTCCAACCGTATATCCCTCTAATCTGCAGCTTGCAAATTTCCAAATTTGAAACTTTACTTGACATCATGGAATGAGCCAGCTGATCATAGTGTGGCATCTTATAAAATTGGTCTCTTTTTGTATTTTCCAACCGTATATCCCTTTAATCTGCAGCTTGCAAATTTCCAAATTTGAAACTTCACTTGACATCATGGAATGAGCCAGCTGGTCACAGTGTGGCATTTTATAAAATTGGTCTCTTTTTGTATTTTCCAACCGTATATCCCTCTAATCTGCAGCTTGCAAATTTCCAAATTTGAAACTTCACTTGAGATCATGGAATGAGCCAGCTGGTCACAGTGTGGCATTTTATAAAATTGGTCTCTTTTTGTATTTTCCAACCGTATATCCCTCTAATCTGCAGCTTGCAAATTTCCAAATTTGAAACTTCACTTGAGATCATGGAATGAGCCAGCTGGTCACAGTGTGGCATTTTATAAAATTGGTCTCTTTTTGTATTTTCCAACCGTATATCCCTCTAATCTGCAGCTTGCAAATTTCCAAATTTGAAACTTTACTTGACATCATGGAATGAGCCAGCTGGTCATAGTGTGGCATCTTATAAAATTGGTCTCTTTTTGTATTTTCCAACCGTATATCCCTTTAATCTGCAGCTTGCAAATTTCCAAATTTGAAACTTCACTTGACATCATGGAATGAGCCAGCTGGTCACAGTGTGGCATCTTATAAAATTGGTCTCTTTTTGTATTTTCCAACCGTATATCCCTTGTGGCATTTTATAAAATTGGTCTCTTTTTGTATTTTCCAACCGTATATCCCTTTAATCTGCAGCTTGCAAATTTCCAAATTTGAAACTTTACTTGACATCATGGAATGAGCCAGCTGGTCACAGTGTGGCATTTTATAAAATTGGTCTCTTTTTGTATTTTCCAACCGTATATCCCTCTAATCTGCAGCTTGCAAATTTCCAATTTTGAAACTTCACTTGACATCATGGAATGAGCCATCTGGTCATAGTGTGGCATCTTATAAAATTGGTCTCTTTTTGTATTTTCCTACCGTATATCCCTCTAATCTGCAGCTTGCAAATTTCCAAATTTGAAACTTTACTTGACATCATGGAATGAGCCAGCTGGTCATAGTGTGGCATCTTATAAAATTGGTCTCTTTTTGTATTTTCCAACCGTATATCCCTCTAATCTGCAGCTTGCAAATTTCCAAATTTGAAACTTGACATCATGGAATGAGCCAGCTGGTCATAGTGTGGCATCTTATAAAATTGGTCTCTTTTTGTATTTTCCAACCGTATATCCCTCTAATCTGCAGCTTGCAAATTTCCAAATTTGAAACTTTACTTGACATCATGGAATGAGCCAGCTGGTCACAGTGTGGCATTTTATAAAATTGGTCTCTTTTTGTATTTTCCAACCGTATATCCCTCTAATCTGCACCTTGCAAATTTCCAATTTTGAAACTTCACTTGACATCATGGAATGAGCCAGCTGGTCATAGTGTGGCATCTTATAAAATTGGTCTCTTTTTGTATTTTCCAACCGTATATCCCTCTAATCTGCAGCTTGCAAATTTCCAAATTTGAAACTTCACTTGACATCATGGAATGAGCCAGCTGGTCATAGTGTGGCATTTTATAAAATTGGTCTCTTTTTGTATTTTCCAACCGTATATCCCTCTAATCTGCAGCTTGCAAATTTCCAATTTTGAAACTTCACTTGACATCATGGAATGAGCCAGTTGGCCATAGTGTGGCATTTTATAAAATTGGTCTCTTTTTGTATTTTCCAACCGTATATCCCTCTAATCTGCAGCTTGCAAATTTCCAAATTTGAAACTTTACTTGACATCATGGAATGAGCCAGCTGGTCATAGTGTGGCATCTTATAAAATTGGTCTCTTTTTGTATTTTCCAACCGTATATCCCTCTAATCTGCAGCTTGCAAATTTCCAAATTTGAAACTTTACTTGACATCATGGAATGAGCCAGCTGGTCATAGTGTGGCATCTTATAAAATTGGTCTCTTTTTGTATTTTCCAACCGTATATCCCTCTAATCTGCAGCTTGCAAATTTCCAATTTTGAAACTTCACTTGACATCATGGAATGAGCCAGTTGGCCATAGTGTGGCATTTTATAAAATTGGTCTCTTTTTGTATTTTCCAACCGTATATCCCTCTAATCTGCAGCTTGCAAATTTCCAATTTTGAAACTTCACTTGACATCATGGAATGAGCCAACTGGTCACAGTGTGGCATTTTATAAAATTGGTCTCTTTTTGTATTTTCCAACCGTATATCCCTCTAATCTGCAGCTTGCAAATTTCCAAATTTGAAACTTCACTTGAGATCATGGAATGAGCCAGCTGGTCACAGTGTGGCATTTTATAAAATTGGTCTCTTTTTGTATTTTCCAACCGTATATCCCTCTAATCTGCAGCTTGCAAATTTCCAATTTTGAAACTTCACTTGACATCATGGAATGAGCCAGTTGGCCATAGTGTGGCATTTTATAAAATTGGTCTCTTTTTGTATTTTCCAACCGTATATCCCTCTAATCTGCAGCTTGCAAATTTCCAAATTTGAAACTTCACTTGACATCATGGAATGAGCCAGCTGGCCATAGTGTGGCATTTTATAAAATTGGTCTCTTTTTGTATTTTCCAACCGTATATCCCTCTAATCTGCAGCTTGCAAATTTCCAAATTTGAAACTTCACTTGACATCATGGAATGAGCCAGCTGGCCATAGTGTGGCATTTTATAAAATTGGTCTCTTTTTGTATTTTCCAACCGTATATCCCTCTAATCTGCAGCTAGCAAATTTCCAATTTTGAAACTTGACTTAACAGCATGGAATGAGCCAGTTGGTCATAGTGTGGCATTTTATAAAATTGGTCTCTTTTTGTATTTTCCAACCGTATATCCCTCTAATCTGCAGCTTGCAAATTTCCAAATTTGAAACTTCAGTTGACATCATGGAATGAGCCAGCTGGCCATAGTGTGGCATTTTATAAAATTGGTCTCTTTTTGTATTTTCCAACCGTATATCCCTCTAATCTGCAGCTAGCAAATTTCCAATTTTGAAACTTGACTTAACAGCATGGAATGAGCCAGTTGGTCATAGTGTGGCATTTTATAAAATTGGTCTCTTTTTGTATTTTCCAACCGTTTATCCCTCTAATCTGCAGCTTGCAAATTTCCAAATTTGAAACTTCAGTTGACATCATGGAATGAGCCAGCTGGCCATAGTGTGGCATTTTATAAAATTGGTCTCTTTTTGTATTTTCCAACCGTATATCCCTCTAATCTGCAGCTTGCAAATTTCCAATTTTGAAACTTCACTTGACATCATGGAATGAGCCAGCTGGTCATAGTGTGGCATTTTATAAAATTGGTCTCTTTTTGTATTTTCCAACCGTATATCCCTCTAATCTGCAGCTTAGAGCATAGTGTGGCATTTTATAAAATTGGTCGCTTTCTGTACTTTCCAACCGGAAAGAAAGATGGCGTATACCAGGACGCCCAAAGTTTAGGGGTGTCAAACTGGATGACATCGACTCGAAATCGGGTCCGGTGGAGAGATTTTTTGCCGGAGGCCAAGACACCGGTTGTAGAGCCAAATATGATGATGGTTATAACCATTTACTAGTAATGAACCCAAAATTAACCGCCTCATGCATTTTCCACGCATTTTGTACCACCCTGTTTATAGATCAGATTGAAGTGAACTTAACGCCGACTTTTTTTTCAGATAAGAAAAATTTACCGCTGTGCTCTAATATACAAATCAGAATAATTTTATGTTTTGGTCGAAGACCATGATAATAATGAAAATATCAAATGGATGTCGACGTAATTTAAAACGGGTGTATGTATATGAAAAATGCTTACCTGAAGTCTGTTTATGGAACAGCATTCCAAAGAATATTGCGAAATCAATAAAAGAATGAAGCATCCACCGTTCTTGAAAAATGTGATATCAAAAACGGAGAACGAACCACTGCAGAACTGATTACCAAGCAAGCACTTTAACGCTAGAACGGATTTCATAGAATTGTCCCTTTTCTATTTGTCTGAGGCGATTTGTTCATTTGAAAATGTTTCTAGTTGAAAATCATTGACTTGAAATGAATTTGTTAAAGCTGCAGTATTTAAGCCAAAAGCATAGTAACATCAACTATTCTAACGACCATTCCCGTGGACTCTTTTGCTACACTCTTCAAACACAATCGTTATATTCCGTTTGGAGAAGACGATGGTACTAATGTCAAATGGGTGCAGCCGTCTTTTGCAATAGTTGCATGTATGTATCTATGTACATAAAAACCGTGAGCTTTATACATTTGACTCACGAATTGAATAGTGTTTTTAAAACAGCAAAACAGCGGATAAATTGGACTATCAATTGATACAATGGTAAGAAATGCTTTAAAGTTAGAAAAATATTATTAAAAACAGATTTTTCTTTATTCAGGTGAACATCATTCGAGATCGTAGTAATCTGCAAATCCCAAGAAATTTAATAGCTAAAACCAAACCGCTTCTGGACTGATTTTTTTCAAGCAAAATCTAATTTTCTTAATAAAATTGGAATATGTTTTTCAAGCACACCTAACCAATGTAATTGGAATCCAAAGGAGAATCAGTATTTTCAGTACATCCAGAACACACAGTGAGTGAGTATACTGAGAGTCAATTTAAATGTATGTTTGTACTTGCATATATAAAACTAATTCTTTTGTAGATCGTCCATGTCGTCAAATATCAAGCGATTACGAATATGATGCTGACGTGAGTAGCTGGTTTATAAAAGGCGATTTGAAAGCAAGGTACTTACAAAAAGAACAAAGAATGCAGCAGTAAACGGAAAGCTTCCAAAATAGGGAAAAAGCAATCATACAAAGTCAAAAAATGTTTCCTGGGTAATAATTAAAGCAGCTAAAAATCGACAGAAAAATAAGAGAAGCGGAGAACGGCAAGTACTAAATTATTATTAGTATATTATGTATAATAATACAATTATTATAACATTAGTATTATATTTTTACATTAGTATTATATTTTTATTATTGTAACATCAAATTACCATCAAATTTCTTTGGTAAAACATTTCATCTAAAGATTATTTAAGATTTTATGCTCAGAGGTATCATGCGCATAGATAAAAGTAAATTTACTAATTGCGATTAATCAAAACTGTTAGATATTGACGTTGTGCACAGAATAGCAAATTTTCTACATCTTTTCTACATCTAAATTGAAAGAGGCAGGTTAAATATTTTTTAAATCCTTTAATTCTAAACATAGGAATTTACGTATCCGTGCATTACAATTATAATTGTAACTGTCTCTAAAAGTCACATTTCCTTTAAGACGATAGCAAAGATTTTTGTATACGTCGATAAAATTTTTTGATTTGAATTTAATTTAATATTATTATGATAAGTAATATCTATCCGATTGTCCTTTAACGCAGTATTCGGTTTGTTTAGGCTCATAGTTTTGTTATTTCATTTATTATTTGCCTTTCCCAATACAGTGTTATTTCGTTATTGCCAACTAATGGTAAATGTTGGCATTAACAGTAACAAACGTAACAAAAAATATACATACATACATCTGTATGTTTGTACTTAAAACACAAAAAACAAAAATATTTACATCAAACTTAAACTGTGCTAAAATAGTTAGTCAGTTTTGTTTGCTTTTTCTTTACATTGAAGTCAATTAGTATTGTCTTTAGCCTGTAACCTGTAATGGTTGTTTTTCTTTCTATAACGGGGTTAAAGTATGGCCTGCTGATCGGTCTTGCCATACGTTGTTCTTAGAGGCACTAACCTCCCGGGGTGCATGCGTTCGTTCAGTTTTGTTCGTCGTCATTATGGTGGGGGGTCTTGGTCGGTTAGTGACCTCAGTTCCATTTGCTATAATTTTAGTTAAGTGGGGAAGAGAAAGAGAAACAAAATAACGTATCACCCCTTTTGTCGTAGAAACTGAACCTTCCCATCAAGGTCAAACAAAAATTTACCCGCGACTAACAAAAAAAAAATGGTTTTGTTTTCGTATATCGAATAGATCGACCGTGGCTTATGTTTCGCCATCTTCCCTTCAAAATTCCAGGAACAATATCATGTTAAATTGAAGAAAAAAAAGTACTTGGAGTCCGTATCCTGAAGGCGTGCTAGATTCCTTCCTGTGGGCAAGTAAAGAAATTATTAAGTTATGGCGGGGCTGACGTAATCCAGTAAAATTGGTCTACAGGTCACGATGACTAATCAAAGAAACAGAATCATTTGATTTTGGCCTTTCGCGGCCACCTACTCAGACGAGCCTAAGATCATCTTTGACGGTATCGTTGACGGTAATAGTTGCTCTCGACAATTAACGCCATGAAAGAAAAGGTTGTCCTTATTTTCTTCTTCCCCTTTTACAAAAGTCATTTGTTATCCTTTCGGACAGTTAGGTAGCTTATGTAAGGATGTATTTTATATTTTCTTCAAAACTAATTCTACGAGAATTTCTTTAATAATCACTATCGGTAAGAACTAAACTTTAGTAATTTTCTTCACCTAAATCGGTTTATTTCTTTGCTAATTATTAGCTTGACCCTTAAGGTAACAAAAGATTAAGTTTTAACTAAGTAATTAATGATTTTTTAGGACCATACATTTAAAAAAAACCCCAAACAATTCGTAAAATTCAACAAAAATGTTTTGCTTAAAAGGAAAGGAAACTCTGGCCTTGCTTACAATTATAATCTCGCCGTGGAAGACGCCGAACATAACATGGACTTCTACATTCTACTTTAACCTTTTATTAACTATCAGCACTGTACTTCTGGAGTCTTAAATATCATTTAATAACGGGGATACCACGTAATACGTCTCTTGAACAAGAAAAAATCAAGGGAACGCAGTTAATTTTCAATCTTGTAAATTAATTATTTTTCTTTCTATTAATTATTTATGACAAAAAACTTTTTTTTTGTAAGAAAAGGAAGGAAAAATCATTATATTTTAGTCTTTAGACAGGAAAAATTAACTCATACGATTTCCATAGTAACTAATTCAGCTATTGTAGGGTGTAAAATTCATATAATTCATGCATAGCGACGACGCTGTTCCTAGTACTAGAAGAGGTACCGTTGTCCGCTGGGCCTTTCTGGCTAGTAGCTACCGCAGCACAAGATGGAACACCCTTTTCACTTGCCGGATGAAGAGAAGATCGTCCCACGCTGAGAAGGTCCAGCTTTTCCATGAGGTGGTAAATTAGAGAGTGGAAGTCCGCTAATTTCGGAGCACTGGATTTGGCCTTTTTTTTCCAAATTTTCGGCTTGAAACGCACTTACTTTTCAGGCTGTTTAAAAGGCCCCGCCAGGTGCCGATTTGCACTTGTAAATTTTCCGCACGACACAAAATTATCACATTTGCGACATAGGGGTCAAGTTAAGAAAAGTTCTTATTTAAAAAGTTAACACCTTTTCCTTTTTTTTTTGTATACCAGAAAAAACACATTTGTGCCAGCGTTTGAGTCGCTGGGGCAGGCTAAAACTTATTTTATAATTAAGATAGGCAAAAACCACTTTGGTGCGTTGGCGACGAATGTCTTCAGCTCATATGGCATTTTGCTCAGCCAATGAAGCACTATTGTTGAGTCCGTCCAGAATGTTATTGGCACGCCCTGCATTTCGCACGCTTCGATCGTAGAACTCATTAATCTGCTCAAGAGGTGGGCTGCACATAGTTCCAACCTGGGAATGGATATGTTTTTCAGCGGCGCCACTCTCGTCTTGGAAGTCAACAATGCGCACGTTGATTGACCAGTGACGGAGATGGTCCTCACATAAATGACGGGGCTGCATAAGCTCTTGCAGACGCGTCCGCAAAACCATGCATCTCCATTCTGCTCGCACGTTGAGTGCCCAACAATCTCGGCACTCTCACATCTGCTAGGCACGACAGCTCCTCATAGAACCTGCTCCATTCTTGCTCTATTCTCTTGGGTATCTGCTCGTCCCACTTTGTGCCTGATAGCCAGAGATCCTGAATGATGATCTTAGGCCTGATCACCACTGGTGCGATGTAGCCATTTGGGTCGTACAGCTTCGCACTTGCACTGACCACAGCTCGTTTGGTAAGTGGCGGATTAGCCTGCTCCAAGTTAACCTTGAACTGGATCTCGTCGCTCGAGGGATTCCAAACTAACCCCAGAATGGATGTGCGCTGATCCCCTTCTAATACCAGCTCTGTATTGCTGGTCGATGTTTGGCAAAACTCTGTCAGCACTTCTTTGCTTGATGACATAAATTTGTCAAGCTCGAATCCTCCAGCTCTTAGAGATGAGATGATCTCTCTGCAAAGCTCGGTCGCTCCATCTTCATCTTCAGCTCCGGTCAACATGTCGTCTATGTAGAAATTTTTCATGATGGCTCCATGTGCCATCGGATATTCATACATGTGGTCGGACGCTCATTCGCACATTGCTCGTACTACGTTGTAACTGCTGGACGCCATTCCATATGTTACGACGGTAAGCCAGTATTCACGAAGAGGCTCACTCGGGTTCTCTCTCCAGAAGATACGCTGCAGATCCCATTGCTCAGGAATTACTCTGACTTGCCGAAACATCTTCTTAATGTGGGCTGTGACTCAAATCTTGAAGCGACGAAAGCGCGAAATAATCGTCGGTAGATCAGCTTGAAGTTTGGGCGGCCCAGAAAACTGCACGTCGTTGAGGGAAACTGCACTGGTGGTTTTGCACGAAGCGAAACTTCTTCCTCACACAATGGTGAGGGATGTAGTATGTCTTTTCCTTCTCTATAGGTGCTCTTGATACCGGCCGCATATGGCCTAAATGCTTGTAATCGCGCATGAATTTGACGTACTGCTCCTTCAGCTCTTGGTCCGCACATAATCTTTTCTCCAACTGGAAAAATCTTCTTACAGCTACTGCTCTGGAGTCACCTAAACCTTATGCACGAGGGTTTATAGGAATGGTGACCACGTAACGCCCTGTTCTGTCACGGTAGCAAGTCTTCTCGAAATTTGCTTGCACCCATTGATCATCTTCTGGCTCTAATGTCGGGGTGCTCAATCTTCAATTTCCCAAAATTTCTTTAGGAGATCCCGTAGATTCTCTTCACCGGGATGTTCTATGCCCATCATTGCACATGTTGTTCGATTTAGATTGGACCTGGATTTTCCTAAAACTATCCATCCCAAATGTCATATTAGGCGATGCTCTAAGATAGTTGGCGGGACGACATGTTGAAATCTTGTTGATTACGAACATCTCGCACTGCAACTTGAAACAAGGATCTGTGGTGGAGCAAATGTCCGCGCGCACTGCGTTTGTCAACTGCACCTTGACGTCTGCTCCGACACCGTGTAGTGTCAGGTGGCTCCTAAATCTCCTGAGTCCCAACCTCTGGACGCACTGCTCAGTAAATAGGTTGAATTGGCTCCCGGTGTCTAGTAAGGCTCTCGATACTGCACTCGCCCCTGTGCTGTCGCCAGTAAAGCACGGCCGACGACATGGATGCACTGCTCCTGCTCTGCATACGTCGCTGTCATAGTAACATCCTATGGCGACTAACATCTGCTGCTCTGCGGGTGACATCACGGTCCGGTTCGGCTCAGCTATAGATGGGGGGTTTGCTGGGGCTCCAGAACGAATTTAAGTTCGTTGCCTTTGTGATGAATCAAGAAAAAAAAACAAATGCCGCACACACTTCCTCACTCCCCAATTTATTATAAGATGGTTTAAGAGACCAATACGCAGACAGTTAGATTCGATTTAATTATTAATTTACGTTAATAGAACTATTACTATTGCTACTACTACTAGAAGTATCAAAGAAAAAAAAAATTAGTTTCGGCTTAATGCCTTAAACATATCTTTGAAATAAAGATTAGCCCAGTAAACTACTGTGGATATACACTATGTATAAAGGTTTTATTCCTTTTCTTTTACTTTTGGTAAACGTGATGTGTATTACACGGATCAGCCTCCAGTTATCGGGTCGACCGAGCTCGATGATCCTCCAACCGGTGCTATTCTAGGCAAAAAAAAAAAAAAAAATAAACGAAAAGAAGATTAGTTACATCCTTCATATACTATTTGTCAAAGCTATCAAAATGAAAACAATTAAATTTTTTATATATATATATATATATATATATATATACTGCACTATACTCACTATGTGCTGCAATGTCCGCTTGATTTGACAAACTCTGGCCACAATTTTCGCAAAAGTGCCGCAGTATAATGTTGTGAGCAAATTCCAAATGAATTGGTAAATTAGCTCCGTTTGTGGTAATTCCGCAGCAGAAGCAATTACAACTGGCAGCTGTGGAAAATGACTTCTTGAACTCGGCTAGAATAATATCAAATGAGGTGGTAGTATCTGTTTTACTTCTAACCATGTTGATAACCGGCACACATCTCGGTGGTTGTGTAAGCCTTGAATGTGAGCTCTAAGTTTTTTACGTGAGGCGTAATATTCACCACAGACTGTGCATACAAACAGGTAATGCGAATGAATAAGATTGTGATTGATAACTGGTTCCCAGTTTTCACATAAGCCTTGCTTGAAGGAGCAATAGCTACAAATAAAATGTTGCCCCTGAATTATATGAGTTCTGAGATGACGAAAATTAATCTTCAAAGTCCACTGTCTCGAATGGGCAGTCGCTTACCATACACATCTTTTTTTTTTCCGCTTTATTATGAACATATTGCGGAAATTCCAGCTCCCATGGCTGAGTAGGTCACGTCCATTTCGTTATCTCTTTAGTTGCTTCCTGAACGGCTATAAAAATCAATCGCTTTCTAATTACTTCAATGAGTTTTTGAAGCATTGTCAATCGTGACATTTGCGTTTGACTTTTTATCACCGAGTACGAATAGTTGCCTCCGAAATTTATCTTCTCGGTGGACGTTTTCACAGCATCGGAATGTTCATTGTGAAAATGTTTCAGACCTTCGGTAATTGATACTTTTTCAACTACTTCTTTATTTTATTTATTTTTAATAATTCAATTCGTAAAAATAACGCACACTTAAAAAACATCTGTTTATCTAATTATTTTATTCACTAGAATGTTCTTTTTGACATTTCTGACAAAATACAAACAGATGATAAATTTGAGTTTGTCATTTACCGCATACTTTGAAGTATGTACTTCCAACGTAATGGGAGAACGATAGCACTAACGCATCCTTGCTTAATTTTGCAGCCGCATATTATCTTAGTGGTTAATGGAAATTTGTATTTTCCTATTATCCTGAAGGATAAATTAATCTTGTATTTGAACCTCGATTCTAAGAAGTGCATTAATTTAGCATTTACTTATTATCTTGATGGTTAATTAGGTTGTATTTGCATATTATCATGAAGAACAAAAAATATATTTTGTATTCGTGTTTTTTTTTTTGTTATTAAATAAAAGTGTGTGTCGTTTCCGAGAAATTACATTACTCTCGAATTCTGAAGTTAATTCAGATAAGAGGCCTAATTCATATATCGATTTATCGCCTACTTGGTATTTACGCATTAATGGCTAAGAATGACCGGATTTAGTTCTGACTATTGATCTATGTGACCTTAAATTTGAATTGTAAAATAGTTTCTATGAATTTCTATCACCTGTTCATATAAACAAATTTCATACGATTGGGATTTCGGGTCCGAAATTAATTTTTGATGTTTAAAAAAAAAAGTTAAACTATGAACTACTTCTGATTTTAAATGGTACTCAATACCAGCACAGGTTTCCTCTAAATCGGAAGATATGGGGAGTCCCAAGGTCATCGGGGACCCATGGCAGGGTTGGTTGGTGAATAAAGTGTGGGGGCGGCACGTTGTCAGTAGGCGTGACCCTGTCCCCACCCACATCAAAGACCTTGAAAGAGTGTTACGGGTTCCCCAAGACTTTTAAATCGCACTTTGCACTTTACTATCCGTTTTTTTATTTTTCGCAGCACGTGGATTATTTTAGGTAATGGAGGAAAACATGGGTTGGTCAAAACTCAAAACAACAAACTATATATATGTATATATATATATATGTGTATATATATATATGTATATATATTCTCCCATTACGTTGGAAGTACATACTTCAAAGTATGCGATGAATGACAAACTCAAATTTATCATCTGTTTGTATTTTGTCAGAAATGTCAAAAAGAACATTCTAGTGAATAAAATAAATAAATAGATAAACAGATGTTTTTTAAGTGTGCGTTATTTTTACGAATTGAATTATTAAAAATAAATAAAATAAAGAAGTAGTTGAAAAAGTATCAATTACCGAAGGTCTGAAACATTTTCACAATGAACATTCCGATGCTGTGAAAACGTCCACCGAGAAGATAAATTTCGGAGGCAACTATTCGTACTCGGTGATAAAAAGTCAAACGCAAATGTCACGATTGACAATGCTTCAAAAACTCATTGAAGTAATTAGAAAGCGATTGATTTTTATAGCCGTTCAGGAAGCAACTAAAGAGATAACGAAATGGACGTGACCTACTCAGCCATGGGAGCTGGAATTTCCGCAATATGTTCATAATAAAGCGGAAAAAAAAAGATGTGTATGGTAAGCGACTGCCCATTCGAGACAGTGGACTTTGAAGATTAATTTTCGTCATCTCAGAACTCATATAATTCAGGGGCAACATTTTATTTGTAGCTATTGCTCCTTCAAGCAAGGCTTATGTGAAAACTGGGAACCAGTTATCAATCACAATCTTATTCATTCGCATTACCTGTTTGTATGCACAGTCTGTGGTGAATATTACGCCTCACGTCAAAAACTTAGAGCTCACATTCAAGGCTTACACAACCACCGAGATGTGTGCCGGTTATCAACATGGTTAGAAGTAAAACAGATACTACCACCTCATTTGATATTATTCTAGCCGAGTTCAAGAAGTCCTTTTCCACAGCTGCCAGTTGTAATTGCTTCTGCTGCGGAATTACCACAAACGGAGCTAATTTACCAATTCATTTGGAATTTGCTCACAACATTATACTGCGGCACTTTTGCGAAAATTGTGGCCAGAGTTTGTCAAATCAAGCGGACATTGCAGCACATAGTGAAACAACAGCTGGACGTGCACATTGTCGCAAGATTTAGGCTGCGTTGTACTTTAGCTTCGAGTTCAAGACAGTTGCTTGTTTCTTTTTGTGTGAAAGTCTCGAGTAATCTGAAAAGGAACTTTGAAGATGACGACAGTGTGGAGAATATACAGGCAAGAGCAAGAACCGAGCTCAGTGATGACGCAGCAGTGATTATAAAAAAAGAAACTGTCCGATGCGGAAGAAAATGAAAATACAATGATAATAACTATAAATGAGAAACCCCAAATAAAATGCGTTGACATTCAAAGTCTTATTAATAAGAATGAGGCTACAGAGGCACAACAATGTCAGCCATCCTATATACCAGCCGCTGGACAATGTCAGTCAGTTAATAACAATCAGGCTGCAGAGGCACAACAATGTCAGCCATCCTATATACCAGCCGCTGGACAATGTCAGTCAGTTAATAACAATCAGGCTGCGGAGGCACAACAATGTCAGCCATCCTATATACCAGTCGCTGGACAATGTTAGTCATCCTATATACCAGCTGTCAAGCACCAAAATTTCGGTCTTCCATTTTTACACCACGTCCACAAACATGCCAACCGAATGGATCAACCGTCACTATCAGTATTCCAAATCTGGGCATTAACTTTTTGTACGATCCGTCGACGACTACGTTGCGATCATCTTCTGTCCAACCTAATGCACCATTAAATTACAGTGTCATATGCCACACCAGCACCCGGACAAGAGTTTTCAATGGAACAGCAGCAGCAGCAGTCGCAGTACAATTATTCTACATTGTATATTAGTAAAATAAGGGAGAGAGCTTCTATTCGCTCCCCAGAAAGAAAATGCTGAAAATGGCCACATCTATCACGAAATATATAAAATACAAAAAAAAAACGATATAAATAATTTTTTTTAAAACTAAAATAAATTTCTCCTACGTTAAAAAAATTGACGATTTGTTTTTTTTTGAGCTAACAGAAAGCCACCACCGTCTTTCTGTTCGCGAGCTTAATCTTTGCAGAGATTCGAATGGTTTCTACGCGACTAATTTTGAACGAATGAAGGAGAGAGATCCGGAGCACTTCTTCAAGATAACAAGAATGACACGACAAACTTTCGAAATGCTCCGAGCTTTAATTGAACCCCATTTGGAGAAGTCTTCATGGAGGAAACCAATCGATCTCAGTGCTAGATTGTTTTTGGCTCTTCTGCAAGTATTGCTTTTTTTTTTAGCTTAAATAACTTAACTTAATACCAAATGTTCTACTATATATCTATCGCAAGGATAGATCGCACAGTTTGTAGCATAATTTACGAAACGTGCTTTATTCTGTGGGAATTATTAATGCCCTTCTATTTGTCACCACCAACTGAAGATGATGATTGGAAAACAATTGCAACGGATTTCAATTGTGTGGTGCAATTGACGGCAAACACATTAACATACAATGTCCACATGGAGCTGGATCGGAGTATTACAATTATAAAGATCATCACTCCATAGTTCTACTTGCTGTTTGTGATGCCAAGTATGTATACATTTACTGCCATTGACATTGGAAGTCCGGTACGGAAGTCAAAGCGATGGTGGAATTTTTGCGAACTCATCTTTTGGAAGATTTGAACTTTCCTCCACCTAAGTCGCTTCCGAACTCAAATTTCTGCTGTAATCACTACTTGGTAGCAGACACACTACCCACAACTTCTTGATATGGAATTGAGTACATTCTGTCACACTGTTCGTTCGGTTGTTGAAGGTGTGACATTTCCAAAGTCAACTTTTGGTTTGTATCACTGGACAATTTGACTGGATCACAATCGAACATTTTAAACTTCTTCAGGATGAATTCGATGTTTTTCGCTGATTCAAGTGAATTTCACCTTTTTGTTGATCATAATCGATTTGAATTCCCAAAACATCATTTGTTGCACTACCCATATCCTTTATGCAGAAATGTTTCATTAGCGTCGATGCGTCAGTTGATCTCTCCATTCGGTGACATTGTTGAATATTAACATGTCATCGACATAAACTGCAACTATGATCAACGAGTTATTTGATTGTCGTACATAAATGCAAGAGTGGGTTTTGCATCTTTTGAATTCTACGTTTTGACCAAAACTTCATTTAACTTTACGTTCCATTGTCGACTAGCTTGTTTAAGACCATAAATAGCTTTTTTTATTTGACAAACGCGTCCGCGTTACATCATCAAATGATTCAGGCTGTCTCATAAGAATCGTTTCAGTAATATCTCCATGTAACGACATCCATTTGATCGGTTTTTCATCCATATCTAGCTGCAACAGCCATCAGCAAACGAATTGAAGAATATTGAACAACAGGTGAAAATGTATTCTCATAGTCTATTCCTTCGCGCTGACTACATCCTTTGGCCACTAATCTCACTTTATATCGTTCTACATTGCCATTTGAGTCTGTTTTACGTTTAAAAACCCATTTATTGTTTATGGGCTTTCGACCATTTGGCAAATCAACAAGTTTCCAAGTGCCATTGTCAATTAACGACCGATACTCATCATGCATGGCGCCTCTTTCCAGTGATCCTTTTCTCAAATATTGAAAGCCTCGTTTAACGCGTAGTTGGTTCGTTGTTAATTGCTTCATTTGCCATAAAATTTGAACCGTAACGGTCAACCGGTTTGGTTTCCCTCTCATCTCAGATTTGTTCGAGATAGTTCCTTTTAAATATTTCAAGATACGTTTTGCCTCGTGCCTTTTTCAGTAAATCCTGGCGGCTGCAACATGTAAATGGTATCCTTGAGTGCACCATGTAATAAAATAACCCATAAATGGTAGCCCATTTAAATTTTTCGTGTAAATTCTCTAATCGGGAATACACAGTGTGCAGTTTTAATAAAATCGGGTAAATTTTTTTTAAAAATTTTCGTTAGAGAGCCATTTCACTCACTTCCAAATTTTGTATGGGAGCCCCCCGACCCCCTGGCCCGAGGTGCCCCAAATTTTAATAGAATGTATTGTCATGGGAAATACACATGTGTGCCAAGTTTGAATAAAATCGGACTTTAGGAAGTGTGTTAAAAATTGATCACAAGATTCTGCCAGTCAGCCAGCCAGCCACGGGCACGCGAAGTTAATATAGAGAATTTAAAAATGTTGTCTTTGAATCAAAATGCAAAACTTTCATACCTTTTTCGGATGCGACGGTGAGCAAAATGCGAAATGTCTTTTGTCTGGCCACAGGTGCAAACACTTCGTCGTAATCAAATCCATATCGTTGCTTAAAGCCTTGTGCTACTAATCTGGCTTTATATCGCTTAGCTTTACCCTTTTCATTTGTTTTGATTTTATAAACCCGCATTTAGAACCAATGGGTTTTCGGTCTGTAGGTAAATTCACTACTTCCCATGTTTTATTTTCACATAATGAATTCATTTCATCTTCCATTGCATGGAACCATTTTTCTTAGTCTTCTCGCCTTTCACAGCTTCGTTGTTTGTTAATGGTTCTGTCAACACTTCGTCCATTAAGTAAGCTTGATCGCGATTCCGTAACGGTCGATTTGATCGTCTCAAACCATCATCTGTTTCATCAGCGGTTTCCACTTAAGTTTCACTGTCGGTAAATGATACTCCATGTGGGCACAATGTGTCATCGAGATCCAAATTACTATCATTTTAGTCTGCAGTTACTTCAGTTACGACCGTTGTCGTATAATATTCTCATTCCTCTTTCAAGTCCTCTTTAAACTCTTTGATCATTGGGAAGCTGTCTAGATTTCGATTTTTAATTGATTTTTCCCAAAAATCAATTTTTTAACCCCTATTTACTTTGTCGCTGGTGTCAAAAATAGTTATTGCGTTTCCCTGAAGAAAAAGACTTTAATCATCCAAGTGCACCGCGGAGCACACTTTGGGAAACTCGGCTCTACAGATTGATTAAACTTATATATGACTGCAAAAACACACCGGCTTGCGACTTCGTACAAAAATTCATTCTCTTACCTACCACTGGTTTGCTAGAATCGTTGCAAATAACTAAAATCCCAAATGCGGGCTTGAGACGATCTATTGAGACGCTCGTGTTTATGCCTTTTATGTCCAAGCTAAAAAAATTTTCGGAATCAGCGGATTACTTTAAAAGGCCCATCGTACGGATAATTGAGACCGATTTTCACCTTATCCCCTCGAACAAAAACGTGTTCGCAATTTTCCAGTGTCTTAGGAACGTATGTCTTATTTTGAGTTGCCTGCCGCGTTTCTGTGGGTTGCAAGTTCTGCATCAAATTACGCAGCTTATCGACCACATCAGTTGGATCACTAGGGTGTGCATTTGGAGTTGGTACAAAAATGTCGCTTTCATCTTTCTTTCAGATTTTGCCCATATACTAGATTGGCAGGCGTACATTGGAGATCTTCTTTAATGGTTGTCCGAATTCCGAGCAAAACAAATGAAAGTTCGCTGTCCCAGTTAATGGTATTCATTCGAGCTTTAATTGTGGCTTTGAGGTCCCTGTGAAACCGCTCTACCATGCCGTTGGCTTGCGGATGATATGCAGTTGTGTGAATTCGGTGCACTCCTAAAAGCTTGGTGAGCTCCGAAAATAAACGTGACTCAAATTGCCTGCCACTGCCAATCGGTTGTCAATATCTCAGGAACACCAAATCTCGAGACATACTCATTGACAAAAGTTTTCGCGACCGTTTGTGCGGTTATATATCCTTTAAAGGATAAGCCTCAGGCCACCTAGTAAATCTATCGACCAACGTGAGAATATACGTCAATTCATTCGACTGTGGTAATTTTCCCACTATGTCCAAATGGACATGCTCAAATCTACCACTAGGAATGTCAAATTTGGTGTATTTGGTTTGGGTATGACGGAAAATCTTTGATTTTTGACAGGAAACGCATGCCTTGGCCCATTCCATCACATTTTTGTTCATGTGGGGCCAGAATAATTTTGATGCGACCAACTTCCTCGTCGACCGTATACCTGGCTGTGACAGGTTGTGCAGTTCGTCGAAAGCGATTCGTCTCAGTTTGTTGGGTAAGTATGGGCGGTTAACCCCAGTTGCCGTTTCGCAAAAAACTCTAAGACTGTTATCGGGCAATTTGATAACAATTAAGCCTGTAAGAGGAATTAGTATTATTGGACGAGTTGGATAAAAGAATAGCCAATCCATCGTCCGATTTTTGCTGTGCTACTATAGTGTTTTCACATCCAACTTGAGATTTTCCAGGGTTTCGACATAATCAGTTGACCCACCCGAATCTTCAATTGAAGATTGGTTGTTTGCATGCTCGCTAATGCGCGATAAAGAGTCAGCGACCACATTGTCTTTTCCACTGATATGACGGATATCCGTTGAAAACTGCTATATAAAATCGAGATGCTGCCTAGCTTGCCTGGGACTACGATCGGTCTTCGATGAGATAGCCGTTGTCAATGGTTTGTGATCTGTGAAAATCACAAACTGCCGACCCTCGACGAAGTACCGAAAATGCTTCACCGCAAGGTACACTGCCAACAATTCTCAGTCAAATGCGGAGTACCGTGTTTCACATGGAACCAACTTCTTAGAGAAAAAGGCAAGAGGTTGCCAAGTCCCCTTGCTAAATTTTTGCAGTACAGCGCCTACTGCCGTTCTCGATGCGTCACTTGTTATGCTAAATTTGGCTGTACTATCTGGGTGCACTAGCAATGTATCGGGTGTTTCAACAGGTGCGCTTCAACTTTTCTCCGATAGCGACGGCGAACAACGCCATATTTTTTATTGTTCTTTTGTCATTTGAAAACTTCATTAGTATACATTTCATCATGGAACGCTACACATGTGAACAGCGATTGCAAATCGTGCAAATTTTTTATCAAAATAATCGTTCTGTTGCCGCTACTTTAAGAGCAGATTTTCACCGAAAAATCTTCTTCAGCGATGAGGCTCACTTTTGGCTAAAAGGATTTGTCAACAAGCAAAATATGCGTTACTGGGCAGAAAGCAACCCACACGTGATTCATGAGGCACCGTTGCATCCCGAAAAAGTCACTGTTTGGTGCGGATTACATGCCGGCGGCGTCTTTGGGCCATATTTTTCATCGACGATAACGATCGCCACGTTACTGTTAATGGAAATCGGTACCGCGATATGATAAACGATTTTTTTTGGCCGCAATTGAATGGAATGGACTTGGACGACATGTGGTTTCAGCAGGACGGGGCCACATGCCACACAGCACACGATACAATCGCGTTATTGAAGACTAAGTTCGATGAGCGTGTTATTTCGCGAAATGGGCCCGTCCAGTGGCCGCCGCGCTCGTATGATTTTACACCTCTAGATTATTTTCTTTGGGGTTATGTGAAGTCATTGGTCTATGCCAATAAGCCGGCGACGTTGCAAGAGCTCAGAGCCAATATTGAACGTGAAATTGCTGGAATTTCGGCCGATTTATGCGAAAGAGTGGTCGAAAATTGGGTTCAAAGATTGGACTTCGTAAAACGTGCACGCGGTGGTCATGCAAAAGAAATCAAAACGTATCATATGTATATGTTCAAATTCGTTAATAAAAAAAAAGTTAGTTCAAAAGTCGAACAGTTTGTGTTTTATTCAAAAAAAAAGTTGAAGTGCTCTTATTGAAAAACCCTATAGATAACAGCAGTTTATTATAATTCATAAGCCCAAAGCAACGGCAATCACCGTGGAAATTTGGAACGACGTAAGCAGATATTATACACAAAAATAGGAATTTAAAGCAACCGTAAAGCAGATATCCGACAACAACAAAGGAATCAACACAAGAAACGCGATCGAGGTTTCGAAAAGTTAAACCAAGGTGACCTGTGTATGCAAGGATCTGTTATTCACATTGCAACGAGATATGTCAGAAAGCATTTACTGACGCAAAACAGGCATTAGCTACTTGTAGTAGTATTATGAAGTATTAACACCAGCAGAGGAAAAGCAAATTCACCTCTTATTGATTTTTAACCGTTTTGTGTGTATGTAGACGGATATCTTGCCAAGAATGAATTCTGGATTAATTGAACATCAGGAGGCGTCCATTGACGGTCACATTGGTATTGGAAATGACCATGATGCGCAACATCAGCCAAATCAATCTCAGTTCCGATCTCAAAAGCCGAAAAGTGATAAGATCTTAACTACTGACAAATTATCTTTGGAAGACACGCAAAGAAAGGTTAATTAGAAAATAACTGTCACTCCAATGCAAGTTACTAAAATTTAATTTTAAGCTCAGAATGAAGTAATGGGTGTTACGAAAACACCAGTATCAATTCTACAAGAACATTTAAGTCGTCAAGGTATAACGCCAAGCTATCAACTTGTTCAAATTGAAAGAGCATGTCATGAGCCAACGTTTCGTTGTCGCGTTTCGTTTAATGACAAAGAAATTCCATTTACTGCAATGGGTGCGGGACGCTCTAAAATAGAGGTAATACATTCAGCTGCAAGTGCCCTTATTGAAAAGTTAACTGGTCTTCATTGCCCAACTACGTCCCGAGAAGCTGACGAGCTGAATGCAACTGAAAACACTAAGTAAGTTATCTCACATAAAATGGAATTAATTTCTAACGAATGTTTCAGGGGAGATAGAATTGTTGGAAATCCAATAGGTTGGCTTCAAGAGATGTGTACGACACGACGTTGGCCTCAACCAACGTATAAAACAGAAATGGAAGTTGGATTACCACATGAAAGGATTTTTACCATCGCATGTACGATTGTGAATTTTCGTGAAATTGGCAAAGGAGCAAGTAAGAAAATTGCAAAACGTTCGGCGGCAAATCAAATGTACACGCGTCTAAAGGACCATTCGTTGGATATGGATAATAACCAAATTTCGGACTCATTACAAACTGATTTCGATGAGAAGGTGATTTAAAACACTCTGCCTGCTTGTCGTATGTACATATGTCCGGCCAAATTTTAATCAGGCGTTCCGTTTTTTTTGGTCTGGCTGTATCACGTCGGGGTCACCACTTATCGAGTCGCTGCTGATATGGGGATAGACGCTCGATTTTTGTTGATAATCACAATAACCAAAATAAAAAGCAATTAGTTGAATAATAATTTTATGTTTAACTCTGCAATGAGTTAATTATTTTATTTAAACAATCGCGGTTTAAATTTAACATTTATTTCAGCAGTTCACGTAGTAGTCACTTTCCTTGTTTCTTTGTTCTTTTTTGTTGCTGACGATGAAAACCTGTTTCACATTCACATTCCCTTTCTTTGTTTTCTGTTTGTTTTTTTTTGTTTTTTTTGTTTTTTTTTTTTTGTTTTTTTTTGTTGTTTTTTTTTGTTGTTTTTTTGTTGTTTTTTTTGTTGTTTTTTTTTTGTTTTGTTTTGTTTTTTTTTGTTTTTTTTTTTGTTTTTTTTTTTGGTTTTTTTTTGTTTTTTTTTTTTTTTGTTTTTTTGTTTTTTTTTTGTTTTTTTTTTTTTGTTTTTTTGTTTTGTTTTGGAACTAACCTTCTAAGTCTTTTAAAATTTCTGATACCGGCCGCTACAATCACAACGGAGATGCAGAATATTAAATTTGAAGAGAATACATATCATAATGAGGTAAAGCCGGACACACAAATAACATCAACATCAGCACTACGAATTCCAACAACTCGAATTAGACAACAAACTATTCGGCGACAAAAAATAAATATTGTCTATACATTTCATTTGACAATAAATAACAAATTGGATTCTATCCATAAAAAACATATAAATATAATTATATTATAGTCAGTTCAATTTGAAATAATATATATCAATGAAAATTCAACCAAATATTAAAATTTTATTCTTTTTTACTTCATTTATTTATTATTGAATTATTAATTATATTAGTATTAATTCAATTTTAGTAATATTTGGTTGAACTTTTCACAGCTTTTATTAATTCTTTGTTTTCTGTAATTATCTTTTTAAATGACATACAGTCCATACTTAAATTAAATAAACATGAAATAATTGCGTTGTCTGTTGTAATTTCTAATCTGTTTCGTTCATCTGTCCATTGTGTTTCGGTTAAAGAAAAAATTCTTTCACAACCAGCATTATGGCCAGGATTCGCAAACAAATAGGAACACAATCTAATAAATTCACTTTTCTGCTCAATGAAATTAATTTTATTAAGCACAAGTATCCATTTTTCATTGCAGTTTAATGTTTTCCAATTATCACCAGTAATTTCTTGACCTATATATATTTCTCACACATATTTTTCATCAAAATGGATATCAATTTCTTGATACTATTCATAATTTCTTACCAAGTTGGTATATCGTTTACTGTCATCCAATTTAAAAATTCATGGTTTACTAAATAATCTCTAGCTGTAGTGTGTAAAAATCAATTATTTCAGTGTTTCTGTTTTCAATATCATATTTTTTTCAATATTACTTTTACTTTATCAGATATTTTATTATCAATGATATGCATTTTATCATTCACAATCATATTTACTTCCAAAATAGATATGTTAGTTTTTTTCAGCTTTTAACATTTGCTTATTAATATGGCTTAAAAAGCTGTGGACAGACCACAGCTTGGCTTCCCCCAGTGGGTTTTCAAGAAATTTTAATACAAAAAATGGTGCCTTTTCTTCAGATAGGAAAAAATATTTTAAACCTTCCAGTATTAATAAAATTCCTTCAATAGCAGGAAGTAATGACAACCAGCGTGTTTGAGAATGCGAAAGAATTTTTTTTATAATTAATCTCCACAAATGAACAAAATTCTTTCAAGCGTTCAGTTCGAACAGTATAGGTGTGAAAATATGAAAATATTTTTATGGCCAATAATTCAACATCAACTTCAAGTCTCTCAGCAGCTGTTTGAGCGGCGTTATGAATTACATGAGCCACGCAACCAACGTCTCTCATATGTGGATTTAGCGAACATTTTAATTTTTATATTTTTTTATATTGTTTTGTCTTCTCCCATTAATTCCACCAAAATTTGTATTTGTGCTATCAGCTCCAAATGCAACACAATTTAAATTTGAAATATTATCTGCCTTTAAGGAAGTCACAATTTTTTTTTTTTTTTTTTTTTATAATTTGCGCACGCAAAAAGGGATTCGCACCCTTATTATGTTCGGCAATATGCTTGGCACAGCGTTGGCGTTAAGGAAAAGGAGAAGAAGAGAGGAGATGTCTATGAGCTTGTGTCTTGAATGTCTGTGGATCATAGTGATGTGGAAAGACAGAGCTTGGCAGAGCATTCCACATACGTGTTGTACGGCTGAAGAACGAATCCCTGAATTTAACTGTACGTCCGAAGATGGGCTTTAGGGTAAACTGATGAGCATTTAGAGCACCACGAGTATTGCGGTTGAATACAAGGAGAGGTGGCATGCAACTGGCTATTTCTCTTGAGCACCGCTGGTGGAAGAAGCGTTAAAACAGTGACAAGCAAAAATGTTCCTGCGGTGTTCATGCGAATCTATGGATTTCGCTATATTTTCGTCACCGATAAGTTTTATCGCACGGTTTTGTATTCTATCTATTTGATGCAAGGTGGTTTTAGGCGCACCAGACCAAATATGACAATTGTACTCAAGTTTAGGGCGAATAAAGGCCTTGTAGATAGTAGCCAGGTCAGAGGGAGTGAAAAATTTCTTACACCGGGTTAGAAAACCTAAACATTTCGCAGCATTTTTGGCGACGGTAAATATGTGGTCATTCCAACGAAGCTTGTCGTTGACGCACATACCGAGAATTGCGAAATTTTCAGTTTCCTCGATGCAAGTGCCATTCATGGATAATGGCATGGGATTTGGGATTCGCTTGGACGACAGGAGACAGCATTGGGTTTTGGAAGCGTTAAATTCTACTCGATTGTTTTCTCCCCATTTTATTATGCTCTCTATGTCAGAGTTTAATGTGCTTAACATACGAAGTTATTTGAGTTCCACATGAGATGTGGTGGGACGTTCCTCAAACTTATACGAGAAGCTGAGAGTGCTGTCGTCAGCGAAGGAGTGAATTGGATTAGAAGTCACAGATAAGAGATCATTAATATAAATGAGAAAGAGTGTCGGGGACAGAACAGAGCCCTGGGGAACGCCAGCATTTATGTGGTGTATTTCAGACTTGAATCCATCCAAAACAACTTGAATTGAGCGGTCCAAAAGATAGCTTCTAATCCAATGAAGCAGTTTATCATCGACACCAAAGGCACGCATTTTTGACAAAAGAGCTTGCTGCCAAACTCTGTCTTAGAAATATCGAGTGCAACAGTTTTGCTTGCACCAAATTGATGAAAAGACCGGTTCCACTGTTCGGTGAGATATACCATCAAATCACCAGTGCAACGTTGCCCACGAAATCCGTACTGCCGGTCACTAAGGATTTCATTGGTTTCAAGATATTTCATGAGCTGAAAATTGATCAGCGTTTCCATGACCTTGGAAAGAATGGATGTAAGTGCTATGGGTCGGTACGAAGAAGGAGCCGACGGCTCGCCTTTTTTGGGTATGGGCTGGACAAAGGCTGTTTTCCAACTTCTCGGGAAGAGCCCAGAAGAATAGGATAGATGGAAAAGCTTACGCAATGGTAATGCCAGCTTGGAAGAACACCTCTTCAGAACTAATGGGGAAATACCATCTGGCCCAGCGGATTAGAGAATGTTGAGATCGTTTAAAACTCTAGCACCCATACAAATTTTATGAAAAAAGTTCCAGATTTTCTTCAAATTTTATACGCATGTGTCCATCGGAGCAAAATTTTTTGTAAATTTTTTGAAGCGATCGTGCCCCGGGGTCGGAGGGCTCCCATACAAATTTTTTTTTTGTTTTAATTATCAATTTATAGCGAACTTCCTAAAGGCCGATTTCCCTGAAACTTTGTACACGTGTGTATTTCCGGTGACGATACTTTCTTTTAAAATTTGGAAGTGATCGGGCCCCGAGTTCGTGGGGCTCCCATACAAATTTAAAAAAAAAATTACCCGATTTTTTTCAAACATGTGTATACCCAATAAACAATACTTTTTCTAAAATTTGGTAGTGATCGGGCCCCGGGTTCGGCCGAAAGACCCTTATACATTTTTTTATTATCTTAAAGTAGCATCAGATAACGTTGCAATTTAATGACTGTGTGCGGTGTGTGCTGCGCAGTCGGCTGCGGCTGGCTGGTTTTCTCGTAATTAACCAAGGAATCACAAAACGTTGATGTATGTGCCACCTAAACTGATACACCCTATATAGCATTATAAAGCTATCCATAGACGCTACATAAAATGCTAATGTAAAGCTACAGCTTGTATCGTGTGCGTCAATCAGATAAAATATATTGCGCAATAATATTGAACATAAAAAGGCACTTCATGTGTTCTAATTCACAAACAGGATAAACAGCGCATTTCTCCTCCTCTTTCTTGTGAAGTGCGAAACAATTTTTTTCGACGCTGCTACCTGTTACGCATATTGTGTTGCCATTCGAACTTGCCGCGAAATAGGGCTAATTCGTATATTCGTAGATTTCCGATTCTGAACACTTTAGAGAAGACGTAAGGGAATTTTCCACAACAGCATAAATAATCCTGTCGCCTGCTGGTTACAACTGTTGCTATGAGCATTAAACAAATGTGATTAAACACAAACAATTCGGTACAGATTAGAATTAGATATTTCTCTTTGTTGTTACCAATCCAACTGATTCATCTGTTTTGAGTAATACTTAAGCCAATTTTCTGCTCAGAAAACTGTTGGTTGGTCTTTCTCAGATATGTTTTTTGTTTCAAATGTTTTTTGAGTGTGTTTTAAATAATCTACCGCAAACAGCCTTTGTCTCACTCAAGCCGTTGCATACTATATTGAAATTTGCAATGTTCTTTGCAGAGTTAATAACATTTCTCTATGACTTGCTCTGTTAGCAAAAATGTAGATGAAAACAGGCTCTTGGTACATCCATGACAAGAGTATGGAGCGTTATTTTAATTCGATGAAGAACAATTTTCCAGAAAGAAATACAAAATCCTACTTGCAATAATTTGGTTGGGTGCGTCATCACTAGGGAGTATTGCATTTATTAGTGATGTAGTGAGAACTCGCTTCCTTACAAAGCAGAAAAAGATTCACACGATTGGATGATTATGGAAAGAAATCCCCATTATAAAAAGGTGGTTGGTAGAACTAATCCTCTAGAAAGAGACAAAACTATGTACAGAACATGCACTGTAGTGAACGAACATTTTTTGGAAGCCAAAATCAAAAAGTAATTTAAAATGTTTTACCCATTGGTTTATTGGTTATTAGTTTTTTTTTTATTGGCTTAGTGGTTATGCCCAATAGCCAATCGACAAAAAAAAAACGATTAACATTTTTATTCCAGATTTTTGTTTGCCCGTTTCACATCCTAAAAATTAGTGCGATTTAAGCAATCTCTAAATTTTTTAAAAATCGACCCAAGTATATTTTTGTGCGATTTCTAAGAAAAAATTATCATATTTTGGTTTTCTGCAAATTTTCATGGCATTTTTACTCTCTTAAATGTTTTTTTCATGTAGTTTCTAACAATAATGCCTACTTATTTTATTGTTTGCAAAAAATATACGTTATTTAGTTAATTAAGAGGTAATTAATACCTAAGTATATGCTATGAAAACATCCATACGGATCAGGAGCTCTATTAAAGTAGGTAAGGCATCAGTCATAATAACACTGATGAAAAAGGGAGCGACGCGAAGTCCCCAAGCATGTTTTATTCTCATCTGAATAATATTTGTTTTCGATTTCGAGTGAGTAGGAATACTGATCTATTTTGTGGTGTTATAGAACGGGCTTTGAACTGTACAGTTTTCTTTTAAGAATGCTCTACTTTCCACAAACTCAAAAGAGTTTTGCAACAAGTTGTATAAATTATTTCTCATTTGTTCTTTTACACTCAATAGTTATCAAAAAGCCAAAAAACAAGTTCTACAAATAGTTCCAAGTTCCATCCATACCGAACTGATTTTTTGAATTTTCCATGAAAAAAGAACTCAAAATTGAAGCGAAAAAATATCTACCTATATATATTTTCATTTATGTCCAGCACGTTTTGATTTATTCCATTAAACGATTTTTTCAATTAACAGCTCATTTGAAGCGGATTGTATATAAGCTAAATACTGCATTAAATTTTAAGATTACTAAGCAAATCTACGCTATATTATTAGCCTTGAAACTATACTCGTTTTTCAAAGAAAAAATAATTAAAGTAAAAAAAAACCCTTTGTGCATATGTATCTACAGAATACCGCTGCTGTTTACTGTACATAAACTACGCAGTCAAACTGCTTCCACGACATCGTCAATCATAACAAACCCAGGCATTCGCGCTGACAGCTTGGATTTCAATTTCCAAATGTTTACGCTGTTGCCTTTAGATAATAAACAGGCGGCGATGCTCTGACTCAGGCTAAGCTGACTCGGACACAAAAACATAAACAAAAAACTATAAACTTTACGACGACCGCATGGATCGCGTTACCCATTTAAAAAATAAGGAGAAGCACAACAAAACAATATGGCGAGACTTTTGGTCTTACGACCATTCTTTGCGCTTCAAATGGAATTCGTTATGGTTGACAACGTCAAATAATGCGCAGTACGCCTTAATAATAAGACATTTAGTGTGCGCAGTAATAATTAGCTCCTCATATGCTTCTGCTTCAGTCCTCATGTTCATTATTAGTAAAGGCTAATGCGTATAACCGATAGCGATTTGATAAATTGGCATTAGTATCTATGTACGTACTTCCGACTGAGCGATAAAATCAAAAACAACAGAAATTCTAAATGCGCGTGTGCGCGTTCGATGGAAAGACGCCAAGCCAATATAACGACGGCACACAATTAATGCCTTCGCTTACTTGACTGTACCTGTACCTAAGTATGAAAAACTTCGCGTTATTTCTCATTAACGTCGGCTAAACGGACTAAAAATTTATATGACCACTTCGCATTGTTTCTTGGGAAACATCATCGCTCTGGTTACTTGATATCGAAATCTCTGGTCGGCACTATGTACAATGGCATTTGCAGTCGCGTCATTACCATCACCTTACATATTTTTTTGCAGTCTGGGGACGGGCGAAACAGGATCATTTGGCGGTTGTTCTGTTAGGCGTTTTCTTTAAGATTTAAAATAACAAAAATACTTTAGAAAAAAAGTTGAAGTTTAAGTCACCGACAAATCGCACTAATGCGCCTGATGGCAAATGGCAGCAATGGTTTGCTACCATCAGGGCATCAGAGAAGTGACTTTTGCCTAAACTGATACACCCTATATAGCATTATAAAGCTATCCATAGATGCTACATACAACGCTAGTGTAAATTTTAATTTTATCAATGCTACAGCGCAATAATATTGAACATAAAAAGGCACTTCATGTGTTCTAATTCACAAACAGGATAAACAGCGCATTTCTCCTCCTCTTTCTTGTGAAGTGCGAAACATTTTTTTCGACGCTGCTACCTGTTACACATATTGTGTTGCCATTCGAACTTGCCGCGATATAGGGCTAATTGGTATATTCGTAGATTTCCGATTCTGAACACTTTAGAGAAGACGTAAGGGAATTTTCCACAACAGCATAAATAATCCTGTCGCCTGCTGGTTACAACTGTTGCTATTAGCATTAAACAATTGTGAATTAACACAAATTAGAATGTGAATTTTGCAAATTTTCAATCGGTGTCACCTTGCACGTGACTAATTTATACTAACTGTGGAGAGAGAGAGAAATCTTAGCTCACGCACAAATGAACCCAGCAAATGAAACGAGACATAAATGTTTTATGTTTAATTCAACTTACTTACTTATTTACTGAATTGCATTTTTATTGATGTCGTTTTTTGTTGTCGATATCAACTTACAGATAGAACAACAAGTTTTCACAATATTCTGTCATTTGGCGTTTTCATAAATTAGTTCAGAGCAGTCAAAGAGTTCTCATGATAAATGCTCGTGTTTCTTATTTGCTCAGAGTATGAGCGTGCTCTAAGTGCTCAGAATAAAATGATCTGAGCATTTTCAAATTTGACATCTGATGTCAAATGTCTCTTCGATTATTTTCTCCTACAATAAAAAAATAAAAAAAATAAAAAATTACCCAGGATCGAGGGGCTCCCATATATATTTCTGCGATTAGAGAATTTAGATGAAAAATTTTAATTTTTATGGGTTGTTTTTTTTTTTGCAATATGATTTTTAATGTCAGATTGTCCACCATTACTAATGTTTCCAAGTTTTCGTCAACAAGTGCTTAAGGAGGATACTGAGAATAAGATGGCCGGACATTATCACCAATCAATACTTGTGGAGAGTAACACAGCAGGAAGCAATCGCGCTCACCATCAGACGACGAAAATGGAGTTGGATTGGCCACACTCTGAGAAAGCCAGAGGACGACATTACGAAACTAGCGCTCGACTGGAATCCACAAGGAAGCCGTCGAGTTGGCCGTCCTAGCAAGACATGGAAAAGGACAATAGAAGAGGAAGCAAGATCCCAGGGGACCGAGTGGCGTCTCTTGAAACCTCAGGCGTTAAATCGAGTTCGTTGGCGGGCGTTTGTAGAAGCCCTATGCTCCCCCGCGGAGTAAAGGAAAGAAAGAAGACTAATGTTGACGAAGCATGAGCAAATTATTGAAAGAACTCTAATAAGCTTTAATAAATCATGAAAGTTATTAGAATAACAGCAGTGATGCAGCAACAATGCAAAGCAATGTTCAGCAACAATTGTTACTAGAGGATTACTTTATGAATTTAAGAAACTGCACTTTACTAACAAAAACACAATCTATTTTATTATTGTTGTATAACATGAAGCGCATTGATTAATTTCACAACAAAGAATTAAAGTGAGACCACATGTATCAACATGCTTGTGACAACATTAATACATAATCATTTCCCAGCACACCATACGAATAAGTCTGCTGTGTATGTTGACGCTCTCACTGACAGGTGTTGACATCGCCTTCTGACATCCGCCCGCGATGAAGACACATCATCCTCAGAAATTTCTCATGCAGCTGCTTGTCCAATGCTTTTGTGAAAATGTCAGCTTCAAATTCAGAAGGCGATGTCAACACCTGTAACGTGTTTGCTCGGGTGACGCTCGCCGGTCACCCAGGGTTCGTGTTGCGGAGTGTTACAAATTAAAAGAACATATGATTCATTTATTTTTCCATATTACGGTTCACGACCAGAACCACTCTGTTTGTTTAGACCCATGTTACTTTACTTGGATAAGATCTTAGGTACATAAACCTATATCTGATTGAGGTATGATACATTTAGTTCAAACCAAGTGTATCCAACGAATCCTAAAACTTCAAATAAAGGAGTTCTAGTTTGGTAGGTAGATTAATAACGACTTCGTTTATTCATTAAAATTTGACTCAATTTATACTAAAAATTACTTACAATACGAATACAATACAAATAACATACAAATAACATAAACTGCTTCGTTGCATATTCCGCTAAGCAGAAAACAGAACAGAAATTGCAGCGATAACAAAAGTATGTTCCCAACATACTCCATTTATCAAAGGTGAAGATAAAGTATGTTCACTACATACTCTCGTTACAAAAATGTGAACTTCGCTCAAGGTGCTAACGACAGCCGAAATGCAAATCTGGCAAAATCGGCAATGTGTGAAATTCATTCTTCTCACGATAGGAGAAAATGCAATGTTAGTATAATTTGGCTATGCTGCGATAGTCGTCTGCCTGATATGAGCAACCTTGAACGAGAGTTCAACACTGTTGATGAACATTTTTTTTGCATATCAACATCCATAGTAGTAGTAATATTATTAGAATTAGCTGAATTTTCCACGATAGAATGGTTGTTATTATCATCTGAATCTGGTTCACTACTTTCTTCAGGTCTTGGTCGTTTGGCGTTGGGTTCGTTATTGGTTCCGGAGCTTCTTTGAGCATCAAAATCTCTTTTTAATGAGGAATAATAATAACCACCCATTTTATAAGTATCATAAATTTGTTTGGAAATTAATGCTTTTACTTTAAAATCTTAGTATCCTCCTTTATCATTTTTACGTTCGACAGCGTTCGACCGTAGGCCATGATTCGCTAAGTCATGAACTAGTAAAAAAGCACCACTGCCCCCAGCCAGCCAATCCGTCGTCGTCGTCGTCGTGGTCATAATTGCACAATACAAAACTTGTTAAATATAAAATCTGTTAAACTTATACTTTGTAGTTTTATAAATACTTATTTGTGATTGGCTGTATAAATTAAAAACTAATTATCATGTGACTTCGACTTCAGTATGGTGTTATTATTTTCAAGTGACGGTTTGAATTGGCCGGGTCCGGGGAATACTATTTATAATGACGACGAAACGGTTGACGATGTGGATTTTGACGCCTGTGGTCAAATTCCTCAGGAATTATATGGAAATTCACAAAACTTTTGGCAAATTCGGGTTCACGATACTTTATTTGTTAAGCGTACCCCACATCTGAGTTGAAACGAGTAAAACTAAAGCCGATGATTTCGAATTATTAATTTGATTTAATTCACTTCGCCAAAGTACGTGCACACGGTCTCGTATCTTTCGCAACAACTGACATTCATCATTTTGACACAATTCATTATCGGTAATACAGTTGTACATTTGCTGCATTACCATTATACCATCTTATTACTAAACACATTTACCATTAAAATCCTAAATTATACAGTTTACAAAGCTGAAATATTATACAAAGCAACATATGCATGTAGCATTTAACAGTAGTGTAACAGTTGGAGCGTGAGCCCCGCGCTTTTCCAGCTTGCGCCATTAAGCATACTCATTCATTACTAAATTAGTAGTCCTTTCTTTCGAAAGTAAACCGCAACCCCCGCGTTGCATCCCCATAACGAGCTGGGTCCTCAAACACAATTGTCATCAGACTGGTCGAGCCTAACGGCCGGCCTTGTTGTCTGTGGGCACGGACAATTCCCGCGGTACCAATTCGACCTTGGATGGGGTCTGACATCAATGGTATCGGAAATTTCAGGTATGAGTGCCTGGGCATTTGACAAGGCAAAACCCTAGCAGCACATCCATCCGTGACCTAAGCCATCTCACTTGCCATCAGGATAGCAAGCTATCCCGAGTTTCCAAACGCGACCTTGGTCAGATCTGGCATCAAGAATCACCTGAACGAATATGAGTGCCTGGGCATTTGACAAGGCAAAACCCTGGCCGCACATCCTTCCGGAACTTCGAACCCTATCATTTGCCACTAGGACAGCAAGTCATCCTAGGCCCACCCAGGATCCCGGGCCCTTCACACATGTTAGACTTGACCACTTGCCCGATCAGCATCTCTAAGTACCAGTGGCCCTTTCTTTATTTATCTATCGTGGAAGAGTCCTGCATCATAAACCAAAGGATAAAAAAGATGCTGCTGGACCCCAATACGAAATGGAACTTTAGAGGACTCTTACCCCAGGCGTTCCGTACCGCGTTGTTTTCTATACCCCTAACCGCCGGGGATTGTCTTCTTATAAAATTGTTTCTGATAGCATTGGTGATTGTGAGGAATCCACAAAACACAATCACCCGGTGATGTGGTCTCCGTTTAATAGTCCGGGGCACATAAGTCATGGTTTTTTAATGAGGTTCTGTTCCTCTACCCTTCCTCCTTTTTCAACGCGGGCTTAGGACCGGCTTCGGCGGAGTTTGTAGCATATAACGGCGATAATTTTGTTTGTTCTTTAATTTGTAACAGTGTTTGCTCGGGTGACGCTCGCCGGTCACCCACGGTTCGTTCTTCTTCTCCTCTTCGTTACAAATTGAAAGATGTTTGGTTTTTTTTTGCATTAAAACATAAGTGGTTATTTTATTTTCGGGTCTAATTCTAACTACAAACAAAGCTGGTCTTATACTTAATAATACTTGCTACATAGGCTCTTACATATAATATACATTCTAACTGCTGGTACTTTAATCTGGTCTGTACGCATTGAGTGCGGTGAAACCAGCGGGGTTTTGTTGCATTATAGGCAAACACTGTGTCGTCCGACGACAGCATTTGCTTAGAGTGCCGAATGGGTGATGGGCGACTTCTGCTCCAAAGTACTTTGCTACCGTAAATGGAGCACGTGAGCAGTGTTCGGGCGAACAGCGCGGCCCAGTATAGCTAATAAAGTGTCGTACGACGACGATATTTTACCGTGTCGTCCGACGATGGTAGGTTGCTATATTGACAAGTGGGGAGGGGGGGGCGGAGAATGAGTGATGTGTAACAGCCACTCTACTGATGAGTATAATAGCTTAAGCGCAAGCGCTTTTGGCTTAACTCGTTTCCAAAAACTGTTCGTTTAGAACGGCGGTCAGCATGAGCTTCCCTGAGGAGATATTACTGCGTACAGCATAGTATTCTTTCTCCCTTCCTTTGTATTTTCTCGGCCTATACGTGTGCCCGATTTATTTCAATCTCTTAGGAATTTTATTGCCGACGGTATGAAATAATGAATTTTCTATATTCGTAAAATATATTGGAAATAATAGGGTTTGTGACGTAGCCGATTTTATTCGACTTCGTTACAAATTAAATTACGTTTCCTACTTTATTTCCCCGTCTTAGTATTGTATTCATTTCTTGACTTACAGGCAGCTCAAAAGGATTCCGGTTTCCAGAGAGTTGATGGGTTCTTCGGTTCTTAGGGAGTCAAAACTACTAGCTCGTTGTGTTAGAATTTGTTGTATTATTTTTATTTTTGTGAGAACCTCAATCAAAGCTTCCAGGCACATAATACTTCACCCCCCGTAACCAAAAAACCGCCTTTCGCAGCATCAAATAATCCTCCATATCCACCGTCTTCCGATAAAGCACGCTAATCCTATGCATCTGCAACCTATGACCCGTTTCCCACACTTCTGGATACGCATTCTCCCTCATCGTTACAACAACCTCTCCCAAATCCCTAAACAAAAAACGAGTATTCGTCCTCGCCAATACCTTTCTTAACAAATTCGCACAGGTCGCTTTTTTCAACGAGAGTGACTGGTTCGAATTGTTGTTCACCGTTCTCCTCGAGGAAAACGGTTTCTTGTACCAGCTGTACACAAACCGCTTCCACTCTAAGTCCCGCATTATCCTATAATCTAAATAGCTCATGCCCAAATTCCCTTAAAAAACAGCTACTTCGTCATAGGTCAAGTCTTATTTTAACTTCCCAGATAACCACTCTACAAATTCTCCTACGCCTTCCCCAGGTAAATAAAATAAGAAGTCGTCTACGTATTTGATAAAAAATCTAAACCCCTTTCTTCCCCACATCTCACTCTTACTTCTCTTCATGTGGTAATCCACATATAACTCCGCGTACAAACTTGAACTACAACCACCCAGCAACCTATCCGGCAACCTATCAATATCCCGCAAATTATAATCCCCATCTAACCTCTATTTCTCCAACTCAAATCTCATCGAAGACTGTACCGTGTTACTCATCCAATAAATGGTACTCACTATCGGCCTACACGGACACTCAGCCTTGTGAAGCTTTACCACCCCATATAAATACGGTAAAACCTGCACCTCCCTCACCGCGCTCCTCAATTTTACCATCAAGCTGGACGGCAACCTCAACTCCGCCTCTTTCGACACTTTTGTCAACCTCTTCTTCAAAAACACCATCGTGCTCCAACAAACCGCCTTCATGAGTCCCATATCTCCGATTTCTTCAACATAAACACTTGTCTCTAAGTTCTTCTGCACTATTTACCCTATTAGAAAATTTGGGCGATTACGCAGTAAATAAATATAATATAAAAGAATACAACACGAACTTTAGTTTTGCTTTTTATTCAAAGAGAACGAAGAGAGCAACTAACAAAAACAAAAACACTTCAACTTGTTAATAAGGCATACATACCAAAAAATACAAAAATATAGATGCAATTGGCTTAGATTATCTAATATTTCAACATGTATTTCTCCAAATACATTAACATAGTAACTTTCCCTTTATCAGCTTCAACTACCACTCCATCCCCATTAAACGCCATAAAATGCCTTACTGTCTCTGACATCCGTAAGATTGTCTCCTGTTTTTTCGCTAACCCACCCCTTCCACTTACTACCCCCCTTAGCGGTGATATTAACCTGAAAAACTCGCTCCTCTCAAAGGGGGAACCCTATTTATCTTGCCAAAGCGAAAGTTGACAATGCTTATGAAATTTGACATTAATTACTATTTTTTAAGTTGTGTGTCGATACTCCTTTATTGCGGAACAGACAAAATCAGTTCATTTTTTATTTCCTGAATACTTTCGAGCTATAAGCTATATACGGCTATAAGCCGTGGCTATCATAAAGGTAGTCTTCAGTGTATTGAAGTATAAATTTCCATGGTAAAGGTGGCGGAGAATACGAGATCGAAATCGCTTCGATTGTTATAGCAAACATTGCTTATGAATTATGACATTAATTACTATTGTTTAAGTTGTGTGTCGATACTCTTTTATTGCGAAACAGACAAAATCAGTTCATTTTCTATTTCCTGAATACTTTCGAGCTTATAGCAGTGGCTATCATCAAGATAGTCTCTTCAGCGCATTGAAGTATAAATTCCCATGTGAGGTGGACGAAAAAATAAAATATACTCACATTTATGACTAAAAATAACAACCTGTCTTGGATGGGTATGAGTTGAGTGCTTCTTGGGTATTACCAGATGATAGTCTTCTGGTGATCTTGAGTGGCTGGTTGTTCCGCGGACTGCAGTTCATTTTTGTAGCTTTCTCTATTACTAGGGGACCGCTTTCACTACTTTCAATTGCCGGCGGCGGTTTCACAAAGTTTTTAATTTTGTTATTTGCTGACTTTTTGATGAATTTGCGTCCATTTGTAAAGTGTTTACTTTATGGGATTTTATTTGAAGAAATATCAAGCTTTTTTGCTATTAAACAAGAAATTCACTTTTAAAAAACTATTTGATGTATGGGTGTAGTGGAGGAAGTAATTTAAAATTCTCGTGCCTGGTCGTTCGGAAGTCTTAACTTTCAGGCGGTAAAGGTAGTGTTGGTGCTCCTTTACCACATGTTCCAGGGAAAAGCATTCGTATTACAATCGCAATGCTATTGTGTAGTGGACTGTAAAATCATTGACCATAATAATAAATGTAGCTATATTTTTCTTAACCTTCACACAAATTATGACTAGAATTTGTCCGACCTAGTCGGTGGCTGAATTGAAAGAAGGAAAAGAAAGGAAACAGGAAACATTCATTTTTTGTCCTTGTCATAATGTGTACATTTTGTTTCTGTCATTTGACATTATGAACTTAAAGTTGGTGACACAATGATAAACTACAACAATAAAACTCAACACAATTTATAGAAAAATAGTACACTTTTAACTTTTATCAATATAAGATTTATTTTAGTATTAATCAAGATACTATTAAACTTTAATTAAGGGCGACTTACTCCGGCTGGAGGCAATGAACAAGTGCTAGTACATTTTATTTAATTCTTTCTTGTTGTGAAGGTTGACAGGTTGGTTGTGCAGGATGACAACTAAAACTTGATACAAAGAATTCATTTGAATCTTACAATTCAATACAATGTTCATAAATTTAATACAACGTAACAATTGTATAATTCAATTCACGTTACGAATTAACGTCACATTATTCTTTATATTTTACGTTGTTTTATTCTCACTTTGGTAAATGTAAGTGTAAGGTTTCCCTGGTCCATATAATTACTATTCCAATGACCTTGTTTTAAATCAGAAGTAAATTCACATCTTGCGAATGAACATTTCGTTGCTTTATCCCCAAATCTAAAGTTATACCAACAGTACAATTTATTATCTTTTGTAATATAATATGATTCTGTTCTTGCACGTGATGGTGATCTTGGTTGGGACCGATTACGTGAATTCGATGTTTGAAAAGGCCTTTCGGCCGCGATATTGACTATGGGTCTGATCGGTTCGAAATTGGGTTGATGAGCCTTCGCTATTTTGAATCTCAGCAGCACTTCTTTGTAATTTTGTGATTGAATGCGAAAGCGAATCATCGTGAATATTTGAAAACAGTTTGTTGCTTTGAGATGCTATTGTTACGGGGTCTGATATCATTGAAATATTTGATCCCCACTTATTTCTCAAATTTTGTCAGCAGTTTCGAGTATTTTTTCTAAAGGGCCATCCAAATTAATTGCTAAAACCGATGAGATGTTGTTTGGCAATTGTTTTAACCAAATTGATTTAATCAATGAGGTACCAATTATGTTAGATTTTCTACCAAGCGCTTCCAATTTTCTGAAGAAATCTGAAGGTGTTTGATCCCCCAGTCTGACTTTCTGACATTGACTTTCTCTTAATGATTTGATCTCTAAGAGTTTGATATTTATTGATATCTGGTGGCTTATAAATTATATCTGCCACTATTTGTATTATTTTAGGCGGCAATTTAGAAATAGCTGTGTCGAAATTAATATCGTCACTGACTTTAGTTTTTTTCCGACTCATAAAGCGGTCGAATTGTGCGAACCATAACTCTGGAATTTCAGTCCAGAATGATGGTAATTCGACTGAAATTATTTTATCATCATTAACCCTATTTCCGCCATCACCAACTGGATTACCAGTACTTATCTTTTCTTCGTTGTCAGACATCACAATATCAATAGCTATATGTATATTTATTTAATTAATAAATATTAGTCAATAACATTCACGTGGTTCTTTGAACAAGAAAAAAAAATTGTTCGGTTCTTTAAACAAGAGAAGAAAAAACAATATAGTAATAAAAATCACTAGATTGTTTATTAATTTGTAGGTTGTTTATACCTCTTTTGATTAGCTTAAACTCTACCCGAAAATAATACCAACGAGTAAGCTGTCAAGGTAACATTGCTGTTGTGGTTTTCGTGGTTTTAATGCTTTGCAAGTAGAACGCCAAAATAAAATAAAAATTGACAAGAGCAACAAACAGAGAAATTAGTCTGCTTGTTCTCTTGTTAAGTAAACCTTTGCAAATAAAATACATACATTATAAAACTGTACCCCGGGTATAGTTTGCAATTAGAACGTTAAACCAAAACAACCAGAGAGAAATCAAATTGAAATGAATGAAAAGGTTATTAAATTCCAAGCACTAACTTTTAATGTAACTAATAGTTAAAATATTCGAAATGAAATACATTAAAACCTGTCAAATTGGACCACCCTTGGGAGTTCATACCCATTTTCACACGAGAAGTCTTTTAACAAGTCCAAATGCGAAAATGCGTCTTTGAATGTGAGAGATCGTGAGGGTCCAGGAACTGTCTCAATTTCTTCACCCGAAGAAGATTCTTCTACTTCAGCTTCAGAAGTTGCTGGCTGAATATAGTTAAAAAAATCATTTTCCCAATTATCCGACTAGCCCTGGGATGTTACAACTTTGTTGTCCATAGTAACAAAATTGTCAGACAGAGTAGGCACTTCAACCTACTTACCACCACCTTAGCAATTGTATTGATCTCCTCTTCAAAAATCAAACAAAATCAAATGCTACATAAGATGTTTTCTATAATGCGATTTTAGGCTTTAACACTTAAAACATGAGAAGGAGCGTTGTCTGCAAAAACAAGAACCTTTCGGTTCATAATCAGTAGAACAAAGGAGTAATAAAAAAAATGTATGGGGATAGTGTTTATACCTTGGCTGGTCGTCGCTCTAGGTGTTTTCGGGTGTCGGCTGTTAATTTTCGTCTGTAGTGTTGTAATCCTAGATAGACTTATCCAATGATTAATTCTGTTGCAGATATTAATAGTAATGCTGCAGCGGTCATATCTGTTGGTTTTTACTGTTGAAAATTAGGTGCAGCTATTAGCTGGGGTCCGGTGTTGATTATTTCCTTGCTCTCCTTTTCTCCCATCGGTCCAGTGTTTTGCTCGGGTGGCTACGTTCTCAAACAATTTGTGGAACTGTTTCGCTTCCTTCAGCTTCTTGCGGTCTGCTGCTCACTGCTCTTGCTTCTTCGCCTTGAGTTGCTTCAAGAAAACGTCTCATATGGTGCTGAGTTGTCCGGGAATGTTGGCCAATCTTTTCAATTCCGCTAGCTCTTTGCGTAGTTTGACGCGCAATCCTCCTCGGGTTTTCTTTGGCTTGGCGATGGTTTACACTAGAGGTTCCTCTGGGGTTCTTCTCTTCGTCCGTTGTTTGTATTCCTCGATGGTGAGGGGTTTTGGTCCAATTTTTGGTTTTGGGTCTTCTCTCCTTGTGTTCTTTAAAATTTCGTCTGCCTTCCTGATGTAATCGGCTGCAAGGGCCAGCTGCTCCTCACTGGACATTAGTTAAAAAAAAACTATGTGTGAAGACTTTGTAAAAATGTAATTGGTCGTATTTTAAAAACTTGGGTCGTTTAGACTGGCAGGATCTGGCAACAATTTAAGTACTGCAGGATCTTTTGAAGCTGTTGTAGTGGATAATCGGCAGGATCTGATTAGGCTGGCAGAATCGCCATGTTATAGTTAATGCTAATGGATGCCGCTGGTGTTACGAGCCCCGATTTTCTCTTATTGGTTTCCGCTAGTCCGGGCTATAACGCCTATGACTTGAACCTTGGGCAATTTCATGCACTTAAGGTGGGATTCCAATAGAGTGGATCTTGCTGATACCTGTAGAATTTAAGGCTCGCAAGCCTAATAAAATGCCGGTGATATTGGTTTGACGTTATATTTCGAAGTGATCTTTATTGTATATTTGTTGCTTAGTTATAGGTGTTCAAAGACTTAAAAACTTAGTACATTTAATTTTACTAATTTTATAAGAATATATAAAATGTATACACATGCATACTAGTTTAGATCGATTTGTGCTGGTCAGCATTTTGGCATTATTGCATACAAGTTATCGCGATGCGCGTACTAGAGTATAGAAACAACAACACAGGTGGTGTGGTGGTGGACAACTGAACAACTTTATTTTGATAATTAGTTCTTTTATAGATAATTCTTACATACAAAGCAATTTACAATAATATTTAATAAATGAAGTTGGATTATTTGGGTCAATAAAATTATATTAAAATGTCGCAATAGTTTAAATCAGCAAATTTGGAATTTACTTTACAATGTCGCAATAATAGCAGAATTGGAAATAATAATGTTGCAATGACTATACTAATTCGTTACAATCGATTTGTTTAAATAAGCAGTATTGGAAATTATATAAATAATATCATTTAAGTGAATGTTCATTACCTAAGCAATTCCATGGTTAGGGAAATTGTATGGGAATGGGAAGTGCAAATGTGGTAGATATGTGAGTGCTAACTCTGTGTTAACTTGCATACCAATATACCGAACATTCTTAATTGCTTTAGGTCGCTTGCCTATATTGCTGATGTGACATATTTACCAGCGCAGGCAACTGACCTATTTTTGTTTATAATTTTATTGCATGCTCGGTCAGCGCCATGCACAGCAAGGGTAAGTGACCGAACGTTGTTTACCTTTTTTATGATCAGCGCTCGCTTGCCTAAATTAAATTAAAACAAGTTTATTTGTTAAAAAAAAATATTTCTTCTGTGAGGCAGTACCTCTTCTTTATTCAAGCAAATTAAAACTTACTTATAATCTAAAATAGCATAAACTTATCACCTATGTTGTGCTATGTTTCCCACGCTGTAGTGCAGCCCACGCTGTAGTGCAGAAAAGTGCAAAGTGCAAAAAATGCTTAATTCAGTATACATAATTAATTCCAAACGTCAATTTGTGGAATGCAAGTATGGAAGGAGTATGGTGTTGCCAACTGCATACATCACATACGCCCCTCTTACAAAAATAGTACGATATACAGTGTCGTTTTAGATTTCGAATCTTCCAGGCTTTTTTAATTCTAATCTATTTCTTAACGTTTTATGCGCTTGAACTGCATTGTATACCATTACAGATTCGGTTACATTTTTAGTCTTATTTTGTGGTTTATAACAGTTTAAATACATGGATCTTTTAACAATTTTCGTTTTTTCTGTTATATCATCTTCAAACGAAATGTTACAATTACATTTTCTTATCTGGTCTAAATGTCTAAATGTCTTTTAATATGCCGTCCTGATTCCATTTTACATTCATGTACATTCGTGGACCGAAAACTTTGATTATACAGACTTTTGCCCATTGCTGAATATTTTTTACAGAATTGAAATCACGAATCATGACTACTTCACCGATTTCAAATTTTCTATCGCCCGTGTTATTCATTAGTTCTTCTTTAAGCTGCTTTTGATTTAAATTAGTTGGTGTTAAGAGATCGAGTTTATTTCTTGGCAAATACGTAAATATCCGAGATGCAGAAGTGACGTTCGTAGAACAATGCTTATTGTGTCTATAATCAAATAAAAATTGCGTCAAAACTTCGTCTGTATCGTCATTTTTTCTAGCCTTGATTGCATTTTTTACGGTTCGCACAGCGTTTTCTGCTGCCCCATCTTTAGTTGCTGGATACCCTGGTGCTGTTAGGCACTGAGGTATACCATACGACTTCAAGAAATGTTTACTGTGTTCCGTTATCGGAGACAATTACCTCCGGAACACCAAATCTTGAAAACACATTTTGAAGGCATTTGATATAAAATGTAGAGTTAGGCGTTTTCGTGTAAAACACCTCAATCCATTTAGAAAACGCGTCAACTATCACTAGAAAATTAAGGCCTCTCAAAGGTCCCGCGAAATCTACGTGAATTCGCTGCCACGGTTTTCCTGGCTTTTCCCAGTCAATGACTCTTGCCTTAGGTGGGTTTGGTAAAAGCGACAAACAAACTTCGCAACCCTTAATCATTTCCTCCACCTCACGATCAAGATTTGGCCACCACACGTAGGATCTCAAGAGAGATTTCGTTTTTACAATTCCCATGTGAGTTACATGAGATTGTTTCAAAATTAATTTTCGTAAGGATTGTGGAACTACCACTCTATGGCCCCACATCAATACGTCGTTTTCGACTACCAGTTCATCGATTCGTTTTAAAAATGGAGAAAATCCTTCTTTACCCTGAATTTCTGAATGATTTCCATTCTTTAGCGCCTCTATCACCGTATGAGTGGTTTCATCCCCTAACGTTTCTTTTCGTATCAATTCTGCGTCGACTAAAATATTTGAATTAGTTTCTTTTCGGTTTAAATACGTTACAGTTTTTTTTTTCGTCGTCTTTTAAATCGTCGTCGTTACTTGTGTAATTCTAGAGCAAGTGTTTTTGCTTAGACCGCTTTCGTACAATAACTGGATGAATAAATACCTTTGTACAATAACTGCAGCTGCAATGCAACTGGAACCGACAGCAATGCTATCAACTGTCTCGAATACTGGTGGTGGTGGCAACTGCAGATGATTTCAATATAAACAATTAAATTTGCAATTGTTGCAATGCACAGCAATATAAATGCCTTTTATTTAAAACAATAATTAATATATAATTTAATGATTCAACTAAGATGAAGGGACGAGTTAATCGGTCCTGTCACACCACACAGCACAACTTCTTCTTTCCTTTTTGTCAGATGACACCGCATGCCAAAGTAGAACGAGTTATCGTTATTTGGTTTGTTTCTTTTGGTGTTCATTTCATTTTTGTACCACCTTGCACTTTCTGTCGCCCATTAAATTTATGAGCACTGCTCGTTTCTTCTTTTCGTCCGTGATGTCAGCCTGGCAGCAATTTTGCTCCAGGCGTCCTTTAAAAACCGACCAATTTTGCATGTCGTATTCAAAAGTTGGAATGCTTAGTACTGCTGATGGTTGGTTCAGCGCAAAGCTGGATTGGTCCGCCTGCATTTTCGCACGTGTGGGAGTTGCACAGAGTGTGAGAATATAGGTTATATTCTAATCTGTACCAATTTTCGTAATCACTGCACTCGTCGCCAATGTTACGTCGCTTGCCAAATAAAAGTACATACACTTTCTTGATTTTTATATATTTATTTAAACTAATAGCCAATTGAATATATTTAGTGGTATTCTATTACAAGCCGTTCTTTTGACGTCTGGAAGAGAAGTGCAAAAAATTCAGTATATATAATTAATTCCAAACGTCAATTTGTGGAATGCAAGGATGGAAGGAGTATGGTGCTGCCAACTGCATACATCACAGTTTTTATTTACATTTCGATTGCAATGTCATCGCAAACCAATTGAAACAAAGCATTTGTTTGTTTTGATTGTTTGCTTAAACATCACTAATTCGTTCATTGAAATGCTTTATGATATACGACATTTTTGTAAGTGAAACTACTTAATCGGCGGTGAGGATGAGTATCAAAAATAATTTTGTTTTGCGATTTTGAGTCACAGTATTGGTCACATTATTGTGTTACATTTTTAAATTTTAAGAACTAAGTCACTTCTTTACCGATTTCTATGAAATTAGGTGTGTACTTTTGAAGGTCTTCTGGGGGGTCTTTTGTGGTTCTTTTGAGGGTTTTTTGAGGGTGTTTTGAGAGTCTTTAGAGGAGTCTTTTCAGGGTCTTTTGGAGGTCCTTTGAGAGTCTTTTGGGGGTATTTTTGGGAGTCTTTTGGATGTCCTTTCAGGGTATTTTTGGGTCTTTTGGGGGTTTTTTGGTGAGCCTTTTGAACGTTTTTTTCGAGGGTATTTTGGGGGTCTATTGAAGTCCTTTGAGGGTATTTTGGGTTTTTTTGATGACTCTTCTGAGAGTCTTTTGAAGGTCTTTTGGGGTTCTTTTCTGGGAAAGTAACACGCACTGTTTTTTATTTGTTTTGTTGTCTGGCGCGTAAACAAACAACGCTGATGGTTTTCCTACCCTGGAACTGGACTATGGAAGCATGGATTTTCAAGGTTAATGCCGCGAAAACTGATTTATTTGTTGTAATAGCGAATGCAAACCGCAGACGAAACTGCAAGCGCTTAAAGTCTACTGGCATATCGGTCGGAATCATTGGGATGCGTTGACAGATCGCAAAAGAAAGACCGTGTAAATGGATAAGCTGTCAGCTGTCATTTGCGCACGTAACCCAAACAATTAGAATCTATTGGAACAGAAATACAACAACGACTCTTGTTGGACAAATCGCAAATCAACACAAATTTAATTTTATTTTAATGTAGGCTGGAATGCGTTTTTTCAAATTTTTCATTTCACCGAAAACATTTAAATATGTTATTTCCTCAAACAAATATCCAATTTATCGTTTTTTGAATTTTCCCGAATTTTATTTTGCTAAAAATATCTCCGGGGGCATAACGAACAAAACAAAAGATCGTCAGTTATGTTCGAAAGTGCATATATGATTATGATTTTTGTTGTTTGTCCGAATTTTTCGACTTTCCTTTGTAATTGTCTTTGTTTCCATTGTTCGAATCGTGAGTTATGGCCGTGAGTTCATACAAAAATTCCTATGGATAAAAGGATTTTCATTTTCTCCCGAATTTTCTAATCTTCCGGGCAACTTTTCTAATATTTTTCTCACACACATTCACATTTTGAAATAAAAATTAGCCAAATCGGTTCAACCGTTCTCAAGTGATGCGGTTACCAACGAACAGCATTTCATTTTTGACGTGACAACGTCTCACTACAAGGTTTAGGGGGTACATGTTCAAAACGTAGAATGTTAAGTGTTAAGTTAAGACACTGTTATGTCCCATGCTAATGTCCCATGTTAAATGGTCCACTGTTAAGTGAGACACTGTAAAGTGAAACTATTTTGGCAACTAAGCCATTTCTCCAGCGATTCGTATGAAATTCGGTATGTAGGACTAAGTTGCGACTTTAAGACATGTTCCTTTGGAAATTCTGGGATATGGTCATTAGAATCTGGAATTTTGAAAACTATGCCATTTTGAGATGTCCGTTCGTGTATTCGTTTCACAGACAAGAAGATCTTTGTTTTGTTTTCTTTCGTCCCGGGCAGACGCTTAAAACCCATGGCCGTGTCTCCGACACAATGTAAATAAAATAGTAGGGTAGGTATTTATTTTTATTTAGAAGATTACTACTGCCCGTCATTCTGTATGCCTGGTTACTACAAAGCTATTAACTTTACATTTTGATTTAGAACTGCAAATGTCGTTACATATACGTTATGTGTGGTTGTCTTTTCTAATCGCGCATTAAATACTTTCCAACTATATCCAAATTCCATTTGACGATAAATCAAATTTATTATTAATTTTAATTTAAAAAAAAAAAGTATTTTTCCTAGCATCCTGATAGCTTTTTCTATTTAATCAGATATCTCTTAAAGCTGTACGAGATATTGACAGCCCATCATTTTCTGTGCACAACGGAATTATATATGTAGATAGTATCTAGATTATGATATATTTATAAAAATATTTAATAATCAAAGCGAATTATTGGCTATGTCCGTGTAGATCAGATTTCCTGCTTGTGTTGGTCCTTATTTCTGCTACTATTATTACTACTACTATGATGACACACATGCATTTTGTTGTTTATTGCCTTTTATTTTGTAACAACACATTGGTTGATTTCCATCAAATAATAATTAAAAGGTGGAAATATTGTTAAACAAAGAAATAAAATAATTTCGAATATGTTATAACATCTAAAACATTATAAATATATTTTTATAATTTTATAAAAAGCACAATTTTTTATAATTTTATTCCTTATAAGTAATTAATTGTCGCTACATGAAGTTATATTGCAAAATGTTGCAGTAAATATTATAAATATAAACTTAAAACAAACACAAAATGAAAAAGGTGTAATTATCTTAAGAAACATTCATTTGGATTTTAAATTATATTACATTTTTTAATGATATACATACCTAATTAGCTTTATGTCAGTTTTTCAACACACATTTAAATTAAATGTATACACTTAACGTTTTCGTAAAAATAACAGCAAAATACAAAAGAAAAACTGTTTCTAACTTTGTTTTTAATTTAAAGATAAATAACATTTATTCTTTTTAATATAAATTATAATGTACATACAAGGAAAGACACTAAATTAGAAGCGAGAAAATTACTAGGAGTTGTAATGAAAAATTAATGAAGAAAATACAAATTAATACAAAAATTTAAAGAAATAGAAATTTACGAATGTATGTACGAGTATTTAGTAAAAGTCCCACTTCTAGAATACAATGAATTATTGTTAATGTCATCTAATGCAACCAAATTAATCACATTTTTTACAAAAGACGCAACTACTTCCAGATTTATTACACTTTTCGTATTAAGGAGCTGTTTTCAAATAAAATATTTAAAGAAAAGGAAATGTGTATTTTGACTTTTAATTTCGTTATATAGCTCTCTTTATAGAATTTGTTTTGGAAAATGCTGAGCAATGAAGACGTTTTTAAGGATATTGTTGCAATTAAGGTAACTGTTGCATTCACGTTAACTTTATAATAAAATAAATATATCCTTCCTTTCGTTAAATATAACGGTGAGTTATTCCGGCACTACTGGCTAATGGGAAGATATGACAAATTCAAATTATTGTAGATAGATGAAGTGATAAGTGATGATGGTACGCTCCACAGTTGAATTATATTCAGAAAGGAGTGGTTCCTTTTATAGGGCATCATTGTCATTGCCGAGCGGTGAAATTCTGTCAAAAGTAATTCGTCGAATAATTAGCTAAAAATTCGTTAAAATCAAAACATGGTTAGAATGAAATTTGTTTAAAAAAAATGGTGCGTATCAGCTCCGACGCCCGACTGCAGTTTACTCCTTAAGAATCGATTTTCGCATAGCGTGTGGCATCACAAATTCATCACAAGCCGAGCGCTAACCCGTTGTTCTAAAACAAGTCTCTCATCAAATTCTGACTAATAGAAGCCGACACATACCAGTTCGACTTTTCCATGCGTTACACGCATCACACACGACGCGCGACACGCGGAATAACAAAAATGCTGTGTGCGATATAGCTGCTCACACAATTTTAGCTGGCTAGGTCGTGCGAAAGGTCAAAAACTAGCGACTTCTCTTTTTGTTAACGCCCGATTTCACTCCCCATATAATTTGTTGTGTAATTTTTTGCTTTATAGGGTGTCCCCTAATTCGTGCATAATAATTTGGGAAATTTTTTCTTGGGTATATTCTAAGAAAAAAACCGTTGTAAGGGTCTATCTCCAATGTTGACATCATTTTTCGGGGACTTAAGAAAAAGCTTACTTTGGTGTACCCTGACCCATGTTACCGGACATTGCTCTGTTAATGCTATTGGTAGAAACTTCATTTAGGACTTCGTTTTTAGATGAAATACTAGCCTTTGCAAAATACGTTTAAATGAAGTTGATACCTTATTTAAGCTGTATTTTAATTGAATTTTAATTAGGAATTACAACAACAATTGTACTGTCGAATTCCTTCTTTGGAATTTGAAAACTAGCTGGTTTTGGCTGGTTTTGACATTCGAATTCCTTATTCGGATTCCAAATAAAATACGCCTATATTAAAATGCAATGACTCTTTGACTTTTTATATTGTTGACGATATGACATTTTCTCAAATGTTTAATAAAAAAATATTGAATTTCAAAATCCTTCACGGTGGACATCAAATATATAATGGATCCGATTATATACAGCTTTTGCATTTATATGTCGTTTTAGTATTTTTATCAAGATATTGCAATGCAAACATTATTTTAGATTTTAATCAGCGCTATGCGAAATAAATGATACATAGATTTTATACCAGTGGAATTAAAGTAAAGACAGTAAATATTTTAAAAAAATGTTTTTGTGCAAATAGAAAATTAAAATTTGATTTAAATTCAATTTGACAACACACGTATATGAGAATATATCAAATGTAGGTCTCAACATACATAAATATGAGTTAACCAGTTGTACTTTGTGTCTTTGGCAAGTCCAAACTTGCAATCATTTTTCACAATTGTCATCGACTGGGTGATGATGCTTAATTTCGTGAAAAAATCGTATGTGATGGCGGGGGGGGGTCCATTTTTAACTCCTGCGCTGTACGTAGCGTTTTAATGCGAAGAGACGTACTTTTGACCTTAAATCACTTCACACCATGTAACTCTAGCAGGCTTTAAGCTAAAAGGCCACTGTTGATCTTTTTCAAAAGAAAATTAAATTGTTAGCGTCGAACAATGGACAATTTTTTAAATTCTTAAAACCTGTACTAATAATAACAACGTCGTCAAATTAAAAAAAAAAAAAAATTAAATTTTATTTTCAAACCCGATTATTTCGAAAAATGCTCTGGATAATTTTTTTTTTTGATAAATGCAGTATTAAAGCCTATTCAATTTTCTACAAATCCACCTTACAATGTTTATGCATTCGGTAAACACGAGCACGGTTAAAAATGAAAGTTTGTAAAATTAACGAAAACGTACTTTTGACCTTACATGACTTTACACCCTATAACTCTTGAACGCTTGCAGCTATAACGATACTGTTGATCTTTTTCGAAAGAAAATTAAATTTTTAAGATCAAACAATGTACATTTTTCAAAATTATTTAAGCCATACCAATATGAAGCGACCTGGCATACATTCCTAGAGCTTGGAAGGAAGTCAAGGTAGTTTTTATACCGACGGCGGGAAAAAGCGTACATAGCTACCCAAAAGACCTGAGACCTATAACTCGATCATCCTTTCTTCTGAAAACTCTGAAAAGACTGATAGATGTTCATATAAGGGCTAAGGTAAATCCTTGCAATTGGGAAAAGTCCTAACATGCTTACTGCAAGGGGAAGTCTCTGGACACAGCCTTACACACCTTAGTAAGCACAATTGAGAAATCAATATACTCCGAGGAGTAGTAGCATTCTTGGACATCGAGGGTGCGTTCAACAACGTTAAAACAGAGGCAATCTGTAAAGGACTGTCAGACCTAGAGGTGGACTACACTATAGGCAGACTAATTAATCATATGCTTCTAAGCAGGATTACTAGTGCGGAGCTGGGGGGTTCCATCTTAAAGAGACAGGCTGTTAGAGGAACACCGCAAGGAGGTGTATTATCCCCTCTCCACTGGAATATAGTAATCAACGAATTACTGTTGAAACTGGAAGGAGAGGTGTTATAAGAGGTAGCGTATGCTGATGATGTAGCGTTAGCGGTGTCAGGGAAATACCTTAGAACGATTAAAGAGGTTATGCAAAATTCCCTCTTAATCGTTAAAGAATGGGCAAATAAAAGCGGTCTGGGCGTCAACCCGAACAAGACAGAGCTTGTCCTTTTCACCAGGAAATATAAAACTCCAACAGTTGATCCGCCAACACTAAATGGTACCCCCTTAGTTTTTTCTGATAAAGCAAGATTTCTTGGGACAATCTTGGACAGGAAACTGAGCTGGAAACCTAATAAAATAGAACGAGTAAATAAAGGGAATATTGTTTTATACTCATGCAAGGACGCCATTGTTAAAAATTGGGGGCTGAAACCAAAGCTGGTACAGTGGCTCTACACCTCGTTAGTGAGACCAATACTACTGTACGGGGTAAGCGAATGGTGGTCAGCAAGGGAAAAAACCACGTATAAAAGTATATTGGGGAAGGTACAAAGAGCGGCCTGCATGCTTATAAGCGGGGCGCTGAGATCTACACCAACTCGCGCTCTAGAGGTTATGCTCCACCTTATCCCACTAGATATATTTGGCAAACAGGAAGCGCCAATTACAGCTACGCGACTGTTAGCTGTCAATCAGTGGAAAAGTCTTCAAAAGGGGCGCTCCATCATAACTAAATCGCTAAAGCAAGAGCTGACGAAACTTGATTACATAACACCAGTGTTATGCTTTCAAAAAGGTTTCCGGACAACAATACCCTCCAGAGAAGACTGGAAGAGTGGATCCGTAACCGATAATGAAACAATGCAGTTTTTAACGGATGGCTCTAATGGTAAAGTAGGAGCAGGAGTCTTCTGTGACAAGCTGAAAGTAAGCACATCTGTCCGTCTACCTGATCGCAGCAGCGTATACGAGGTTGAGGTGATAGCGCTTGAAGAGATTATGAGTTGGCTGAAGCATAATGTGCTTTCTTCAAAGAAGAATACCATTTATGTGGACAGTCAGGCGGTCATAAAATCGTTGTAGGCGGTCTCACTGAAATCTAAGGTGGCGTTGAGCTGTCACTCCTCTCTTAACGAAATGAGTGAGCAGTTCAATATAAGGATCATCGGGGTCCCGGGCCACACAGATGTTGAGGGAAACTGTAGGGCGGACGAATTAGCTAGACGTAGTACGACTCTCCAGCTGCTACCGGAAAGGGCAGAGGTAGGGAGTCCTATCGCGACACTGAAATTTGAGCTTCGGAAAGAGGCAGAAACAATAACAAATGTAAGTTGGAAAAATACCGACACTTGTAAAATTTCAAGTCCGGTCTGGCCGAAGCTGTTCTTGCAGCGCTCAACTGCGCTTATTTCCCTACAAAGACGTAAACGGTTGTAGGGATAATGACAGGACACTGCCTTTTGGGCAAACACACGAGAAGGATGGGTGTCGAATATAATGACTTCTGCAGAAGCTGCATGGACGAGAAGGAGGAGGAGGAGACCATAGAACATCTTCTCTGGTCATGTGCGGCATTAATGCACAGAAGGCACAAACACTTAGGTAAGCGGTTAATGAATAACCTATCAGATCTCGAAAACGTCAAAGTGCGAGATATACTTCGATTCATTACGAGCTTTGAATGGATCTTCTGAAAAGGGGAAAGGTATAAGATCCTGTGGTAACACAAGGGATATCGGTAACCGATATTATAATTTACATTGACAGTCAGGCGGCAATCAAATCGCTGGAATCGGTCTTGATGACATCGGGGGTAGCGATAAGCTGCCATACATCTCTCAAGGAGATGAGTGAGTTTTTAAACATATGCTGCTACGACGCCGAGGAGGAGGAAATAGTATCCCATTTTCTGTGTACATGCCCGGCTCTTGCAAGCAGAACACAAAAATATCTGGGATATGGTACATTAAACAGCTTATCGGATGTCGAAAACTGCAAAGTGGGAGACATCCTAAAATTCACAAGGAGCACAAAATGGGCTCTATAATAAAAGGGGAAAGGCTCTGATCCTGTGGTATCACAATGGACCGTACTTCGGTCTTAGTGTGCAATAGCAGCCACCGCAACCTAACCCAACCTAATATGAAGGGACCAACAGTAACCTTGTTGCTAGAAGCGTTCAAGAGTTACAGCGTGTGAAGTGATGTAAGCCCAAAAGTACGTCGTGAAAATAGACCCCGCTCCCATTCGATTTTTTTCACGAAATTAACCAATGAACGGATACACCCTGTATACAAACTACTTGAAGCAAATGTGGTTTGTTTTCAGCCATTACTACCTGACCACAGTTATTCAAAAGATAAGTTGGTATATTTGCTATCCCCAAAAATATGCCGAGTTTAAGGAACATACTCCGACCCACAGTTGTTCCCACCATCTCATTAGTGAAAAACTATAGAAAGCTGAAGAGAGGCAAAGTATGCGCAACTAATTCTACGTAGCATGTATCTAGGTATACACAGACTGTACATATAAGCTTCTATTTGGATTTTTATTTATTATGGTTAACCTCATCTCATGTCGGTCGAAATTAGCGCCACTTCTTAAGTAAGGCAGGCATGGCAGCAAATCAGCATTTGTAGTTGTCATCACGTATGTACGTATGCAGTATATTTGAGATTTTCACCGGTCGGTGGTGTTTAGTATTTTTGATTAAGTTGATCACTCAGACTCGCTGGTAGTGGTAGTGGTGTGGTGGAGGGAGATTTGGAATTTATACTGATTGCGACTGTTATAGATGGCTGGCTTAGTTGCTGCTGCTTTTACTTGAATATCAGTACATATTTCGTTATTGTTGTTGCGCTGCTGTTAGTTACTGAGTACTGTTGCTAGTTGTTGTTGTTGTTGTTGTTGTTGTGTCTACTAACATAACGTCAACATCGGTTGTACTCAATCGCGCAATTAAATTATAAATCAGCTTAGCACGTCCGTTTTGATGTACTATCGGTTGACCGGTCGCTCGTCTATCAGCCACCTCGAGTTCTAGTAGCTCTAGTTCTAGTTTCAGTCACTCAGTCAGTCGGTCGGTTAGTTAGTCAATTGTTGCCTTGTTTTCGTTCAGAGTCTAAATCAAATTGTGCCTGCCCGCTCAATTCATTTTGTGAACTTGAAGAGCGCGCGCACGTTTCAGGTTTCAGAAGCGATCGTTGTCGCTGCGGTGTCTTCGTCGTCGAAACGTCGTGTGTTATTATTGTTTCTGTACTGTAAGTGCACTGATGTACGGTACTGTGTGTGTTTAGTCTCAAAAGTGTTGTCTTTTCCCCATTTGATGTGTTCTGAAATTTATCGTCTAATCGCCGAAAAACAAGAAAACTTTAATTTCTGTTTCATAGATTGTTTATCTATTTAATAATACAAACAAACAAAAAACACACACACACACACACCCACAAAAGCCATGTTGGACATAAAGCAGCTTACTCTCAGCAACAAGAATCAATGTCAAAAGGTGAGTTGTGATAACAGATGGCTGCAGGAATGGAACATTTATTGATAACATGTGGAAGCATTGTTCATATAGCTCAGTACGAGTACGAGTTGCTCAACAGGAAAATTTTGCGTTCTTATGGACATGGACGATTCGATTGACTGACCCTTTTGCAAATTTTTTTTCTTCGAACACACAGCCAATTTCCAAACCATACAGGGATTGTGTCTTGGTTATAGACACGAACTAAACTCCCATGACTCTTGTACTGCGTGCAGTATGTTCTGGGACTGTGGGTGGTTGGGCACGTGTCAGTTTATAATTGGGACCCATTGGTTAGGGCATTTTCGGCAAATTCAATGTTGTATTTTACTTTTTGATAAAATTTTAATTTTCTTCGGCACTGAATCTTTTTTGTGTGTTAATTGCTGCATTCAGAATATTCCTCTTGTAGCATTGTCTTTTTCTAATACCCCAGGCTAGCCTAGGGTATTTATTGCAATTTTTATTTCTTTTTATTACAGCACTGTTGTCGGGATGTACTGATTGCGTATTTGGAAAACTGAATTCCTTTTATGATAATTATGTGACAAGGTTTCGTACCTCAAAGTCCATAAGTGCTTTGATGAGATCCTCGTCCAACGCTCCTTACATTTTAGCAAGCGACAACAATAACTATTATTAAGAGGCTGTTATCGCTCGTCATTTTTGAATAAAATTTTCTTATACAATCCGTCCGGTTCACTTAATTGGACGCACCTAAATGTAAATCTGTAAATATCTTCTCATTTTTTAAATTTCTCTCTATATTAACTTCGCCTGCCCGTGTGTTTTCATGGAATCTTGCGATAAATTTACCTTCCCGGTTTCGGAGATGGGAATGGTTGGGAAGAATTAATCGATATTACCTTGATTTCTAATAATAAGGTATTCAGGGTTGATAACTGGACATTGTCCGATGTCAACTCCTACTCTGACCCTAAGTATATATAATTATTTTGTTGAAAATATTACAAATAACCTCCCCAATCATGCATCTTATATTACGCAATATTGCCGTACAACTTTGACCGGAATATGTTTCAACACGATATTTGGTATGTTATCTATCTATCTGTCGAGGGTTTATTGGTGTGTGTGTAAAGTATTCATTAGCCTGTTCTTCAGTCAGAGAAAAGCACAACAGTTTCCGAGTAATTGTTCTGATTATGGAATCTTCTTAATTCTTCCGTCACTAACTCAGTAGAACCACTTGAAGGAGTCCCTATCTGGTGCATCGTTTTTAAAGTACGATACAATAAGACTATAGCTTCTCAACACCGGCTCCAAAAACAAAGCCCTGATCGATAAAGAGGAGCGGAGAACGACCATTTGCGGTTGCAGCTACCCAAACCAGTACTGAATTCGACGCTTGTTTGGGAAGAGCAACTTGCTTGTCTAAATAGTCGTTCATTCTGTGTGGTTACGTACTGTTGAACCGTAAACATTTTTTTTCATCGGAAAAAACCAAGTTGACGAGATCGTAACGTACGTGCAGACGTTTTAGCTTCAATTGAAGTTCATTTTTAAAAACTTTTATTTAACTTGACTTGACCCCTTTTCTGTATTTTCGACTTCTTTGAGGTCCATTTTAACCACCTTCCACGACGACCTATAGAGCTGAAATTTTTCAATTCTCTATACTAACTTCGCGTGCCCGTGGCTGGCTGGTCAGTTTTGTGACAAAATTTTAACCCACTTCCCAAAACCCGATTTGATTGACATTTTGGACACATGTGTATTTCCAGATATAACATTCTCTATAAAAATTGGGTGCTCATATAAATTTTCTTCAAATTTTAAACACATGGGTATCTCTGATGGACAAAAGTTTTTGTAAATTTTTTGGAGTTTTGGGGCCCTGAGGCAGTGGGTCCATATAGCTTTTTTTAAAAAAACAAGCCCGTTTTTTTATCATCCTCCATACGGCCAAGAGAACTGTCCAAGTCCAAAATATTATTCCGTATGACGAGTGTCGCAATTGGCGTGTGGCGCGTCTGATGGTTTTTGAGGTCTTTTTTATCCACCTTTCGCACGACCAGAGGGCTGAATTTTATAAGCGGCTCAATGTCCAGGTCCAATTTTGATATCCCGCGCTTGACACGTGTCGCGAGTGGCACGTGTGAAGCGTGGAAAAATAAAATTCTGGCAAATAGCCCCGATATCAAAATCAGATATTTTGGCGACGGATGGTTCAGTTCAGTATCCGACGGATGCTTCTATCGGACATGTGCAGATTTTTTGCCAGTTTTCTCGCAATTTCTCTTGGCTTTCGCTTAATTCGTGCCTTTAATTTGAGAATCATTTCTAGCGATGTTGCTGAATTTGGAAGGACACCTCCATGGTTTTTTGGGATTCAGCCAGTGTCGGTTTAGCCTGTGATAGTCCGATACACAAACATTTTATTCACAATCAAATGCTGGAGCTGTTTGACAATAGCCGGATGTGACTTTTCAGCCAAAAAGAGTGCAATCACGTCTGTATTCCGTTTTTTCATATTCCTTTCAAATATAGCGTATATCTATATGCGACTTGTAAACAACATAACAGACATACGTTTTCCAAAAATATGAGCGCGCTGACATCAGCCTTTTGGCAGATACAGCGGCGTGGAGTTAGTAACACTTCGATCGCCAAACCCTGTACTAACCACCAAACCATCTGAGTCTTCGACCGACATCAGAAGTAGGAACACATCGTCTATGTTACACATAGGTACATGCAGCATGCATTTTTATGGAATAGAAGGATCATCATTAACGGATACCATGTGCAAACAACGTTTAAGAGCATTCGGAACGTGGATTTATAGTGGAACACTAAAGATTTAATGGCGGTCACCCATCAGCAGAATAGGGGGAATAACACAGAATGCTCTAGAATTGCAGGTAGCCGTAACTATCTCTGACTGGTGGAAGTGCGATCAAGCCTCCACGTGTTGGACGCCAGTAATTTTCCTCCAATGCAGAAAAAACGGAATGATCGGGCTTACTTACTTACTTATGTCCTATATCCCCTCCTGGGTCCTAGGGCCTCTACTACGACTACGCGCCTTCGCGTGCGGTTCCTGGCAATGAGCTTCAGCGCTCTCCTATTATTCCCCAATTGCCGTGACTCCTCCTCAACTGTTCTGCTCCATGTATTTCTCGGACGATCCGTTCTTCTACCATCCTGAGATGACGGATTCCATTACATAGCGTAGTTTGCTATGAAACTGTCGCCTTTTCGCAGTGTATGACCAATCCATTGCCACTTCCGTCGTTGGATAGTTGTGCCTGGTTCTCTGGTAAAAATTTTCGTTAGAGATGCGGTTAGGCCAGAAAACCCTTAAGATGTTCCGTAGGCACCTAATTATGAACGTTTGTAATTTTTTTGTGACAGTAGCGGTCACCTTCCAAGTGCTGCACCCATACAACAGCACAGATTCAACATTTAAGCGGAACAGTCGCAGCTTGCTTTTTAAGCTGATCGCATTGCTTCGCCATATCATGGACATCATTCCAAAAACTGATTTTTTTTGCTTTGCCGATTCGGTTGACAATGTCCTGTTCGGTTCCACCTTCGGTCGAGACAATACTCCCAAGATATTGGAAGCTATCTACTCTCTCTACCGGCTGTCCAGCAATGTTAACTTGAGTTACTGAGTTAGTGCCGAGGTTGATGCTTTTGGTTTTGGCAGAGTATTGATCTTCAAACCCGCAACATTTGCCTCCCTTTCCATATTTGTTGTAATTTGGTGCAGCTCCATAATTCTGTGTGAGAGTAAACAAACGTTGTCAGCGTAGTTGTGATGTAAGAGCCCAACGAATTCCTCCGTTTCTAGTAGATAAAGTTACGCGAAGTACATCGCAAATCTCCAAAAAAAAAAAAGGATCGGCGATAGAATGCAACCTTGTCGTACCCCACTTAGGATCTCGAATTCCTCTGACACCTTTCCTCTATGTAGCACATGACATTTAGAGCCGTCATAGGTTGATTATCGGGCTAGTCCCTTCCAAGTAAGGTTGGCGCGAGGCCAATAACTTCTACAGACGACCACGGCAACGAAAACGGCTAAACGATTTAAGAATTTTCTCATGGAGCGTACGCTCACTGTATAGAGTTCGAGGTGAAGAGCAGCTAGCCGATACCCTGTCCAAACATAATGCTGATATAACAGCAATTCAGGAGATGCGGTGGACACGGAATAGTGTCTTACAAAAATCAGAATATGACATATATTACAGCTGTCATGCAAGAAATCATGTGCTCGGGGTGGGGTTTCTAGTCAGCAAAAGAATGAAACCCACCGTTATCGGCTTTAAAGCAAAAAATTCGGCTATGCACCCTTCGCGTGCGGGGCAAATCTAAAAACATTAGCTTCATAAACGTTCACGTACCTACACAGGATTCCCCAGATGATGAAAAAGTAGAATTCTTTGAATCAGTCGAACGGGAATTCCATGCCTGTCGTCAGTATGACGTAAAAACCATTCTGGGGGATATGAATGTCAAAATAGGTTGGCACCCATAGCTTACACGAGAACAGTAATGGCAATGGACAACTAGTCATAGAGATGGCAGCAAACAATAATTTGGCGGTGCGAGTACAAGGTTTGCGCGTAAAAATATCCACAAAGCCACCTGGGTATCTCCCGATGGAGCCACTCGCAACCAGATAGACCACGTGTTGATAGACCGCCGCCACAATCCGAACCTGATGACGGTACGAACGTACCGAGGTGCCAACGTCGACACGGACCACTCGGTGCTCCGAGCGCGGATCATCATCATCAAGAGAGAAAGCATCTGCATCCGAATCAGATTCGAGTCAACACGGCTCCCTTCGCAATGATGAGACCAGAAGTAACTACGGTCAAGCGATAGGACTCGCCCTAAATGCAGGGAGAGTAAGTCAGGTGTAATAGAGAAATGGATACGCCTTAAAAATACTGTCATTAATACTGCTGACTCCATCTTAGGCAGTAGTCGTAGAGATCGGAACGACTGGTTCGATGACGAATGTAAGCGAGCGACTGAACGTAAGAATGTTGCGTCCCGAGCAATACAACAACCTCATAGAACGCGGGCACGCAAAGATGAATATAAAGAGCTCAGATGATATGAAAAAACAGTTCACCGGCGAAAGAAAGCAGCCTGGGAGAAGAATCTCGTCCGTGAACTGGAACAGCACAGAGAGCAAGGACCGCACCAGGTGCGAAAGTTCTACCAAAGAGTCCGCGGTATGACGCAATATACACCGCGTTGCACATACTGCAACATGGGAAAAGCACTTCCACGAGTAGCTAAATGGCCAGTTAACTGAGGAATTGGAGGCTTCACCAACGACCGAAGTCCACTATATGCTGCTGTCACCAAGCATAGACGAAGTTAGCAGAGCTATAAATGGGCTCAAAAATAATAAGGCCCCGAGATCGGATGGGATCCCAACGGAACTGATAAAAATAGGAGGACATACGGAGGGAGATATCACAAAATGCACCAATTATCGTGGTAAAAAGTTGTTTAGTACCGCGTATAAGATTTTCTCCTCTATCCTTCAAGACAGGATAGCCCCATACGCTTAAGTCATCATTGGTCCATACCAGTGTGGCTTCATCCCAGGCAAATCAACAACTGATCAGATTTACATCCTAAGGCAGGTGATGGAAAAAGGTCTAGAATTTCAAAACTCACTACACCATCTTCCTATAGACTTTAAAGCCGCCTATGATAGCATAGCCAGAGTAGAACTTTATAAAGCCATGAGAGAATTCGGCATCCCAAATAAACTGACACGACTATGTAGGTTGACCATGTTATAAGCCAAGTAAAAATATCCGGATCACTACCAAGCCCATTCAACATCTATAACGGGCTCCGACAAGGGGATGGACTGGCCTACTGCGTCCTCTTCAACCTGGCGTTGGAGAAAGTGATCCGAGACTCTGACGTACCGACGAGAGGAACAATCCTCTATAAGTCCATTTAAATACTGGCTTACGCAGCACTATTGACATCGTTGGTAGAAACCGAAGAGCTCTACAGGAAGCTTTAATCCAGATTGAGCAGGCGGCACGAAATCTGGGGCTGCACATAAATGAAAGCAAAACAAAGTACATGATGGCCACGTCTGGAAGTAGAAGATCCAACATTGGTCCCTCAATTCAAATAGTGGAGCGCATATTTGAAGCAGTGCAATCCTTTAGCTATCTCGGGTCAACTACAGCAGCCGATAACAGCATGAAGCCAGAAATACGCGCACGGTTGCTTAAAGCCAACAAAGCCTACTATAGTCTGTCAAGACTTTTCAAATCCGGGAACTTAACCATAACATCCAAGCTGCTGATATATTAGACAATGGTCATACCAGCAAAAGCAAAAATTATTCTGACTTCTTAGCCGCGTTCGAGAGAAAAGTCATACGGAGAATTGTTGGCCCGTATGTGAGAAAGGACGATTCCGTAGACTAAACGATCAACGATCGTTACCACGATGTCGACATCGTGAAGAAAATTAAGCTCGGTAGACGGTAGGCGGGCAGGACACCTAGCTCGCATGAGCGAAGAGGATCCTGCTCGTAAAGTTCTTTGCGGTAGGATTTATGGAACACGACAGCGAGGCCGGCCAAACCTACGCTGGAAGGATGGCGTAGACCAGGGCGGCCAGAGTTTAGAGATGCCAATCTGGATGACATCGGCTCGAAATCAGGACCGGTGGAGATACATTTAGCGGGAGGCCAGGACCGAACCCAGTATGATGACCAAAGATTTAATGGTAAGCGCGGAAAACAAATGTTAAAGTTTAAGGGAAGCAGTTGGTGGTTCTCAACACAATGAAGTGGCCTTCGATCATCTGATGTGACATGATGACGGTCGATCATTCGATCATCAGCACATCGAATGATGGCATTTTTTGATAACTACTAAAAGTTATTGAATTTTAATCTCTACGTTATATAAAAATAATGTGAACTACTTGCTGGACAGACTGAGGACACGTTGCTCAACAACGCGACTCTCTTACTATTGAATTATCAGCTGTATGAAGTAAAAATACATGGTTGAATGAACAGATCGAAAACAGCCCAAATAATTTGTGTGTTAATCCCAACTAAGGTAGTGTGACTTGACTAGGGGTAAAGGAAGAAAGAACGCAATCTCGTGGAAAAAAACGTCACCTTATCAGGCTGAACTGTGAGTGCAGTTAATGAGTTTATTATACCACATTTGAACTGCTTGTGCCTGATAAATGGCAAATGAGAATTGCAAAGAGCTGAAGCGATAATAATTAAAAAGTGTATTTTGCTTCAGTTCTTTTTAAAAAAAATATATAATATTGTTTTGTATTTGTTCTCAGTGTTGCTCGACAAGAAGATGCGTCGAATTGTCGTAGCATCGCTCTGATAAGGAATAATTAAATCAAATTTCAAGTATGTAGTGTTTAAGTGTTTTGAATGATATGCCTTGAACACGCACACGCACACACACATACATCAATAATTATTTTCTTACCTCAAATGTGTTCAGATCATCCGAGTCTTATCACTCTAATCGTCATTGAGATGCACAAACAGAACTTCAAAAGGACAAACGAAACGACAGGGGTAGATAATAATCGAAAAGGAAGTCGTACCAGTCCGTGTTACAGAACGGCACAAACGAACAGACGAAGTAAATGACAAGTGACGACTAGATTCAAAAGTGATCTATTTCACTTTTTAAGTTTTTGAGATAAACGAAGAAAACTTTTTTTTTTTTTTTAATTCGCGCACGCTTTGGGGATCTGCATTGCGATTGATCGGGAAACTACTGACAGCTCAAAACTGGGTTAGGGCCAGTAGCGCAACAATCAAGTTCGTGATGTAGTACTTGCTCTACCTCCTAGTGGTGGTCCCCGGGCAACTATGTGTATAAATCCTTATATATAAAGGCTAAAACTGCAAGTGCGTACGGTCTAGCGTTTCTAGTCTAGGTAACGTGGGTTAGCACCCTGCAGTACCAAAAAATGCCCGCTACTGGAACCGACACAACGCCTAGGATAAGTAATGTTCGAATAATGACGATTTTTGGCTATTGTATCCGGACTAAGATTGGTTTCTCCTCCTTGACTCAGGGAGTGAAGGACCTCAAAATGCCAGATTTCTTCAACTGGAACGTGAGTTTCTTCGATATAATTTAGACATACTGGGAGTAAGTGAAGTAAGATGGTTCGACGCAGGAGAGTACCAATCCCCAACGTGTAACACTGTGCTACTCTATACCATCCGGCAGTCCCCGTGAATCTGGAGTTGGTCTGCTGCTAGCGTCAACAGCAACGTAGAGGCCTAATTTCCTGACACCCAAATAGGGATAGTATCTTATCGGCCAGAATTCGGACTAGAGTACGGCGCGTCACGATCATACAGTGCTACGCCCCAACGAATCCTTCGAGGATAAAAAGGACAACTTCTACAATCAACTAAGCGCTGAATCCAACGCAACGCCGAACGGAGTTATCGTCATCGTGATGGGGGACTTGGCAACGACAATGAAGGACTCAAACATGTGATTGGGAAGCTCGGCGAACGAAATGACAAACGAGGATGATATGGGTTGTATGTTGGATGTTGGATGTTGGATGTTGGATGTTGGATGTTGGATGTTGGATGTTCGATGTTGGATGTTCGATGTTGAATGTTCGATGTTCGATGTTGGACGTTGGATGTTCGATAATCGATGTTCGAAGTTCGATGTTCGATGTTGAATGTTGAATGTTCGATGTTGGATGTTCGATGTTGAATGTTCTATGTTCGATGTTGGATGTTGGATGTTGGATGTGCGATGTTGTATGTTCGAAGTTCGATGTTCGATGTTGAAAGTTCGATGTTCGATGTTTTATGTTCGATGTTCGATGTTCGATGTTGAATGTTGAATGTTCGATGTTGGATGTTCGATGTTGAATGTTCTATGTTGGATGTTGGATGTTGGATGTTGGATGTGCGATGTTGTATGTTCGAAGTTCGATGTTCGATGTTGAATGTTGAAAGTTCGATGTTCGATGTTTTATGTTCGATGTTCGATGTTCGATGTTGAATGTTGAATGTTCGATGTTGGATGTTGGATGTTGGATGTTGGATGTTGGATATTGGATGTTAGATGTTGGATGTTGGATGTTAAATGTTGGATGTTAAATTTTGAATGTTGGATGTTCGATGTTGGATGTTCGTTGTTTGATGTTCGAAGTTGGATGTTCGATGTTGGATGTTGGATTTGGGATGTTGGATGTTGTATGTTGGATGTTCGATGTTGAATGTTCACTCAGGTTTAAATGTTGGCCACACTCCAGTCTAGCCACCAGTATTTGTCTTTATTCAGACGTTCCTCATGTTTCTACAGTATCTCCAAATGTCATTTCCATCCCCATTGAGCAATCAGGCATGCCGGATTGGAAAATTGGAAAAACCTACAACTGACTGATGCAAATAGTCTTCGGATCTCCACAAAGATTGTCGTGCGATATTTAGGTGTCAATTTGGACAAGTTGCTGTAATATAATGGACACGTAAATATCGCATTGGAAAGAGCAAGAACCGCCATTATGTCACTTAAAAAGCTTTTCTATTCACGCTGTCTTCGAAGTGATGATCAGATGTTACCAGTCGTAACATTAATGATGGGCCTATATTGCTATCTGAAGACTCAAATAAGATAGCAACTTTATTTAAACGCAATTACAATGGCTAGTATTTCTTCTAAAAATAAAGTCCTAAATGCAGTTTCTACCATAAGTATTAACAGAGCAAATTCCGTTAACATGTGTTAGGGTACACTAAAGTAAGCTTTTCCTTAAATCCTCGATAAATGATGTCAACGTTAGAGATAGACCCTTACTGTAGAACGATGAATTATTTCCTAAATTATTGTGCACGAATTAGGGACACCCTGTATATAGATTACTAGTTGTTAACCGCGGCGTTACCCGGGACCCGCCGACTCTTACCACCAAGACACATCTTAGACCCACCAAAAGCGTTGTCTGGCTTCCCCACATACCCTACTGACCCAACCAAACTGACCGCTCCACCACTGAAACCACAACACAACATTGAGCCCTACCTACACCAAACCGCCACTGACTCATAAATTGTATCTTATACAACGTGTTCGAATCGAATGAATTGGATCGGACATTAATCCCAATCTGTAATGTGTACAATTACGTTTCGTTTATGTAAATACTGCTACGGAAATGGCCAACGGTTGTCGTGGTCGTCATCGCCTTCCCAGTTATGCTGTAACGTTAGAATTTAGCGCGGAATCTCACATACGAGTAGATGATAGATGTGCGCCGTTGGCACCCTCTTAGAGGTTATTCAAAACTACTTAAGGGGACTCAGGAGTAATCTTGACAAATATCAATTATGGCGCACTTAGATTTATTTTGCCAGCAAGCAGGCCCGCAGTTGCAGTTGATACTAAATATTTATTCGTTCAATCAGACACAATCAGTGATGGTGATAAAAAAATGATTCTGGCGTTGGCGTTGGCTTTTACATTAGAATCTCTATAATCGTCTCAGAAGTAGTTGGTTTTGTTGTTAGGTTTATTTGCGCAAATTGGAACCGGTTACGCCGCCGACACTGCCCGTGATGCAGACGGCTGCATTGAATTACAACCACAGAGCTAGCTGGCCGTCATTGCAGTCGGCCGTTCAAACTATTTTTTTAGGGTGACGGAGATTAGATAATTTACTTGTACCCACATACAATATTTGGATTAGACGATGGACTAAACGACCTGAACGATGACCATTGTATGCTTTTTTTTTTGTAATTAACTTGTTGTCTCCTTATTGGTGAATTGTGAAAACGTGAATGCATTAACTAATGGACTAACGACCGCATCTCGCTGGTTTGTATGTGATGTTGCTTTTGGTCGCGTATCATAGTGAAGATATTAGTTTTTTGAAAAGAGCGCCCCTCTCCTTTGTTTGCTTCTTAATGTTCGCGTTGCATTTGAATAGCAACTTTCCATACAAAGGTATGGGTGCTAAGCCACGTCAGACGTTTTTACCACAATTGAGGCCCATCTAAAACTTTTCAACGTGATCAGATTTGGCTGTTCAACTGGTCCTGGCCTCTTGAAAAAATCCCTCACCCACCAATTTTATCTTAAAGAAAGTATCTCCAACGACCTGGTAAGATTTCAGTCGAGGAACCACATAAACTTGAAAAAAAACAACCCCTAAAAATTTAAATTTTTCGTGTAAATTCTCTAATCGGGGGATACACAAGGTGCAAAGTTTGAAGAAAATCGGGTAAATTTAAAAAAAAAGGTTTAGGAACCCTCTATCCCGATCAGTCAATTTTTTTTTACAAATAGTGTTTTCATATGAGATACAAATGCGTATAAAATTTGAAGAAAATCGGGTAAATTTTTTTAAATTTTGTATGGGTCCTTCTGACACCGGGGCCCTATTACTCCAAAATATTTACAAAAAGTGTGGTTCATCGGAGATACACATGCGTATAAAATTTGAAGAAAATCGGGTACTTTTTTTTATATATAATTTATATGGGTGCCCCCCGACCCCGAGGCTATATCACTTCCAAATTTTTACTAAAAGTTTTGTCAATTGGAGATACACATGCGTATAAAATTTAACGAAAATCGGGTGCTTGTGTTTATAAAATTTGTATGGGTGCCCCTTACACCGGGTCCCGATCACTTCCAAATTTTCATAAAAAGTGTTGTCCATCGGAGTTACACCTGCATATAAATTTTTTTTTAGAAAATTTGTATGGGTAGCCCCTGACCCCGGGGCCCGATCACTTCCAAATTTTTACAAAAAGTGTTCTCCATCTGAGGAACACATGCGTAAAAAATTTGAAGAAAATCGGGCTTTAAGAAGTGTGTTAAAAATTGATCACAAGCCAGCCAGCCACGGGCACTCGAAGTTAATAAAGAGAATTTAAAAAGTTCGGTCTATCGGTGGTACACAAATGTTTAAAATTTGATGAAAATCGGGATAATGTATATAAAAAAAATGTATACGTTGTGCCTATTGGTTACTGACCCGTTATCTGGTAAAGATGTTCGTTAGAGTTACGGTTAGGCCAGAAAACCCTTAAGATGTTCCGTAGGCACCTATTTACGAACGTTTGTAATCTTTTTATGATAGTAGCGGTCACCTTCCAAGTGATGCACCCATACAACAGCACAGATTCAACATTTAAGCGGAACAGTCGCAGCTTGGTGTTTAAGCTGATCGCATTGCTTCGCCATATCATGGATATCATTCCAAACACCGATCATGCTTTGCCGATTCGGTTGACAATGTCCTGTTCGGTTCCACCTTCGGTCGAGACAATACTCCCAAGATATTGGAAACTCTCTACTCTCTCTACCGGCTGTCCAGCAATGTTAACTTGAGTTACTGAGTTAGTGCCGAGGTTGATGATTTTGGTTTTGGCAGTGCACAAATCTTCAAACCCGCAACATTTGCCTCCCTCTTCACATTTGTTGTCATTTGGTGCAGCTCCATAATTCTGTGTGAGAGTAAACAAACGTCGTCAGCGTAGTCCAGATGTTTGAGTTGAGATGTAAGAGTCCAACGAATTCCTCCGTCTCCAGTAGCTAAAGCTGCGCGAAGTACATCGCTAATCACCAACAAAAAAAGTATCGGCGATAGCATGCAACCTTGTCGTATCCCACTTAGGATATCGAATTCCTCTGACAGCTTTCCTCTGTGTAGCACATGACATTAAGAGCCATCATAGGTTGCTTTAATAATAGCTTTTAGTTTATCGGGTATACCTCTCCTGCGAAAGGCGAGCCAGATAAACTGTCTGTTGACACTGTCAAACGCCTTCTCAAAATCGATGAACAACAGGTGCAGTGGTGACCGGAATTCAACGCACTGTTTAATAATGATCCGCAGGGTGTTTATGTGGTCTACACAGGAGGATCCGGTGCGGAAACCTGCTTGTTCGGCATCGAGTGTATCTTCCAGATGTTCCTTAATTCGCTCAAGTACTACTTTGGCTATTACCTTTGCAACTGCAGGAAGAACGCATTTTGAGGTCCTACACTCTCTGGTCAAGGAGCGTCCTCACATTCCAGAAACCAATCTTAGTCCGGGTGCAATATCCAAAAGTCGTCATTATTCGTTCATTATTTATCCGAGGCGTTGTGTCGGTTCCAGTAGCGGGCATTTTTCGGTACCGCAGGGTGCTAACCCACGTTACCTAGACTAGAAACGCGAGACCGTTTGCACTTGCAGTTTTAGCCTACATATATAAGGATTTATACACATGCTTGCCCGGGGACCACCACGAGGAGATAGAGCAAGTTGTCCATCGGAGATATACACTCGTGCAAAATACACGTTTGTATAAAAGTTAAAGAAAATAGGATTAATTTTTAAAATTTTTATATGGCGACCCCTCGGGCCTCAGGGCCAAAGTGTTGTCTCCGGAAATATATACATGTGTGCAAAATTTTTATAAAATCGGGCTTTAGGAAGTGGGTTAAAAATTTATCGCAAGATTCCACGACAGATAAACCGACCGACAGACGTGCCACAGGCAAGCGAAGTTAATATAGAGGATTTAAAAATGCAGCTGATGCAGTGGAGGACACACTGCGAACAACAAAGGCTGCCCGGTTTTCAAAGCTTTCAAAGATAGATAAAGTCTCTACCACAACCAGAGCGAAGAAGCTACCGTGCAGATTTAAATGCTCCAATTCCTCAAAATCCTCTGTTCAGCCTACAAATCAGCCACACATTTCCTATGCAAACGTGGTGAAATCAAACGTCGGGTCATTTCCTCTAGCGTTGCTCCAATCGAGTAAACAGGAACAGCTCCTAGAAATTCATTGCTAATGCAAGGAATCCTCACAAAGCCATTTAATTTATAAATATTAGTCACTGGAATGCTAGCGGTCTGAGCCAGGGCAAGCTCGAACTTGAGTACTTTCTAAAGAGAAACCGCACATTGATATAATGTTGGTTTCCGAAACTCATATAACTCAAAAAAATTGCTTTAGAGTTAGGGACTATATCTCTTATGACACAAAAAAAAGGCAGAGCACGAAGGGAACTCGATATTTCCAAGGCATTTGACAGAGTTTGGCATCAAGCTCTTTTGTCGAAAATGAATGGGTATGGAATTGATAAGGCCCCCTGCTTTATTGGGCTAGTAACTACCTTTCTAGCCGTTCAATCCAGGTCGTATTGGACAGTTGCAAATCCAATGCTCACCGCTTAAACTTCGGTGTTCCCCAGGGCTCTGTTTGTCTCCGACACTCGGTCCCATTTTTAAATTCTCTATATTAACTTCACTTGCCCGTGTGTTTGTGGATTTGTGTGTCATTGAATCTTGCGATCAATTTTTGACCCACTTCCCAAAGTCCTATTTTATTGAAATTTTGCACACATGCATATCTCCGATGACAACACTTTCTATTAAAATTTGAGGACCCTCGGCCCACGGGGTCGGTGGGCTCCCCTACAAATATTTTACAAAATTTTACTCGATTTTCTTCAAATTTTATACACTTGTGTATCTCTGATATACAACACTTTTTGCAAAAATTTTGGAGACCCCGGACCCGGGTTCGTGGGGCCCCAAAAATTTTTTTAAAAAAATTAACCCGATTTTTTTAAAATTTTATATACGTGTGTATCTCCGATGGACAAAATTTTTTGTAAAGTTTTTGGAGTGAGACCCTGAGATCCGAGGGGTGCCCGTATAAATTTTTTAAAAATTAGCTCGATTTTCTTCAAATTTTAACACATAGGTACCCATCTCCTATTAGAGAATTTACATGAACAATTTTATTTTTATGGGTTGTTTTTTTTATTAACGATCTCCTATTCGCTACTTCTAATCCAATCCATTCTTTCGTTGTAATTATAATAATTTGAGAGTGATATGGCCGAGGGGTTGGGGGGGGCTCCCATACAAATTGTGTTTCCCGGCATTATACTATAATGACTGTATTCGGTGATGTACGGTGTGCGTTGTGCGTTGTGCGCTTTGCGCTGTGGGCAGCGCTGCTTGCTTTACGATTGGGGTTGTTTTGTTGTCGGGTTGCAGTGCTTCGTATGTGTTTTTATATTTCAGCATTTATAGTGGAATTCAGAATATTTTTGGTTATTATTTTATGGGTTGTACCTTAGGCCCTATCGTCCCATATTTATCAGATGATTTATTGCAATGACATATTTAAGGCAAGGTACTCACAGGCGAGTGTTGTCCTTATTATTGAACAACTTCAAATGCGTCAGTTCCAAGCGTTCTAAAGCTTATTTGTAATCCATCAAAAATAGGTATACGAGCATTTAAAGGGACTGATACTTGATGATGCCACTATCGAGAGAATTAAACGGGTTTTCATTGAGGAAATGGAATTGGCTCTAAACGAGCAGCCGTCTTCTTTACAGATGGAGAACACATACATTCCAGAGCTGCCAGATGGATCAGGTACGTATGTAAATTAGCAGCAGCGGACGAGTCTAACTGTTGGACGTTTCATTTCTGCAATCTACTAATACGCCTTTCCTACTTTTTGCCCTCATACCATCTTATATTTACGATAACAAAGAGGAAGGAACGTATTTGGCATTGGACTTGGGTGGGACTAATTTCCGTGTGATCTTAATGGTTCTGTGTCGCGGCCAAATTATCGAAGAAACTGTCAAGCACTATCACATTCCGGACGATCTTCGCGTTGGTTGTGGCGATGTACTTTTCGATTTTTTGGCCGAATGTGTGAATAATTTCGCTGTTGCCAACAAACTGAGTGCCGACATTTGCTATCCGATGGGTTTCACCTTTTCGTTTCCGATGCGCCAGCATAGTTTGGATTCAGGCTGTTTGGTTACATGGACGAAATCATTTAACTGTCCATCGATTGAGGGTAAAGATGTCGTACAGAAGTTGCGCGAATCGTTGAAAAAATTCAAGGGAATTAATATCGAAGTGCTGGCAATACTCAATGATACAACGGGAACATTGGTGCAGGGTGCCCGACTTGATGGGAAAACACGAATTGGCATTGTCCTCGGGACGGGCTCGAATGGCTGCTATATGGAAGATGCCGATTGTGTTAAGCACTGGGAAACGCAGCGACATGGCGAACGGAAAGTGATCATCGATGTCGAATGGGGTGCTTTCGGTGATAATGGCGTTTTGGATTTCATTAAAACCGATTTCGATAGGTGTGTCGATGAAGGATCATTGTTGAAGAACTCTTTCACGTGAGTAGTGTGTGTGTGTGTGTGCGTGTTTCTTGTTTTTTGGTAACCATTTGATTAGTTTCGAGAAGTACATCAGCGGAAAGTATTTGGGCGAATTGTGTCGAGTCATACTCCGGAGTTTGTACGATAACGGATTGTTTTTGCAAAATGTTCAAGCTGATAAATTTCCAAAATCCTGGTCACTCGGTTCGGATATCGTTTCCAAAATTGAACAGTAAGTGCGCAGTGTGGTACAACAATACTGTTTCGTAATATGACTGTAAGCTTTCATTTTTGTTTTTATTTTTTCTTATATTCGTAGAGATACAATCGATCAACATAACGATTCCAATTTAATTGCTATTCTGGATTGTTTCGATTGCGGGAATTGCACTCCAGATGATTTACATATTTTGCGCTATGTTTGCGGTCTCATCTCAAAGAGAGCCGCACAATTGGTAGCTGTTAATACATCGGTGATCTTAAATCGCATGAATGATGAGAGGGACGAAGTAACGATTGCAATTGATGGTTCCGTGTATAAGCATCATCCTCGTCTGAGGTATTGGATAAGTGAATATACCAGCCTATGGGCACCTACGAAAAAGGTAATAGCATGTGATTTTACTACAAAGATGTAAAAAGTTTAACAAAAAACACCTGGAATCGCGGAAATTTTTGTTCAAGGCGTCATTATTTTTTTAATTATACACTTGTCACTGATATCTCCAGACATTGATAGCCATTGATATTAGGTATATTAGATGTAGGTATCCTAACACCTTAGGAGAACTCTTGCACAATGCTCTCAAAAAGCTAACAAATAATTGAACAGATCTCTGGGTTTAGGAGCAAGCCTACACAAAACTGAGCTTGTCCTCTTTACTAGAAAGTACAAAGTTGACCCTCCTTCCTTCTATTAAAGGTACAAGCTTAGCATTCGCAGATAGAGCCAAGTATTTGGCTCTTATTTTGGAAAGGAAGCTAAGCTGGAAACCTAACATACAAGGAAGAGTTCGAAAAGTCACAGTGGCACTCTTCTTATGCAAAGAAGCCATTGGTAGCAGATGGGGTTTTCAACCCCATATAACTCATTGGCTATATATAGCGGTGTGACTGTTTGGTGGACTGCCTTAGATAAGAAAGTAAATCTTGCAAACTAAGCAAAGTCCAAAGATCAGCTAGTCTATGTATGAGCGGTGCACTTTGCACAACCCTCTCCGCCGCATTGGACATTCTGTTCGACCTTACACCTCTCGACATTTTCAGCAGGCTAATAGCTGCTAGCTCAACTATTCGCCTCAAAGCTATCTCCCAGTGGACTAGAAATGAAATCGGCCACTCCTCTATCCTGGACTTAGTCAGGATCCCAGACAACATAAACTACACAATTTCAATAAAAATAAAAACTTCCAGGTCACTTGCCCCTCCAGATCATTCTGGAAGGGAGGTGCGTACCTGGAAGATGAACACATTCATTTTTACACAGGCGGGTCTAAAACTAATGATGGAGTTGGTTGAGGTGTTTTCTCAAAAAAGCAAAACCTTAGCCTCTCTTTCCGTCTTCCTAATCACTGTAGTGTTTTCCAGGTTGAGAATATGGCAATCAGTGAAGCCTTATCTTGGATGAGTAACGTCATAGCCGCTATGGATATCCGTATCTTCTCGGATAGCCAAGCCGCGCTGAAATCCCTGGAATCAGTCTCTACCAATTCAACCTTATCTCTTAACTGTCGATCATCTCTTAGGGAAATGGCGGAGCAGTTTAATATCCACGTGTGCTGGGTGCCGGGCCATAAGAGACATTCCGGGAAACCGTATGGCTGACGAACTCGCCAAACAAGCAACTACACTACCCATCTTACCGAAATATGGTTCTCTAGGTATACCAATTGCTACAAGCAAACTCAGGTTAACGCGGGATGCTACTGACAAAACTTATCGTAGGTGGTCGAACGGTACAACTTGCATAGCGACAAAGCAGTTTCTGGCCCAAGCTGAATCCGATGATCTCCAAGTGTTTGATCTCTCAAAAACGATCGCACATCGGTGCTGTTGAAGGTGTCATTACGGGACACTGTCTTATAGGCAGGCATGCAGCAAGACTCGGAGTCTTCTCGAATGACTTCTGCACAAGCTGCATGGATGAGGACGAGGAGAAGGAGACCATTATCCATCTTCTCAGTACTTGTCCAGCCCTCTCCCAGAAACGTAAACTTTCTTCTACAACGACACTGATGATCCTGATCTCAGCACTGATATCAGCAGACTCCTTCGCTTCATACGAAGCTCTAAGTGGTTCAACGAGTAGGTGGAGGGAAACTTTTCTGATCCGTGTGATATCACAATGGACCATTGCTGGTCTAAGTGTGTCGGTTGTCACCGACAGCCACCTTAACCTAACCTTACCTAACCTAGCCATATTACTTGCTTTGTTTATTGTTGACTTCCATGGTGCTTTTAGAGGGTAATAAGTGGAGTCTTGAGGGGATCTGAAAAGGTTTTGAGGCAGTCTTGAGGTGGTCTTGAGGGGATTTTAAGAGGGTCGTTTGTAGAACCTTAAGGGGGGTTTTAGGTGGTTTTGCGACTGTTTTGAGGGGATCTTAACGTAACCTTAAAGGGGTTTGAGGGGGTCTTGATGGAGTATTGATGGGGGTAGTAACGCGGTCTTAAAGGGGTATTGAGGTGATCTTGATGGAGTCTTTATGTAATCTTGAAGAGGATCCCGAGGGGGTTTTGTGAGGATCTTGAAAGGGTCTTTAGGTGATCTTGAGGGGATCCTGAGGGGATTTTGGGAGTCTTATGGGGGCTTAGTGGGGATTGAAAAGGGGACTTGAGGGGGTTTGAGAGGGTCTTGAGCGGGGTCTTAGGAGGGTTTTAAGGGGTTCTTAAGGGATTCTTAGGTGGTATTGAGTAGGTTTTTAAGAGGGTTTTGTGAGGGTCTTAAGGGAATCTTGAGTGGGTTGGGTCTTGGGAGCTTCTTAGAAGGGGTCGTGGGGGGGTCCTGAGGGGGTCCCGAGGGGGTTTTGTGAGGATCCCTAGCCAAGCATTTGATGTTCTTTTATTCTTGTCATAAACCTCAAATGCTTAGCACGGTTATTTTAAATTATGTAATTTTTTTAAGCCACAAATATTCCAGATTTCCATTTATTTTATAACAATTCTAGTTGCTTCAAATCTACCACCTATTTTATATATTCTACCTGTTAGGGGGCAAGTTTCGCTTCAATAAAAGCGTTTTTTTATATAACTTTTTTTTAAATACATTCATTACAGAGCAAATTCATGTTGGCTGAGGATGGCAGTGGCAAGGGAGCCGCCCTGGTTGCAGCAATTGCTAAAAAAATACACATGAGGGAAAACCAAAAGCAGAATTAATCCTTTATGTTCCTTTTTTTTAAATTTCTTTAATGAATTTGTAGCGCGGTTTATGACCAATCTGTACACCATAAATATGAATGCAATTCTAAAACAAGAACTGGATTTGGTTTCACTCTGTGTATTCTACACACATAACTTTTTATGCATTTTCTAAATTGTTTTAAGCTTTAGGTTAACCCAGATTTGTTTTTAAAATAACATAACTAAACTTTAAACAAAATTTATTATAAGTTTAATTCTTAACATTTCGTTATGAGACACATATGCTCATACATTTATGTAGGTAGAAACTATTATTTGAATAGCAATTGTGAGATTAATATGATTTCATTTTATATATAAATATATATCTATTATAAAACAATACAATAAATGTGAATTAATATTTTTGGTTTTATTTGCCATTTTTATTTAAATTGACTTTGTCTACCCGTCCGCTTTGCTACAAGGGCAGCATGCAGGTCCCAAGTCCATGTAAAGGAGGAGGGTTTGAGGCAACGGACTAGTCCTATCCTCAGTAGAAGGTATTCCTAATACAAGGTGGAACAGAATGGAATGTCTAAGAGGGTGCTTAGTCGATAGTATGCGGACTATGAATACCTGGCGACCTTCCGTTTCAACTGGCCTGCCCATGGTATGCCGGGCTCTGTCAAGGGTGACCCCCTTTCCCAGCTACTCGTGGGTCATTATAATAATAATAATAATAATAATAATTATGAGACCAATGCTTTTCAAAGCGCATCAACCTCGGGTCCTGCTGTTTTGCAACCCGCTTTACCTAGATAAGCTATTGAGCTCTTGATGGCCAACCCCATGTTGGCCTCAACTGCTCGGTCCGTTGTTGATCAGCCGAACCCTACCCAGAGTTCAGTTGGCGTAGCCATACGGGCCCCATCTGAAACTCGCAAGGGCGTCATAGCTGAGGAATTGGAATTAAATACTTCTGATTCTGATGCATCCACAATCGTTCATCTCATAGAAATCCGGTTCCACTTCTATTTGAAAGGCATTAGATGGGCTACTGATCCAGCAACACCGAGAGTGTTGAGAGTGCTCTTGTTTTTGCCAAAGCCTCCCCGTCCACTTCAACATCCAAGGAGGACTAATGAGCACCAACAGAGTGTTACAGGTGAACTTGCATCACGCGAAGGGCACGTCCGGTACCCTCAGCAAGCGGTTCGCCGATGAAAATATAACCCTTTCTTCCAAGAGCCTTGGTTTATAAGCGGACGAATAAAAAGTCTATTGAACGGGACAAGTAAGTTGATCTGTAAGTTTGGGGAGCCAGTGCCAAGGGCGGCCTGCTTATTCGGCAAGAACATCAACTTCCTTCCTATTCCGGAATTCATAACGAAAGACCTGGTGGCCCTGCTAATTGAAGTTCCGACTGAGATGGGAGCACAGAACATCGTGTGTGCTTCAGCATACCGGCGACGACGACAACATTCCGCCCTTATAGGTCCAGTAGCTGATAGAGCACTGCTGAAACAGAAACCTACAGTACCTCATAGAATGCGATCCAAATGCACATCATGTGGTCTGGGGCAGCAACGACATCAACAGAAGCGGTGTGTGTCTTTTAGAATATCTTATGAGTAGTAATCTAGATATACTAAATAAAGAATCCAAACCTACCTTCATAAATGCGATTCGAGAAGAAGTACTTGACCTCACTCTCGCCAGTCCAATCATCTCCAACTTTGTTAAAGAGTGGCATATGTCCGACGAAGCATCGTTGTCAGACCATCAACACATCAGGTTTGACTTTCCTAGCACATTGGCACATGCTTCTTATAAATGTGTTCCAAAGTCCACGGAGGGGAAACTATATCTTGGACTTGTCGGCTCTTCAGTAGATATGCTTGTCACATCCATTAAGTCCACAGAGCACTTATCAACTTAATGATGTGTTGCTCTCTTCCTATCACGACAGCTGTGTCCCTAAAACCAGCTTGTGTAAACTAAAGGTTCCCTGGTGGAACGACCAGCTGGCTAAGCTTAGGAACGTACAAGAAAGGCAAAACCACAGAAGGTGCCCTTCAAAATCTTGTAAAGAAGATACAAGGAACTTTACGATCCAAGTAAATGGCCCTGTGTACCTTCCTCGAAATTGAGGACACTTTCGATAATACCGGCTAGGACTTTATTGCAAGAACACTCAGTACCTAGCAAAGGTTTCGAAGACTCGTCTAATCATTGGATAAGGGCCATGCTTGAAAGTCGAGATAATATTTCCTCCTTGGTAGGAGTGTCTTTTTCTGTGACTGCAGCTAAGGGATTTCCTTAAGGATGAGTGCTTTCTCCCCTTCTATAGTCGCTAGTCATTGACAATCTTCTAGTCGATCTACACAGATAGACAGAGGATCTGTCTACATCGCCATTGGTTATGCGGATGATTTGGCGATTATTATGTGTGGTAATCACTGCACGACCATTTCTAGTGTCATGGTGCCTTACTACACGTCTTAGAATGGTGCAGCAGAGAAGACCTATCCATTAATCCTTGCAAAACCGTTCTAGTGCCTTTCACGAATAGAAGATTGGTCGACTTGGACATATGGCAATCAAAGTCATCACTTTAACTTATTCCAGTGTGGTCAAATATATGGGTGTTATCCTTGATAAACGACTTAGCTGGAATTCTGACATCAAGTCTGCCATCGCACGAGCCTTTAGGGCCATGTGGGCCAGTAGACGCCTCTATGGCAAAACTTGGGGTCTAAATCATTAAATGATATATGCACTGATGGTGAGGGTCACATACGCGAAAGTTTTTGAACGGACAACGGCAACTAAGCTCCAGCGAAGCTGCATTAGAAGCTATCATAGGGCTTTCACCCTTACAAACTTCATAAGGAAGATGGCCGCTAGCTGCAGCTAGAATACAAGTACAGACCTGGTGACCATGAGGAAAACCTAAAAATTCTTGACTCAATTCCTGAAAGAGACGTGTCTTGCACTATCCCCGACACTATCGTCAAAGAGTACTGTTTCAGTAGGTTATTTCAGGTAAAAATAATGAACCGTCCAACCTGGTCCAATAGTGTTCCGGCACCGGACGCTAGAGGTCTAGTCTGGTTCAAAGATGGATCGAAGATGGAATCCGGAATTGGAGCTAGTGTCTTTGGACCCAAAACCAAATTCTCGGTATAAATGGAAATGAGCCCCACGGTATTCCAGGGTAAATTCCATGACATTGCGATATGCGCTAGGATAAAACTTAGTGAAAGTATTAAGGGCGCCAAGATATATATATATATTTTCAGATAGCCAGGCAGCACTTAAAGCGCTGTCGTCCAACTTAATGGAATCGATGTCAGTTAAATGCTGCACTGCAATCTCTTGCCAGATATAACAGGTTGAAACTCCAATGGGTCCCGGCTTATCAAAGAATTTCAGGCAACCAATCTGCAGCTGAACCAGCTAGGGCTGGTTCTTATTTCTTAATTGAAAATGAAAAATGTTAATTTTTTGAAGTGCTTTCTTTAATGTTGGAATTTCAAAAGTAAAGTCCATCTAAAAATAGAAAGGATTTGATGAATAATTATTTTCTAACTCAATTGAGCTTTATTTCTCAGCTGACTGCTCCATAGTAGTCGAAAAGATTTATGTTTAAAGAAATAAACTACTGCAGCTGTCAAAAAGTATTCTGTATATTTTTTTTAGAGTAATAAAGATCACATCCTAAAATAATCAGAAGTAAAAAGCGACTACAGCTTTCAAAATATATTTTGTATATTTTTTCAGAGGAAATGATCTTATAGCAATATTATCAAAATGTGTAAAAAACCACTCAGAGAAATACATTTTTTCTTGCAAAACGAAGAAAACGCATATTTGAATTTTGACAGTTAAATTATATTTCCGAATATTTCGACATAAAATAAAAACACTTCCTATTTACAAGAAAGATTATAATTTCTCTGGGTTGTTCTTTTTAATGTTTGAATTTTAAAAGTAACGTTCATCTAAAAATTGAAATGATTTGATAAATATTATTTTATAACCCAATTGATGTTTATTTCTCACCTGACTGCTCCATAGAAGTCGACATGTTTCATCTTTAAAGAAACAAACAACTACAGCTGTCATATCATCATATTTCAAACTCATTTCTAAATTTTGACAGTTCAAATATCTCTCCGAATATTTCGACAAAAAAAAAAAACGTTTTACTATACAGTTGCTTCAAGTTGTGCAATAGATCGAACAAACCTATTGCATTGAAATCGCAAAAACTGTGTTATCTTCACGTGCGAAATGCTGCTTAAAGCAACGCGTTAAAAATAAACAAACACACAAAAGGAATTGAAAGCTGATACTTGCTGAAAATTGAAAATTATCGTAGCAACCCATCAGGCATTGTTTGGTCCTCCAAGTAAGCTTTGCAATTTTTGCGTTAGATTGACATTGCAAATGGAAATAACATCGCGTATGTAAAGTATGCCGAGTAGTATCAGAGTTAGCAATCGTACGATAATTATCGTACTACAAGTAAGATAATTTCACATAGCGTACGATGTACTATCACATAACAGTATCGTACGTAAAAATACGATAATTTTGAGCATCGAAGAAATTAAAATAAAATGATATTTTAGAGATACATTTTATTTTAAATTTACATCCTAGTGCGCGCTTATGAAATTTCCTGCAGGTCTCTGGCTACTTTGAACTAAGCCAATCCGACACTTTTGTTGACGTTGGCTAGTCAGCTGTTATTACCCGTAATAGGAGAGCGATAAGTAAATAGCCAAATGTGATTGTCAAAAGGTTTTATTTAAATTAAAATGTAAGGCTGTTTCCGAAACGAAGACGTATTGACTAATTTGCTGCCATCATAAAAAAAAACTCCATTATAGGTATTTCGAGATTTGGACTTTCGGACATACCTTCCATGAAAGCCTCAATTGAGCAGATTTTGAAAATCGCCATCTTGTTTTCCGGAAAGGACCCCTTAAGGTAGGAGGGGCATCCAAATGCATTTATCTAAGTTTTAGGGGTTAATTGGTAAGAAATGAAAGGTAATATAGGTAAGTATCAATGAAAAATGGGACCAATCGAACCATCCTTGCCTTGACTTGACTTTTCATTGATACTTATCTATATTACCAATCTGCTCAGTTGGGAATTTGATGGGAGGTGTGTCCTAAAGCCCAAATCTCGAAATACCTATACTGGACTTTAGCTCTTTAATTACTTGTACACAGCCGTAGTTTTTTTTATGGGCGTGGGCCAGCTTAAGCTGAAGTTTGATCAAGTTGTACCTGGTTTATGTGGTTTTTCATATAATTGAGTGATATATAATATGATTGAGTTTTTCCAATACAAAAACATGTGTTATATAGCAAAGTGCATTAAAGAGTTTACGCGGTTAGGGCTTTCGGAAATTGAAAGCCCCAAATGAGCAAACCTCAATAACTTCAATCTTGTTTGGAGGAAACGCCCCCTTTAGGAAAGAGAGGCTTCCAAAATTCTGAGTTCTTTTTTGAAAAATGCATTTTTCAAAGTGGTTTGATGGATGTTAGGGGGTATCATATAAAGCCAATGAAAATAACTTTAATCTTACAAAAATTATTTATTTTTATGGGCGTGGTCCAATTTTAATGGAAGGTGGATTAATTTAAATGTTATTACATATTACATTCTCGGAGAATGAAAAAACTCATATTTGAATTTTGCCAGTCACATTATATCTCCGACATAAAAAAACACTTCTCTCCGAATATTTCGGCACCTAAAAAAAAACATGAAAAATATGATTTTTTTTGCGTTTTTTTTTTAAGTTGGAACGTTCATCTGAAATAGAAAGGATTTGATTAAAAATTATTTTCTAACTCAATTGAGTTTTTTTCTCACCTGACTGCTCCGTAGTAGTCGACATATTTCATGTTTAAAAAAACAAACAAAAAATATTCTGTTATTTTACAGAGTAATTTGGACAGGTAGCAATGTTATCGGAGTGTAAAAAAACCACTCAGAGAAATGAAATTTTCTCGGAGAATGAAAATAACGCATATTTCAATTTTAAAAATAAAAATATATTTCCGAATATTTCGACATAAAATAAAAAAAAACTTCCAATTTACAAAACAAGTTTTAATTTCTTTGTCTTGTTCTTTTTAATGTTTGAATTTTGAAAATAACGTTCATCTTAAATAGAAATGATTTTAAAAATATTATTTTCTAACTCAATTGATTATTATTTCTCACCTGACTGCTGCATAGTCATCGACAAATTTCATGTTTACAGAAACAACTAAGTACAGTTTTAAAAAAAAATTCTGTATATTTTTTTCGTCATCTAACACAAAAACACTTCATATTTACTGGAAAAAAATTCAATTTTTTTTGGTTGTTTGTTTAGTGTTTTAATTATAAAAATAACATTCATCTAAAAATAGGAAAAATTTGAAAAGTTAGTTTTTTGTAACTCAATTGAGTTTTTTTTCCTCGCCTGACTGCTTCATGTTTAAAGAAAGAAACACCTGCGGTTAAAAAACAATCTATATATTTTTTCAGAGTAAATAGAAAAATAGAAAAAAATTATCGTAGTGTGTAAAAAACGACTCAGCGAAAAAAATTTTTGTCTTAGAATGAAAATAAACTTATTTCTGAATTTTGGCAGTTGAAATATCTCTCCGAGTATATCGACTCAAAAAAATTTCTTTCCAGATGTTCAACACATCGAACAGACCTGTAACTTTGAAATGTCAAAAACTGTGTTATCTTCACGTGCGAAGTGTTATTTAAAGCAACGCGATAAATATAAACAAACTCACAAGTGGAATTGAAAGCTGATACTTTAAAAAATCATTGTAGCATCCAGTCAGACATTGTTTGGTCGTCCAAGTAAACTTTGCCATTTTTGTTTTAGATTGGTAGTAACATCGCATTAGATATGTATGCAGTAAATCAGAATTCCAATTCAATAAATCGTTTAAATTTGCAAAGAAACTAGTTTTTGTTTTAATTTGCCACCGCTGCACTAATACAGTTTTGGACGTGGCAGAAGATTATTGGCGGAAAATATTCAAGTGCTTACGAGGCTTGGACAGAATTCCGTGGAATCGCCTTTGCAAAAGAAATTAATAAAGATACGTAATAATCAGTGTATTTTGTACTACTTGGAACTAGAACAGCAGCAGCAGCAGCAACTACAGTCAAACAAATAGTCACCGAAACTTTTTTGCAATGGAAGACGAAACATATTTATTGTTGTTGCTAGTCACGGTTATGTTGACCGGTTCATATTTAGCCGGAAGTATTCCACTTGTAATGAAATTATCTGAGGTAAGTAAATTGTCTGTAATACAATATATGCAACATTGCAACTAATTCTTAATGTCTCCATTTTGTCCTTTTGTTTAAAATGGAAAATCAAATTTCTTATGAATCATCGCTTAGGAAAAATTGAAAATGGTGACTGTACTCGGTGCTGGTCTGTTAGTTGGCACAGCATTAACAGTTATAATACCTGAAGGCATACGCTCCCTCTATTCAGAGTCGGCAATTCGCCAGCATCATCACGGAGGGCAAAATCCTGTCGATGGTTTTACTTCTAATGATGCTGCTCTGCCCGATGGCGGCCATTATAATGTTGGCGGTGGATTGGGCGTATCACGCGCTGATTTCATATCAAATGTTGCACGCCAATTAAATTCCGATGCACATCATTCATTTGAAAACTCGGGCGAAAACATTTCGCAAGACCATTCGAGAGCCATTGGTCTGTCGTTGGTTTTAGGCGAGTACCAAATTACGCATAAATATTTTTCCGCTGTAATTGAATTAATTTTTTAGGTTTTGTGTTTATGTTGCTTATTGACCAATTATCACAGAGGTCTCAAAGTCAAACAGCTGATAAGAATATTACAGCTACGCTCGGGTTGGTTGTGCATGCGGCTGGTGAGTTTTGTGTATTTACTATGGAACTTATTCTGCATACTTTGTTGTTTTAAATTTTTAAAAATGGCGTACAAACGGAACCGACTCAAAAGAGTGGTTTTTTTTTGTTGAATTATGTGAAAATTTCCTCTTTGAAGATATGAATCTTGAATCTTTTTAAATTTTGTGAAAGTCATTATAACTCATGCTTGTCTTCTCTTTTGTTTTTAGCGGATGGAGTTGCATTGGGTGCAGCAGCAACTACAAGTCATCAGGATGTCGAAATGATTGTATTCCTTGCCATTATGCTACACAAAGCGCCCGCTGCTTTTGGCCTAGTAAGCTTTTTGCTACATGAAAAAATCGAACGAACAAAAATACGGAAACATTTAATCATATTTTCATTGTCGGCACCTTTACTGACACTGCTGACTTTCTTCGGAATTGGCCAAGATCAAAAGGAAACATTGAATTCGGTGAATGCAACCGGTATTGCGATGTTATTCTCAGCTGGAACATTTCTCTATGTGGCCACAGTTCATGTTTTACCCGAACTCACCCAAGGTGTGGCGGGTGGTGGTCACAGTCATGGGGGTGGTGGCCCTAATCAATTCGACAATGCTGGCATTATATACACTGCCGTAGATGGAGAGACTGGTGATGGCGAAAATATCAACGTCTCTGTCAGACTACCACCGCATGCCGCACAAACTCACAAAGGCCTCGGAAATATGGAGCTAACTATGATGATAGTTGGTGCCCTACTGCCGCTAGTTATAACATTTAGTCATCAGCATTAGGCAGAGAGACTAATTGAGTCTAAAAAGCCACACCTAGAGTGACCATATTTTCCAATTAATCAATTACTTATTAGCAAGATAACAAATTTGTCGTGATATCAACATTGTTTTCGAATACACGCACACACACACACACACACACAGAAATTTTAATTTTACTTCGTTTCACCCGATGAAACAGCCTTAATCTTTTTAACTTTTACAATCGAACTTTACGATTTAAAAATATGTTTTTCTTTGTGAACTACACAATAAGGTGTGGGTGTGGGTGTGTTTGTTTTATTTTTTCATTTTTCGGTCTCACATATCACAGACGATGCTTTATGTCTATAAAATTCGCAACCAAGTCCGTCTTTTTGTTGTTGGCACAGTCACGGCAAAAGTTATTTATAGTTTTTTTTTTTTATGTAACATAAAGATGAGTTAATATATTTTTAATATAATTTTCTTTCATGTAATGATAACTACATTATTAAGTAGAGGTTGTAAAAATACTTTTTAGCACAAATAATAAAGAAATGTAAATCTCTTGAAATGCAAAACCGTAAAACCAAAGCGCGCCACCATTCCATCCATGCTTCAATCTACATATTTGTATATGTGTGTGTGTTTTCGCTGGAATTTTTATGAACTAAACGTAAAATCTCAAATATATCGATATATTCGATTTTATTTATCGATTTCATTGCTATTTTGTCATTTGAATAGAACATCAAATTATTACTTTTTATAATCTGAACATTCATTCCACCACAAAATTGATATTAAAATTAACAACCAACGAATAAAGACAAATAATCGTTAAATACGAAAGACGACGGATAAAACGGAGCAGAAATTCAAAGACTAAACATAAAACTAATAATACTCCTACAAAACTTAGCCGTATTGTAAAACTTAAACAAAAAATACATTCCAACACAATACACAACATATTTACTATCCAAAAGAGATCGTAAATGTACTTACATATGTAAATATACATGCAAGAATGAAGAATCTACATCTGTTTGGTTGTCCTGTGATTCAATTAATTGTAAAAATGCAATCATTTGCAACAAATAAGAAACATTTGCAAACTTTGTTCTACGTAGCATAAGGAATTTTTCGTTTTTCAAATAAATATCAGTTCAGTTCCTTTAGTTTTGTATTAATAAACGTTGTAATCTGGTTTTGTTTGACCACCGCCTTAAATGAAAATGATCCTATTAACGTCAACTTCCAAAAAAAAAAAATTTAATAACACCACATACAGTAAGGCAGGGGTAATAATAATATATACATAACATGACATTATCATCAAGATCCGCAGACTTGTATGTATGTCTATTAGATAATTCTCTATTAATGTACAAATATCAGACTAATGAAGGAGAATGCATATTAAATATATAAAACGTTTTATATTTCTCATCTTATTTTTCCTTATTAAACCATTATACCATTATAAATACATGAATTTAAATACTTCGTTATATGTGTCTGAGTTAAAATTTATTTGGCTATAACAAGGTTCGTCGCTTAAAAAAATTTAACGCTCGCTAAATGGATTTGCAGTCTTTTCATGCTGGGCTGGGCAGTACGGAATGGAAGCAGTGCTTCACCATAACAGTACATCCCAAGATTTGGTTGTCAGGGTAAACGAGTATTTGTTGGAGAGAATAAGTGTAACTGCCAGTCTCACATGAGTGCAATATCTGAAAGAAAGATCGTTTTTTAATCCAATGATAACAAGCGGTGTCGGGCTTTAACTTACTGAAAAAAATATGCACCGGTCCTGATTCGGAACTGATTATGACCCACTTTGATCATACAGCATCCTTGGAAATCGTAGTCTATAATTGTTCTTGTTTCAAATGACTTTTTGAACCAGTTTCTCTTACTATTTTTATTCAGTCATTTCTTTTTGGTACAATACGACAACAGGGTCGTTATATGTACTGTACAAACTGCATAAATTCAATTTTGTTAGCATTATAAAATTACAATGGCGGTCAGCCATCAACATAATACGAGGAATTATAACACAAAATGCATCAGAATTGCAAGTGGCCGTAACTATCTTATACTGGTGGAAGTGCAATTAAACCTCCACGTGTTGGCCACCGGTAAATGTCCTACAGCTACTATAAGCTATTAGACTACAGCTAATATAATCGGTAACATCCACCAGAACTGTAGCAGTGCTATGTAAAGCTCTGAATCCTGACTATTGGGTGGTTAATAAGAGATAATACGCTCGAATACTTTCGATAAGGTTGATACTAGAGCAGTGGGCCTAACATTAGCTGGTGTTTTTGGTTCTTTAATTTTTGGAAGTCCTATTATTTTACTAACTGTTGTGGTTAGATTTAAGTATAGTGTTATTGGGAGGTAATGACGGGACATATAAGTTTTAGAAATCTGAGAGGTAAATTATCCGCTCCTATCGCTTTAGAAGATATGCAGTTTATGTATATGTATGTGGAAGCGAACGTGGTTATAAGCAACCACGAAACTCTCATTCATTTTCTTTGCCAGCCCTTGCGGCTCATCGTTTTCGCAAACTGAGCATTCCATTCTTTTCTGACCTGAAAAAGCTTTCGGCATGAAAGAGTACGGCATTACCGATTTGATAACGTACCTCAATGCTACAGGTTGGATATAACTATACAGTATCTTTTTTTTTCTTTTTCTTTTCCGTTCCATTAGGTCTCCTGAGGACTGTGACAGCAAAACGGCACATTAAAGAGCTATTTGAGGACCTCGCCAAGTCGGCAAGGGCAGCCACTCTACCTACCTACGTAGTTCCCTCGAAATTTATTGAATAAAAATGACGCACATTAGTGCTAATTGAGGACCTCGCAAACACAGCGATGACACGGTAGTGATTTCAAGTTCTCGACGCACATAGAAAGCTACTACTCCACCTAATTTTTCTAATCTGTCATTTCTGAATAGCTCATAGCCATCGATTTCGACACTCTTGTCTGTAAGTGCTGGTTTCAAATGGGATTCGGAAACTCTAATGAGGTCGTAGGGTATTTTCCTGAACTCTAATCTAGCTAAGTTGATATTGGCAGCAATGCTTCTTGCATTAATATGGCTTGATGAAGATGTACTAGAGTATGCAATATTAGGTTCCAGCGGCATGGAACGTAAGACAAATCAAAGAGTATCGGCATAAGTGATTAAAGCAGCAAGACGAAAAATTATTAATTATACATTTTGTTATGGTTGAGTTATAAGTATTTGAAATCTTGAGGCTGATGGAAGGTATTCCTTTATAAATCCGGAAAATGACTATGAGCACCAATTTGAATTTTTTATTTACGCATTTGAAGAGTCTTACTTGTTTGCGTATTTCTTTTTTCATGCTGCTGCAATTAACTTAATACATTGCTCTACTTCGAAGCCTTGCCCTACTTTCGAAGTTCTGAATGTTGTGCCATAAAATTGCAATAAGGGTAAGCTATCTAATCAAGAATGATAAAGCCCAGCAATAGAAAACGATAATAACCTATTTGATCTCGAAAATGGATATTGCCAGAGTGGTGACGTACGGCCAGTAGGCAAAACATAAAATCATTGCCAGAAGCTGTAAGAAACCGAAATGAGAAAAAGACATAGAAAGCTAGAAAGCAGCACAGTATTAAATAACTAACGTCGAAGTGTTACGCTATAGGCTGTATCTAGCGCATTACAGGTGATTTCTTCATAAAAACGAAACAAATTCTTACTATGAATGGACATTTTTTACAAATCTGTTTAGTAAACCACTTGTAAAGCAAAAGAAATAAGGAATAAGGAAAAACACAGCATATCCAACATTTAATTTAAATATATATTTTTATTGCATTTTGCGTTTACATATACCATTTTATACACAATTCAGAATAAGTTTGAAGGAGAAGTGAACGAGAGAAAGAAACTGAGGAAAAACAAGAAGAACTGCTTCCAGTGTCCAGGACCAGGTCTTATATTACCGCAACGCTGATAAGTAAGTCTCTCTTAATCCCCTTGCCATCTTTTCATGTCTACTATGCACCCTTGGCTGTGGCGACTGCATCATCTAATTTCTTAACTCGATGCATACTAACACAATTTCTAAATTGTGCCACTTCTGCGGCACATTTTAAGGTTTCGCCAGGGTTAGCCCGATAGCATGCAATTAGCTGAGACTTTAAATCTTGACACGGTGGCAATTGGTGTGTAGCAGAGGCATTTGTAAAACGCTTTCGCACATCTTCCATAGCCACAGTATATTCCTTTTCCATTATGGAATTCGTTTTGTTGAGCGTCTGCTCCAGTTGAGACATTCTGTTTCGCCACATTTGATCGTTTTGTTGTAATTCGATTTCCTTTTGTCGACGCATTTCCATGGCCGACAAAATCGGTGGAGCGTTTCCAGGTCCAATTGCTGCCGCTGCTGCTGCTGGAGGATTAACTGGTAACGGAGTTGGAACTTGATAACCTTTTTTAACTGTTGATGACTGCTGACTGGCAGGAGTCGTTGTTGGCTGCTTGGGTTTAACAGGAACAGCACGAGTTTCAGCATTTGTTGTTTGTTGTTGCTTAGATGCTGCTGCTGCTGCTGGTGGTGTAACGTTAGTCGACGATGTATTTTCTCTTGCTGCAAAAAAACCATAAAAAAACGTCAATCAATTGCCATATCAATGAATCAAAAACAAATTAGAGAAAAAAATCGTTGCATAACCACAAACGACAGCAAATGACAAAAGAAACAAAAACTGAGTCGGTGTCACATGTAATCTTCAACAAATACGTAACTTTCACGTTCACACACCTTTGCCTATTCCCAGTTTGAGACGTTGGACCACTTCATCAGAGACATCGATTACGCCAGCTGGTGTTGGATTGTCCATCGTAACGGAACGCGTTTCTCCCGACGACTGATTTGCTCCCATTTTCTTTACTGAATTTATATGAATAGGAAAAAAGGAATTATCGCTTTGCTATTCGTTTAACGCGTTTAGCTTGGTCAGCACTTTTATTCTTTTATTGCTAATTGGCAAAACCAAATTAAGCGACCCCGCCGACAACAACCAGACGGAATTTTCTTATGTCCAAGATCTTCGTCTCTTCCACTACGACTCTATGACAAACGGGAACATGAATTATGGTATGGCTTGTTCGGTAAAAATTTTCACGTTTTTTGACAGCAAACAGAAAGGGACAGATAATACATATGTACTAAAAGTTGAATACCGTACACACCAAACTGTTTGTCAAAAGTTTATTATTTGACGTTTGAAATTATACAGTAAAACCTTTCAAAGGCGGAATAAATGTTTTGCGGAAATTTGTCAGGCAAGGAAAATATGATTGGAAAATTACCTTTCGGAAACAATTTTATTGTAAATTAACTTTTTACGCAGAAACTTGTAGGACGTGGAAGAAAATCTTTTCATAGAAAGAAATTTTGACAAGAAATTTGTTTATAGAAGGATATGCTAGTTCATAGTGAAAAAATAAATACAACTAACATGATTTTACTTAGTGAATATGGAATATTACATCCAACTTCAAGAAATTACAGAAATGTCAAAATATGTATATTCAAACTTCAATGTACTCATTTTAGATTTGTGCTATATTCATATACATTGGACAATTGGTAGGCGATTGATTTATTCAAATAATAGTTATGTATTTTGCATTATAATATGAACGTTATTATGTAGGATTTACTAACTAATAACACTCATATTAACTTTTTGTAAAAAATTATAAATTAAAATTTAAACAAGAAGTGAAGAAGATGTGGTAGTTAATGTTTTTTAAAAAGCTTTTTTTTTTAACTTAACTTGACGCCTATTTGTCTGTGTTTTGACATTTTTAATGTCTATTTTAAGCACCTTTCACACGACCTAGAGACAGAGTTGTTAAACTGCGTGAAAAATATATAAACTACATTACAACATTGACTATGTAATCAATGCTGTTTATTATTGCCATGTAGTAAATTCTTAGTCAAAGTAGTCTATAAACGTCAAATTATTTTATTTAGCTGGTCCTTTCATTTTAAAATTGATTTCAGTGGAAGTCATTCTGAAAGATTTTAATTAGCAACCAATTTTTATTAAGAATCATTCTGTATTTCGGTACGGTTTGCGGTAAATCTATACATAAAATTTGTAAGCTAAGAAATAGAAATTACCGGAAAAAGTTGTCTAGATATTGGAAAGAAGGGAGCTGCAGAAATGAAAATGAAATTCAAATGTTGATTCAATTAAAATTTGATCAATAAATCCGGGTTTTTAAATTGTGATTTACTATTATTTGATTGAATTTATTTTTTATTTAATTACTGAAACTCTTTTGTATTGTTAGTACATATAAATGTTTATGGTCTCTGATATACAATGAACAAATGTATAAGAGTAGAAAAAAATGTTCAAAACATGCAAATTCATATATGTTTTCCACAAATTTTCAATTTTGTTTATGGTCGAATTTTGACAACCGGGCGAACACTCTTGAAGTGAATAAGGAAATAATAAATAACTCTTTTGTATTGTTAGTACATATAAATGTTTATGGTCTCTGATATACAATGAACAAATGTATAAGAGTAGAAAAAAATGTTCAAAACATGCAAATTCATATATGTTTTCCACAAATTTTCAATTTTGTTTATGGTCGAATTTTGACAACCGGGCGAACACTCTTGAAGTGAATAAGGAAAAAATAACCCGCTTTTTTCTTTAATAATGTAGTTAACATGACATAATTAACAAAACACTGACTACGTAGTTTTTATTTAGCAACGTGTTGTTTTTGACGTACACGTAGCTTATGAGGTTTTTAAATACTAAACAACTTGGCCTAGAGAGCTTATATTTTGTGAGATGTTCAGTGTCCAATGGAAATTTCTGAAATCAGTGTGATGCGTTGACTTTGAAATCCTCAAAAACCGATAATTGTGCGATTATTTCCAAATAATACAATGTAAAAATTTAAGGGCTATCTGGCATGTATCCATGTATACCTAAAAGTATGCATGTCGCGTGTGGCTCGAGTGATGCGTGAAAAGTTGTTTTATGACTTATTTGAGGTTCTTTTCTTCTTTCAACTCCTTTTACCTTCTTTTACATAGTAAAATAATGAAAATTTTCGAATTCGGGATTTTTGCAGATCTTCTAAGTCAGAAAAAACGAAAAAAAACTCTGTCTGTTTCACACGTTTTTGCCGCGTATGTAACCCATGTTACACGTGTGACACGTCTGATGTGTATGGCGTTTGTTGACGTATACATAAAAGTTGCTACCCGAATAACGAAGTTTTTTTACAATTACTTGTTTCATAATGAATTTTATGTATAGAAATATACATTTTGTTGCGAAACCATTTAAATTTTTGATATATGTATGTATTTTTTTAGATACAACATATGTTACGTAATTAATATTTGGTACAAAAACTATATTTCTACATTGTATGTACATACGCACATTTTTTATATTTTTTGCTTTAACCTTTTAAATGCGCAAGCCGGAATTTTTCCTCGTCCAATTTATCCGCCTTTGAGAGGTTTTACTGTTTGTGAAAAAAGCCTGTTTATCTGTTTACAAATCTTTGTGTTCGTTGTTCTTACAATGAATGAGCAAAATGCAATACTATACTAATTATCGATGTAGGTGGATAATGTACGTGGCTGATCATGTTCATGGCTTGTTAACCACATACAGTTGTTAGCTAACAGTCCATATTTATATTGTAAACGATTACGAAGATGTGTAGTGATTTAGAGATGCGTAACTATACCTCCATATGTATAGTCAGGCAATAGAATAATTATTCGAACGGAGCTTTACACAAAATGTAAGCTACCGATACGGTCTGCCTGAATGTTGCATCAGAAAAACAGACCTAAAAGGAACAATTTTGACAGACTAATAAGCAATTATCGAGCGACACATTTAATTTAATTGACATTAGTATGTTACCAACTAAGTGTTACAGTCGTATCCAATGCGCAGAAGCATTATTAAAATTAATTAGACCTCAAACACCCCACTTACTTGATACACAATATCTTACTAAAAAATCGAAATAGCTTCACCGTGCTCTCAGAATGAAAATTTTTTACTTAAGATCTACAGGATTGCATGAACTTCCAACATAACGAGCAAAAAATGTTTTTTGTCCAAAACAAAAATCCATACAATCCTGTAAGTCTTAAGTAAAAATTGTTGCCAGTTATTTGTGGTTTGTTACCTTACTACCAATTTGACAATTATTAGTATTAGTTAAGAATAAAACCTAAAAAAAATCAAACCAGCAAAATAATATAAAAAAAATAATAGTAATTACGACGAATATTTGAACGATAGCGACGGAAGTAAATATTTAATATTTTTATTTATTATTTTATAATAAATATAATATTATAAATCTTTTCGTAATAAAATACATTTGGGTTTTTTTTTCTAACCGAAAAATTATTGTTTGAGTAAATAATAGATATTCAGTTTTAATGAATTTTCCATATTTTGACTGAACACAATCTAAAACATAAACCAATAAACGTACTATTTCTACAATCAGGTACAATATGCTACTAACAAGTACTTCACATTATATAACCATAGAACGAGAAAATGGAGACGTATGCGGCTTACAGACTATCAAACCTGACTGTAAGTCATAACTGATGCGCCTTGCGATCAGATTGGTATGATGGTTTGATGACAGTCAAATCAACCGTCAAGCTCTAATTTTCGCAGAGGAAAGACGGAGAACCAAAAAAAAGCTTGTTCGTTGCTCATTCTTGCGATCCGCCGCATTGTATTTTTTCATAATATCCACTAACTTGCGATATACATAATTTTTTTCACGTATGACGTATTCGGGCCTCGTTATGTCCCACAAACAGTGGTTATTTTTGTAGGCGCACACAAATTCTTCTAAAAAATCTTCTATCTTCATCCATGTCCATAACGTCCTTTCTCGTTAAAAATTGCAGCTGACTGACGATTTTGGGTACACATTGACTGACAGTCAACGGCAAAAATGTTTGATAGCGATCAGTTTCGCGTGTCAGTCAGTAAGTCAGGCGTTCACGCTATCTATTTTGAGGGATGTCGATCAAAACTTATATTCAAGTTCGATAGTCTGTTAGCCGCTTACATATAACATACTAATGTCATGTTGTCTGGCATCTGACTGGAAGTGTAAAAATATTTATTGTAAGGTAACTTTTACCGTGCTGTGCTTAAAAGAATGTAGGAAAAAGATATGAGGTAATTATTTAAAATATCGCCCTTTCCGTATAGTCTGTTGCTGTATTTCACACAAATAATTATCTCAATTATTTGTGATATTTCTAGGTATTCTCATTACAATAATCCATCCATAATGGGATTAAGTTTGTTTCTTTGAGAATAGTTTTCAAAGATGAGTCACATAATAACTCAATTAATGAGTGCACCTCGGTAAATGTCAATTTCACTTTTTTCAATGATTCATAGGTCATCTTTACAGGATTCCTTCACAAATTTACGGAGGGTCATTATTAATTATGTATTCACCATTAAGGAAATATTAAATTGCTACTAAGAATGATAATTGACTGACAATATAAATTACTCAATGCTTTAAGATGCTCGTCCAGGTTTTTGCTGTAGACTCCTCATTTTAAGTTCATAAGCTTCCATAAAGTCATGTAAGATCCACCGATATTTTGGGAAAAGTTGCTATAGCTGCAAAAAAAACGACTAATTCGAATTTCTGTACTAATTTCCTACACAATTTAGCAAATACCTTTTTTAAAGATAAGATGTACATTATTTTAGGTTATTCCAGTTGTTAGTCATTCAGTTTTTTTTATTTGTGGTACAGATGTATACTTTTTTATAACTAACACACGCTTCAAGTGATTTGAACCCTTATAATGTCTGTGAGCAGCCTGGGCTTGACAATATAGCGTTCTAATGAGCAGATTTGAAAGTTCACACCCGAGCACCCACAAACTCGAGTAAGAGCTCATAAGCAAATGCACAAAGTTGGATCTACATATAAATTACTCCATGCATCCACGCAATCCTACATGTGGATACAGTATATAGTAACTCTGTGTCACACGTACAGCATCACTACATATCGTGTATTTATAATCATGTCTAGATGATCAGTGCGGTGAGAGAGAATCGTGCATTTTTTGACGCGCTTGGAATCGAACACGGTGTCCTCCAAGTAGGAGCGACCGATGCTAACCAATGCCTTACCAAAACTGCGTTTGCAGAAACCCAGAAAAGCATTGTTTCAAGATCAGTATGTGAAGACGGTAATGTAAATAAACTGCGGTTGGTCATGAACTCAGTGCCAAGTTGCGATAAGCTTTATTCGCGCTAGGCGCTACCATGACCCACACCTTACGACACATACGTAACGTATTTGTGCGTGTACTATCCTTATTCTTTAACTCATCCAAAAACATTTCAATTTCACAACTGTCGTTCATATGCAAATATTTCAAATTTTGGTTTTCTTTCAAAATTATTTTTTCTTTCTAAAATTTGCAATTACAAAAAATATAACTAAACATTCAACTTAAAATCACTTATGGTGGAGTATTATCTGTAGATCATCAGGTAATGATTGCTTCATGTTTTCGAGTTGGCGTAGAAGTTGTTGGCGCGTTGTTAAATTTATATTCGAAGTAGTCCTCGATGTTGAGGTCGTTGAGATAGGCATCATTGCAGAAGGCGTTCCTGATGTCGAGCAGGTATGGACTTTTTTATTGGAACCATCTTTTGCTGAATACTGGAGCAGTTCGGAATTACAATTGACAGAATCCGTTGGTAGGCAGCCGGAGTCGTGGTCACCAGCGTCCGCCACTGGACAGAGATTCAATTTTTGCTTAATCTTGATAATCATATCGATAATTTCTACTTCTTGTTTTCCCTGAACCCATTGGTTAAGGTCCTAATAAATATTACTTTAAAAAAGTAATTTGATGACAAAAGTGCCTACACTTACCGCTCCGGATAATGCTTGCAGCTGCAGATCCTGCAATGTCTGTTGCAGTTCACGATGTCGACTTTCGTACCAGCCCTTAAAGTTCGGAGATTTAAAAAAGCTTCTGTACAATCCCTTCCAATTGCCCTTAAGCGGCGATGTTAACTGTGGTCCCGACATCTCGAGCGTTGCCAAAAAATCTTCCTGTATGAATTGATTTGGATTTGGAGCCGACTTAAATGGACTGATATCTTTTTGCAATGGCATCAGCGAGGCCATATACCTTTCTAATGGTATCATAAAACTTTGCGTGAGTTCGAGCAACTGACGGCGTAAAAGTGCTGACTGGACATGTTCGGGTCGTTTAGTCTTAATGCCAAGCATAATTTTCTTGATAAGCGATTTGTCCTTTTTTAGAAATGGTTTGTACTTTGTAAAAAGGCCAGGCGTATTGCCTTCATTGGCCGATATAGAGCTAAGATTACTTATGCTAACACTACTACTATTGCTCCCAATGGCAGAAGCTGGTAATCCTGTTGACGATTTCTTTGATGTATTCCTGAGACTACCAAGACCTCTGTTAGGCGATGTTACTGGCCGGTTTGACGACAGATGATGTTGTTGGTTTTGAAGATGATGATGATGCTGCTGAACAACATTCATTTGGTTATCAACCAGGCGTATCATGTGCGGCCAGTCTTTCAGCAATTTCACAAAGAACGGATTTGTTACACCCAAAATAATGGCGGGTGGCGCCGCTAGTTGCTGTCCACAGCTATATTCGCCGCTTCTCGTGAATTCACGAAATTCACTATCGTGTATTGTAAAATAGGGACGCGATTCAGCACAAAATTCAAGAGGTGCTATAAGAGCCACCAGCGATTGCACCATGTGCGAACAATCGGCGGGTGATGTCCCAATGACAACAATTGGTTCAGCGGTCAAAACTAATTCCCACAAAGTGTAGATCTGAGTGATGACACACGATAGACTGCGAAACAAATCAATTTCATGCACAGATGGAATTACTTTGGGCGGCTGTTGCATTAGCATGCATTGCTTAGAGTTAGGGCTCTGGGCGATATCATTGTTTTTAAAGTTATTGCTGTTGCTTTCTTTGCTTTGTGATGGCTCGACAACTTTTTTGCTATTTAATTTTGGTAATATTGTTTGGTACATTGTACCAAATAGTGGTAGGTTAAGAGATTCGCCCGCTCTAAGTGGTGGCCAACGCGTTGATATCTCTTCACAAACCGATTCCAAAACAGTAAGACCATCGCGAAAATATTTAGGAGCAATTTGTGACAATATTTCATTGAATAGATTAAAGAATGGCAGTCGAGTGATAATGATGAAACTCTACAGGAATGTTAAAAGAAAATTATACAATCTAATATTAAATGGGTGATTATACCTTTTGAAAATAGCCTCGCGGTAGGTTGGGATCCTTTTTCTGACGAAAATAAACAAAACCCCAATAGTGGGAAATATCGACCTTTTGGACGGGTATACATTGCATATTGAATTGATGATGTGCCGGCTTTAGCAAATGCGTACTAGGATCACGCGCCGCATCTGGAGATGATCTAAAACGTATGTGAAATTGAGTGTCGCCCATACAACCGGAATTTGAGTCAGGAAATGCCAGATAACAAATGTTGGTTTTTTCTAGCTCGGAAGGACTGAACTGCTGCGGGTAAATGACCTTAAACACGTCATTTTAATATAATGGTTAAAATGGTAGCAAGTATACATGCAGCTCATTCTTACTTCCATTGCTTGTCCGAGTTCCAGATCAAATGTTACCACACACATACAATGAACCCAATCAGAGAAACGAGACCAATTATTAATCACTTCTGGTGGTCCTGTTAAACAAATTACAGGAGACGACGACACTTTGATTGCTGCTGACTGTATGTTACGGCTCCGTTCTTCCACCTCGTCATCATCATCTTCATCATAAACAAGGTCGGGTTCTTGTTGTTGCTGCCTTGCATTTATATCACTTCTGCCAGTGCTCTGTTGATCACAATTGAATTTGCTAGCCATTGGCTCTCTAAAGATGTTTGGGCACGGAACCTGCTATTACTGTTTCCTATTTTCGTCATTAACTCTTTGAAAATAAGCAGTTTGTTCTTGTTGTTTCTTCTGCTTGCATTTATTCGTCCTAAATAGTTTTATATTACTAGCATAACTTTGCATACGACTACTTTCACTATTAACATTTCCTAAAATATATTTGACATTGCCACTGCCAGCAATAAAAAAGTTCATACATGCGAAATGCGATAGCGATAGATCGTATTTTGTAATTGAGAGAGAAAGCTATATTTTCAGGAAACAGGCGAGTGTCACAGAAACTGCAATTAATAATGTGGTTTCTTTTTGGTAAAAGTCGATCAATTTATATTCTACTAGGTTCTGTACCCAGGTTCGCGTGAATTGTATTATTGTTATACTTATGAGTATATAAAATGTATCCTCGGATTTATACCTCGATATCGATGGTGACTTATTTACCGCCATCCTAAATAAGTCTGTAAAATCGTTCGAATTGATTCCATATACTTTACATACTTTGACAACAAAATCAAAATAAAAATTATGTCTCTGTCACAGATCTTTCATACTGGAAAATGTCAAGTAATAACATCCGATTCTCGAACCTTTTTATTGTTTGTTTATATTTGGACTTCAATTTGTATTTGGCGTGCGTTATATTCTTGCCGCAACGTGTGGAACCAATTTGCTCGACTTCGTAGCTAAGTTCATACTGCTATTTTTTTAAATTGTGAAATTATAAATCAAATAGTTTAAAATAACAAATTATTTTGCAAAAAATAAGTTTATTAGTTTACAAAGAATGGGTAAATAAGTTAAAACAAGCACAAATATGTAGATTATAAATCGTCGTACAACACACAACGCAATCGATGTATTTTATTATTATTGAGACGGAACAGCGCACAAAATTTTAGCTCTCTTGGACGTGTAAATTTGGTTAAATCGAAAAACTTGAAAATAAAAAAAAAAACTTTTACGCGCGACTGACGTCATACATGCCCAACGCGTCATGTAATGTTCAATGAGACTCAGCTGCACACATGTTTTTAGTTGGTTAAAAATTACCTCAAAGAAGTTGAGAAATCAAGTTGAAAAAGCTTGCAAACAAATCTCACACGTGCGAGAATCTCAAAGATCTGTTTGATCCGCATCTGCAGATATTGCAAATACATCACTCTTCACGATTTTTGATATTTAAACTGGAAGTTACAGATAACACAACAAACGGTTTTCTGTGAAATTCTGTACGAAATTTTCGTATGAACTAGAGACAACTGCATATTCTGCTCACTTGTTCGGTTGTCAAAAATTTGACATACAGAAGAATGCAGAGCTAGCAGCAAAAATTAATTGTATGTTCTGTAACTTTCCCTCCATAAGAAATGACAGAAAATCTCACCAAACTATGAAAACTGGTAAGCTGTAAGTTCTGTAAATTTCTTTCATAAGAAATGCCAGGAAATCACACTAAACAGAAATTATTAGTCCTTTAAAAGTGTCATTTCTATAAACCAAAAAGATACATTAGTCGTGGGTACTTTATGTGCTTAGTGATATTGCTTCGTAAATCTAAGAGCTACTTGAATTCTTACGCGATTTAAAAATGCTCTAATATAAAAAAATTGCTAGGTTGTAAATTTAGTAATATCTTGTATTATTGTATTTTACGTTTAAGCCCGTATTTTTTTCACTTTAAATTCATTGAAAAGCAGTCGCGGATAAACGAGATAGCAACTTTTTTTGACAGTGCTAAATAGCAGCTCTCTTTCAATCAAAACCCTCTTCAATGCGATTTGGCAATCTTTCAGTCGTTAATGCAGAAATGTCAAAATAAAGCTGCTGTCAAAATAAGAAACTGAAGTAAATTTCAAACGTTTTTTTTACGTTATTGCATTGTTTCGATTGTTGTGTACGCACTCGCTACTGGAGAATTGAATTTAAAATCTTTTTTGCTGCTTTACTTTCATTTTTAATACATCAAAACCGAGAAAAAATTTTTTTACAAAAAGTGTTGTCACTGAATGTACACATGTCTATAAAATTTAAAGAATATCTGGTAAATTTAAAAAAAAATTATATGGGAGCTCCGCGACTCTGAGGCCGGATCACTTTGAAATTTTAATATTGTTGTCATCGGAGATACACAAGTCTGCAAAGTTTCAATAAAATCGGGCTTTAAAAAGTGAGTTAAAAATTGATAACAATTTTTTACCAGCCAGCCAGCCACCGAAAGACATACGTGAAGTTAATGTAGAGAACATAAAACATATCCCTGTATTCTGTCAGAATGACTCCAATATAAATAATCTAGATGTACATCTATTAATTTTTAGTATGATCCTCATGGCCTTATTCTGCACTTTTTGCATTCTGTTCATCATTTAATTATTACATGTAAATATGATTGAAGAACAATATTCAGAATGTGGTTTAATAATGGTATTATAAGTTTTAATTGAATTTGCCATGAACAGTTTTTTTTATTTTAGAAAAAAAATAATTTTGTAGCAATATTTTTACAAATATAATCTATATAACACTAAAAATCCAGCTTATTATCTAACATGATCCCCAAATATTTAATTTCATAAACAGTTTCCAATTTTATATTATCAAATAAAACATTATAATTGTTTAAGTTTCCATTTAAAATCATGCATTTAATTGTATTTTAATTAAATCAATTAATTTATTTGAAACCAATTACTTAAATTTTCCAAATCATAATTATTTATAGTCACTGTATTCTTCAATTGAAACACCAAGAGTTTATTTATATTGCGGAATATAAATAAAAATTCGCATCTCTGTTTCGGTGGCAGTCGGCACCCAACTATCAATCGTTTGAGTAAAATAACATTTTATGAGAATATTAAGTTGTTTTAATTGATTTATAAAATTATAATATTTTATACAACTTTGAGTTTGAGTCTTCAAAATGTGATGCATGGCTTGGTGTAAATGCGTGCATTATTTCTTTTCAACACACTGCTGCCAACTTCTGAACGCGAAACTGACGTCTAACAATTGTGTGACGACATACTCAAACATACGACGAAGAAGCAGAATAGAACGATTACAATCGGTGGGGTCGCGACCCGCGAGTTTGTTTTTCAATTATTTTCTTTTTTCTTGTTTTTATGTTTTTATCTACTTTGTTTTATTAAATTTTTATTATTAGTTTTTGGGTATTTTTTTTTACAATGTAATTGGTCGCATCAAGTAAAGTAAAGATTCAATTGAGAAGTGACAATTGGAAATGCTATTAGGACAACAAAAAATTGGATAAACAGAGGAATTAACAGCGGCATGTATGGAATCACACAATTATCCAAGTGATCGTAAAAACGAATAATAGAATTAAATAATCAATGTGCAAGTGACGTCGGGGTTTTTAATTAAGCTTAATTAAAGAATAATGAAAATAAAAGCCATAAAGTTGCCGTCTTTGTTGTGCGTTTGACTAATTTGTGATTGTAGAAGGGAGTCGTCTGTCGATGTCGCCACCCATGTCAAAAGGTACGCTTTGGTGTTGCATTTGTTGTTGTTCACTAGCAACCACTAGGAGATTGAACTCTGCAATGATCATAATATAAGATCTTTTAAATGAAAAAACAATTGGCTATATAATGACAATGTTTTGGAATATTTTCTACACATTCACACACTCCTCTTCCCCTTATCGGGTATTTCAGAGTGAAAATTAAAACCTTTATCTAGATTTATTAAGTAGGTAGTGTTTTTCTTCGTTGAGCATTTCAAGACGTTCAAATTATTTTGTGGAAAGAAGTTTTGTATTTCTGAACTTTTTTTGTATTAACTTAATTGCAGGCAATTGCAACTGTAAGAGCAATATATAACACTAGCAATGCGTTCGCAAGACTCACTTTTGGTGCGAACCATTAAAACAGCAACAGCTCCGTCAGGAATATCAGTAGCTAATCCACAAATGCAACAACAACAACAGCAACAGCAGCCTCACATGCAACATCATCAACGCCAACATCAACGACAGTCACCATTGCTGCTTCTGTCTGCGTCGACAGCATCATTGGCTACGACTGGAATAAGTGGTGGCAGTGGCGGGATAGCCGCTATAACACTTGGTAATAAATCGGCGACCATAGGTTCACCGATTCGGCATAGTAGTGGCAGTTTGCTAAATTCGCACACTAACAACATCAACAACAATAATAATAGCCTCAACAACAACAACAACAACAGCATCAACAATAACAGCAACAACAACACGCACAATGCTTATAATAGCAATGAATTACCATCCCTTATCACGTCCCACCAGCAGCAAAATACAAATTGGAATAAATTGCAATCGCTCGAACAGCGAAAAGCTGAACTGGAAAAGCTGCTTAACGAGAAAAATTGGCTTCTGCAACAAATTCACAAGCAGGTAAGTTTGTCGCAAGGGCACACAGACACAAGGGCAATCTTTTCCAATCAAATTAATTCACCACAACAAAAATGTATTCAACAGGAAACGCAAATTCTTAATGGAAATTACGAGAATTTCAATTTCAATGAAATCCTTGCAAACTTGCATCAGCACAAGGACACGATAAGCTGCAGTGGTGGTGGCAGTGGCAGTTTAAGCAGCGGTACAAGCAACAGTGCCATTCTACGTCGCAAGGGTTGTTCCAGTTTAAAATTAAACAGCGATCGAAGCTTTACCAACAGCATCTGTACAACAGAGCAACGATCAAATGGACCAAAAGAAATTGTAAGTAGTGTCCTAGGCCAGATGATGTAATTTGTAATTTGCAGCCTTAATTAATGTTGTGACATATATTATCCTCTATATACTCGCGAGGGGATTTATTTGAATAAGCTACGTCTGCATGAATGCATTCATTTGCTCTCTGCAATAGAGTATAGTACTTCAGTGTACTCCCAACCATACTTTCCGCTCCAGATGTGAAAACATTTTTCACAGCCTTCCAATGTTCCTGGATGGTTGTCGGCAGTGAGCTGCTGATTGCTTCCACTCCTTGCGATAAATGATCCCTTAATTGTTGGCGTACTGAGGGGATCTTTAGCCGGTCGATGTTATACCTAGGCATTCGGATGATATTGCGGATTCTATGAACTGATGCAGTACGTAACTGGACAGTAGCTACCATAAGGTGATGATCACGTACCATACCCATGTCGGCTCCTCGTCTGTTTCGGACGTCTAACAGACAGCTCCTAAAACGTCTGCTGATCGCCACATGGTCGATTTGGTTGGATGATGATTGCCTGTCAGTTGACACCCAGCTGACCTTGTGGCAAGTCTTATGCTCAAACATGGTGCCTCCTATAACAAGGTTGTTGGTGTTGCAGAAATCAACAAATCTTTCACCATTGTCATTTCGTTCGCCGAGGCCGTGCTTCCCAATCACATGCTTGAGTCCTTCATTGTCGTTGCCAACCTTGGCATTCAAATCCCCCATCACGATGACGATATCTCCGTTCGGCGTTGCGTTGAATACTGCGTTTAGTTGATTGTAGAAGTTGTCCTTTTCATCCTCAGTCGAGGGATTCGTTGGGGCGTAGCACTGTATGATCGTGACGCGCCGTACTCTAGTCCGAAATCTGGCCGATATGATCCTATCACTATGCGGGTGCCAGGAAATTAGGCCTCTACGTGCTGTTGGCGTTAGCAGCAGACCCACTCCAGATTCACGAGTACTGCCGGAGGGTTTGCCAGAGTAGAGTAGCACAGTGTTACACGTTGGGGATTGGTACTCTCCCGCGTCGAACCATCTTACTTCACTCACTCCCAGTATGTCCAAATTATATCGAAGAAACTCACGTTCCAGTTGAAGAAATCTGGCATTATGAGGTCCTTCACTTCCAGAGTCAAGGAGCGTCCTCACATTCCAGAAACCAATCTTAGTCCGGGTACAATAGCCAAAAGTCGTCATTATTCGATCATTACTTATCCGAGGCGTTGTGTCAGTTTCAGTAGCGGGTATTTTTCGGTACCGCAGGGTGCTAGCCCACGTTACCTAGACTAGAAACGCTAGACCGTTCGCACTTGCAGTTTTAGCCTACATGTATAAGGATTTATACACATAGTTGCCCGGGGACCACCACGAGGAGGTAGAGCAAGCACTACATCACGAACTTGATTGTTACGCTACTGGCCCAAACCAAGTTTTGAGCAGTCAGTAGTTTCCCGATCAATCGCAATGCAGATCCCCAAGCATCACTAGTGGAAAATACTAATAGTGATTTTGATTTGCACGCTCATGGCAATCTGCGATACACAAACACATGTGTTTGTTATTGTTAAACAAAAAATAACTACTTAATAACTGATCAAAACAAACAACAAGATTCAGCTTGCAATGGCTCTAGCTAGGATTACAACGATAATTTTTCTCGTTGACCCGACAGACGATGTCCTATCCAACTTTCAATAAATTTGTTTGTGATCGTTTTGTGAATTTGTGAAGAGTGATTTGAAATGTTAAATCGAAGAAAAATTGAGAAAAAACGTCAACCAAATGATTTATTTTCTTCCAATGAATCTCATTGTGTTTTATTTACATTTACATTTAAATTTACATTTTGTATGTGAAACTACTTTATCGGCGTTTTAGTAAGGTATCGAAAATAATTTTGTGTTGCAATTTTGAGTTACATTATTGGTCACATTATTGTGTTACATTTTGAAACTTGGGTACTAAGTATAAAATTTGAATTGTGAACTTGTATGAAATTCGGTATGGTTTTTTGTGGGTGCTCTGGGGGGTCTTTTAAGCGTCTTTTGAAGAAACTTTGGGGGTCTTTTGAGGGTTTTTTTGAGGGTTTTTGAGGGTTTTTAAGTCTTTTGAGAGTGTTTTGCCCCACACTATCAAGAAATTTCACACCGCACGCACATTACACGCACTGTTATTTTTTTTATTTGTTTTGTCGTCTGGCGCTTAAACAAACAAAGCTGATGGTTTTCCGACACTGTTCCAGCGACATACAATTGACCATGCGAGAATTTCAAGGTTTATGCCGCAAACACTCAATGACTGCCCTCGTGATTTCTTTAATGTAATTGCGAATCTAAACCGCACCCGAAACTGCAAGTGATTAACGTCTAATGGCATGTCGGTCGGAATCATTGAGATGCGTTGACAGATCGCAAAAGAAAGACCGCGCAAATGGATCACAGCTGTCAAACGAAATTTGCGCATATAGCGCAAACTATTGGAATATAAATGAATTTCGATGTTGAATGTTGGATGTTCGATGTTCGATGTTGAATGTTGAATGTTAGATATTGGATGTTGAATGTTCGATGTTCGATGTTGAATGTTGGATGTTGCATGTTGTATGTTGGATGTTGTATGTTGTATGTTGAATGTTCGATGTTGGATTTTGGATGTTCGATGTTGGATGTTGGACGTATATAAAACTTGAAGAAAATTGGGTTAATTATTTTTAAAACAAATTGCGGCCCCATGACCCCGGGGCCCGGGGTATCCAAAATTTTTACAAAAAGTGTTGTCCATCGGAAATACACATTTGTATAAAATTTTAAGAAAATCGGGTAAATTTTGTAAAATATTTTTATGGGAGCTCCCCGACCCCGAGGTCTGAGGGGTCTCAAATTTTAATAGAAAGTATTGTCACCGGAAAATATATGTGTGCAAAATTTCAATAAAATTGTGCTTTGGGAAGTGGGTTAAAAATTAATCAGAAAATCTCACCAGCCAGCCAGCCACGGGCACGCGAAGTTAATATAGAGGATTTAAAAAAGAATCAAATATATCGTTCCTATCGTCAGTTATGATCGAGAGTGCATGCAAAAATTATGATTTCTGCTGTTTGTCCGAATTCTCTGACCTTCCTTTGTTATTGTCTTACTTTCCCAGGACCATAACGAACAAAACAACAAAAGAATTACGCAAATCCATCATTCGAATCGTGAGTTCATACAAAAGTCCTATAAAAAGAGGCACTTTCAGTTTTTGCCGATTTTTTTCATTTTCCGGAATTTTTAAAAAAAATTTTCTCGCACAAACCTTACTCGGACTATGACGAACATTTCAAAATGAAAATGAGCCGAATCGGTTCTGCAATTCTCAAGTGATGCGGTTACCAACGAACAGCATTTCATTTTTATATATATAGATTTATTGATTACAACCAGTTGTCTTAAGTAGAACCCTGCTGCATAATTACCAAAGCCTATAAATGAATGAATCATTCATTCGTGAGTGCTCAGTGTACTCAGTGTACTCGTACTATATTCGATGTACTCAGTGTACTGAACGTATTCTTTGTGAGTACACTGCACTTAACATTTTGTTGAGAATGGGTGAACTACCCATTTGACAATCAGATACCAGGTGAACCCTTCATTTTAGATTTCAAGCTTAGAGTACAATAGTGATGGGAACACAAATAATAAAGAATGTCTTGAAACGTGTCTTAAGACTTTCATTGCAGACCTCTATATAAGTTCCACAATACAATTAAGTTTTCATTCCGGAAACAGTCACAGTCATATTAACTAATTCTGGTAACATTTTGAAACGTTTTTATTAACTCGCTTTCGTATATGTCTGTCTGTTCGGGTGGAATTTTGTAATTGATTTTAAACTAACTTCCCATTGAGGTAGAGACTTGAAACTTTAAACATAGCTCAGAACTGGATGAACATTGGCAAGTCACAAAAATACAGGTCAACGTGAGTTAGCAATTTGTTTCAGATTAGAGCAGACTTCTAAACGTTTTAAATTAAAAATGTATTTTTTATTTTCGTTTAGAAAAAAAAAGGTTTTTGGTGCAATGGACGCTTACGCTCAACGGCATTTTAATATAAATTAAAAATACAATAATTTTTGCTTAAATACTATAAAATTAGGTCCCTGGTACGATAATCGCCATCTTCAGGGTTGCTAACACTGACTGCGGCACACTTGTTTTAAATGATCTAACCTGACGTTCGGTTTTTTTCGTACAGTTCATAAATTTCTTAAAAATTGTCAATTATATTGATTGACATTCTGCTAACTTTACTTAAAAACAATTTTAATTTCCTAATTTGTTTTCCTTTAGCAGCAGATTCATGTACCAAGGTCGATACCGATTGCACCAGCTAACAATCATCAACTATCATCATCTTCAATAGCAGCACCTACGGTCGTATCAAAATTTACCGATTATGAGGGCAACAATGTGATCAGTGATTATCATGCGGTTGCACAGCAGCAGCAACTCAAACATGCACCGCAATCGCAAAATGTGATGATTCTCAAGAAACGACAAGTGCCAACAAATGCAACAAGAACACTTACAAATTATCGGGAGAGCATAACCAAGTCGCCTTCATTTGCAGTTGTGGAACAGCAGCAATATTATCACCAAAATCATATGCACACGGAAAATATTCCAGAAAGCAGTAGCGGCGATTCAATCTCATTACTAACATCAGGCTCATCAATGAAAAGTTCTGGTGGAGGAGTTGTAGGAGGGAATTATCATCATCCAATGAGACAACAATCACAAAAACAGCAGAATGATTTTTACACAGGACACATAAACACTGACAGTTCAGGAGGTAAAGATACTTCATGATTTATGATCTTTGTTTTTAAATAACAAGGGGAATTAGCATTCAACTAACGAATTCTGATTTACTCTTTTTTAATTTAATTTATGGCCATTTTTGCAGTTGTGCAATGCGATAAATACTATTTGTCTCCAACAAATCAGACCTTTGGAGATGGCTTCATCAAATCCAGTCAGAATATTAAAAAGTACATGTCGCCTTTGTCATCGCCATCATCATCGATAATGATGATGACCCCAACGGTTGTAATGGTACCAACAGATGATAATCTAGCCGGCAATCGCCTACGAAATAATTCATTTTCTGAATCTCCGAGGACTGGAGCCGTAGCAGTAGCCGCAACCGGATTGGGAGGTAGCAGCAAAGATTTATCCTCGTATCAGAGCGGCAGTTTACATTTGATTACAACGACCAGCGGGGGGGCCGGAACAAAATACCTCTATGACCCTCGAAGTTCGGACACAATTTCGTTATCTCCATCTGCAGGATCAGTAGGAACCGAAGCACCAGCTCCGTTCATGTTTGATGGTGGTGGTGGTGGTGGTGGTGTTGGTTTAGGTGTGGGACTAGGAGGTGGTCTTTTGCGAACAATTTCGACTAACGATCGAATTTGGCCTGGTGAAAGTCAAAATTGGTAATTCTTAAGATATATATATTTTTCCCTTTTTTCCTTCTGGTCATAAAAATTCTATTTACCCAACAGTTATGTGGTTGAAACGCCGTCACAGTCTTCGAATCATACAATGAACTTTTATGGCGATATTCAACAACACCCTGCACCAACACTATCGGCAGTAAGTCTTTTCTTTCCTGTCCTCAACACATTTAATTTTCATGCTAACATTGTTCTTTTTTTATTTATAAAAAAACAGCAATCACCGGTCGCGTCTGCATCTTCGGTTTGTGGTAACTTTTATACAATTTACTCACCAAATGGCGTCTCCTTATTGTCTGTCGACAATAATCAGGGCAACAACAGTAAGGCATCTGATGAAATATCGATATCATCAATAAATAGTGAAACTCAAAAGAAACAGCCGAAAAAGAAACAATGGTAAGTTGGAAGATGCTTTAAAGGTTTTGTTTCGTTATAAATAAAGAATATTTGTTTGACAAATAATTAGGATGGAATCATCGCTGGATGGTCCAGTAATACGCACCAGTATATTATCATCGATGCCCGATATTATTGTTGATAACTCGATTTCTGTATCCTCTTCGTCACGAACATATGCAGGAAGCAATATAAATTCATACAAACAGGTATCGCCACCGACAAATGCTGTAGCGCAACAGAAACAATTGCAGGCTGAGACAGCAATAAACGCCGCCGCCGCCGCAAATAGCGATAGCAATATTCTTCATCGTTCGATAAATCGATCGCAAGGTCATCTATCAAGCAAGGGGGTAAATAGTGGCGGTGGTACTGGCGGTATCGCCGCAACTGGTGGTAATTATCGTGAGCGATCCAAGTTATCATCTCAGTCTATGTCTAGCGCAACGTATAGGGCACAAAAATCGTCAAAACTGCATAGCGGCGAAAGCAATTATCCACATCTTAGTCAATCGACGTCCATTCTGAATGTGGTGGATTCGGCGTTTGCCGTCGGCAGTCAACAACATCACCACCATCACCATTACCAACAACAACAACAACAACAATTCTCCCAGCAACAGCAGCATCAATTTTATCAACATCAACAGCAGCTTCTACAGCACCAGCAGCACCAACAACAACAGCAACAACAACAGCAGCACCAGCAACAACAACAACGTAATTACCACGCCCAGCAGCAACAGCAGATCAGTAAACAACAGTCACATCATCATAATGCTACATCACGCTACTCTTATCATCATCAGCTATCCGAGAGCATAAATTGTGAAAAACCAAAATCATCACAGTCATTGTTAAGGATTGCTGGGGCCGCCACCGGTACAATGATGGCATTCAGTCAACAACAGCCATCGACAACATCGTTACCCTTGTCATTATCATTGTCAACATTAAGAACACCAACAGGTGCACCATTAACGCCACCTGAAAGTTCTGCTGCATCTGCTGCTATTGCGACGACTCCCGTTTCAGCAGATATTCGAATTGAATCCTCAAAAAATATGACCATTATACAACAGGCAACCTTTCTGCCATACAAAGAAGTTACAAAGCCATTCGAAATGTCAGATTTTTACAAATATTCAACAAAATTCCGGCATAAAGAGTTAACGCCAATGACAACCATAGAAAGTACATCAACCGCCAATCAACAGCAGCATCTAGAGATTCAGTCTCAGCCAAGAACGGCATCACCTCTTCTGCTAGTACAGGCAAATATTGCCGAAGACAATGGCCACAGTCACAGTTTGGCAACAAAGCCTCCAGCAGCACAATTACATGTGCAACAGAATCCATTGCAGCCTTTAATTATGGAACAACAACAGCAGCAGCATCACTTTTATCAATTGCCACCGCAGCCAACACAAACGGATATGTAGAATAAGTGCCTTAGAAATTATTTTAGTGTAGGTGAAAATATTTAAAAAGTTTATTATGTAAAAATCCCGTTGTGGCCTTTAATCACTGGTCGTTGATATAAATTATGTTAATCAGCAATATTAAGAAAGAACCTGTCGGCCGGCTTACATGATGTTAATAATGAACCGCGATTGAGATTACAAAACAAAACAAAAAAACTAAAAACAAACGACTGAGCTTTTTTCTTTTTCTTAAAAATATTAACACTAACCATTAGCATTTAAACGACGATATTATATTTATAACTCACACATATTATTAATTTCAATATTATTTTGTTTTCATATTCTGCTATTTTTATGAAATTTTAATTAAAAAAATACCAGTGTATGTGTGTGTACGAGGATTGTTTTTGTTAAAGTTTTCCGTTTGGCGACTGCTACGCTCAGCGAAATCATATGTGTTATGAGTCATTGAATTGCTGTCACTCAACAGAGAACATGCGATACGTGTGGCACGTGTGAAGTTATCAAAATTATTGATATCATGCATTCCCTATCTGATACGAACTAGGATGTTTGCACAAAAATCTTCATGAGTCCCAGTCCCACTCATGCTTTTTTGATTTCTTAGTCAGTCAGTTATCAAGTTCGTAAAATTGAAGATTAAAAGAAATGTCGCTCTATTTAACTCTTACATAGGACTTTTTAAATTCTCTATATTAAATTCGCGTTCTCGTGGTTGGCTGGTAATATGTATTTCCAAGTAAATTTGACTCTGGGAATACAATATACACTTTATACTGCCGACTTCTACTACCGAGTGTCCATCATCACCCAAAATTACATTTCTTCTTTATTCGACTTTACAATTTATGTATCAATGCTGGCTACCAATACAATTATAAAAACTATTAATAAAGGTTGACTCAAGTTACAAGCATATACGACATTTTCCTCTTTTTTGAATAGAACTTCATTTACAACAATTTTTCTTTTGAACTCAATTGTATTGTTACGAAATTTAGGCTTTCGAGTTCGTAAATAAAACACAACACAAATTTTTTAATTAACAAAAAAAAAAACAGTTCACTATTTTATACTGGTCAACATTTCAATGCACACAAAAACACTTATAATACTTGTACTACTATTCACATAGCTGATACCTCTACCTCCTGTCAGTAACATTTCAACTTCTCTACTCTGGCTATGCTATCATAGGCGGCTTTAAATTCTATAAAAAGATGGTGTAGTGAGTTTTGAAACTCTAGACATTTTTCCATCACCTTAGGATGTAAATCTGATCAGTTGTTGATTTGCCTGGGATGAAGCCACACTGGTATGGACCAATGATGACCTTAGCGTATGGGGCTATCCTGTCTTGAAGGATAGAGGAGAAAATCTTATACGCGTTACTCAACAACGTTATACCACGATAATTGCGGCATTTTGTGATATCTCCCTTCTTATGTATGGGGCACAGGATGCCTCTACGCCAGTCTTATCAAGGTTTACTTTCTTATTTAAGGCAGTCCACCATACAGTCACACCGTATAGAAGAGTAGGTCTTACTACCGCTTTATATAGCTAATGGGTTCTATGGGGCTGAAGACTTCATCTGCTAACAATGGCTTTTTTGCATGAGAAGAGTGCCACTGTGGCCTAACGAACTCTTTCTTGTACGTTAGGTTTCCAGCTTAGCTTTCTTTCCAAAAAAACACCCAAATACTTGGCACTATCAGAGAAAGTTAAGCTTATACCTTTTATACCAGGAGGGTTAATAAGTGGGACTTTATATTTCCTGGTGAATAGGTGAGGATCTGCATAGCAAGTTAGCTTGTTGAGAGCATTTTGCAGGAGTTCCTTTAAGGTGTTCGGGTATTTTCCTGAGACGGACTAATAGAAAAGTCATCCGCATAAGCGATTACTCTGCAGCCTTCACCTCTTAGGCATACCAGCAGCTCATTCAACGCTAAATTCCATAGAATGGGGTAAAGGACTCCACCTTGTGGAGTTCCTCTGCAGACATATATTCTGGCAGATGACACGTCCAGCTTTGAATTAATCTTGTATACTCGAAGGGTGATGTAATCCTATCCAAATCTTACCACGCCCGTCTCGGGGCTTAGGAAATCCAAAACAATTAATCAGGCCTATTTCCTACAAGGAAATCCATAATATTAATAAGGATAGCATTAGAAAGCTGGTGAGCTTTCACTGACTGTGGCTTGCGAGGGCTCAGAGACAGAATGTAGGTTCTGCTCGGACGATGAAGAGTCATCCGAGCACATTCTCTGTGAATGCCCAGCAAGACGCATATATCACAAGGAAATATGCTCAACAGCGGAGTTGAGAAGTTCTGCTACTAAGGATGTACTATCATTCAATAGGCAGGTGGTACGTCTCTTAGTTATTACAAAAAAAACTTAATGTGATGACGGTACGAACGTATCGAGGTGCCAGCGTCGACTCGGACCACTGTCTTTTTGTTATGGTGCTCCGACCGCGGATTGCATCATCACAAAAGACGGCATCCACGAATCAGATTTGAGTCGAGACGGCTGCCCTTCGCAACGAAGAGACCAGAAACAACTAGGGTCAAGCGATAGGACTTACCCTGAATGCAGGGAAAGTAAGTCCTGAGATGTCGAGCGTAGAAGAGAAATGAGCACGCCTTAAGAATATTGTCATTAGTACTGCTGACTCCATCTTAGGCAGTAGTTGTAGATATCGGAACGACTGGTTCGATGACAAATGTAAGCCAGCGACTGCACGTAAGAATGTTGCGTACCGAGCAATGCAATAATCTCATAGAACGCAGGCACGCGAAGATGAATACAAAGAGCTTAGAAGATATGAAAGAAAGAAAGCAGCCTGGGAGGAGAATCTCGTCCATGAACTAGAACAGTACAGAGAGCAAGGACCGAACCCGGCACGGAATTTATACCAAAGAGTCCGCGGTATGACGCAATATACACCGCGTTGCACATAATGCAAAGACAAAGAGGGTAATCTGATCGCCGATCTTAAAGGCATCTTAGAGCGATGGGAAGAGAACTTGCATAAGCTGCTAAATAGCCAGCTAACTGAGGAATTGGAGGCTCCACCAATGACCGAAGACTACAATATGCTGTCGCCACCAAGCATATACGAAGTTAGCAGAGCGATAAATCGGCTCAAAAATAATAAGGCCCCGGTATATACAAGCTGCTACACATAAATGAGAGCAAAACCAAGTACATGGTGGCCTCGTCTGCGAGTAGAAGATCCAACATTGGTCCCTCAACTCAAATAGTGGAGCGCGAATTGAAGCAGTGCACTCCTTTAATTATCTCGGGTCAACTGTAGCAGCCGATAACAGCATGGAACAAGAAATACGCGCACGGTTGCTTAAAGCCAACTATAGTCTGTCAAGACTCTTCAAATCCAAGAACATAACCATAACATCCAAGCTGCTCATATATAAGACAATGGTCATACCAGTACTTACATATGGATCCAAGACTTCGGTGCTTAGCAAAAAGGACGATTCCGGAGACTCTATCATGATGAGATCTATGAGCGTTACCGCGATGTCGACATCGTGAAGAAAATTAAGCTCGGTAGGCACCGGTGGGCAGGACACCTAGCTCGCATGAGCGAAGAGGATCCTACTCGGAAAGTCCTTTGCGGTAGGATTTATGGAACACGACAGCGAGGCCGGCCAAGCCTACGCTTGAAGGATGGCGTAGACCAGGACACCCAGAGTTTAGGGATGCCAAACTGGATGACATCGGCTCGAAATCAGGACCGGTGCAGATACATTTAGCGGGAGGCCAGGACCGAACCCCGGTTGTAGAGCCAAACATGATGACGACATATGTGGGCACAGTTAAAACCGGGTTAATTTAGAAAAAATTAATATTAGAGTGCCTTTACTTCAAAATTTTTACAAAAATTGTTGTCACCTGAGATACACAAGTGTATGGGAGCCATTTTACAGAAGGTTTTATCGATCCAAAATACATATGTGCTTAAAATTTGAAGAAATCGGGCTAATTTAAAAAAAAAATTATGGGTACCCCTCGGGCTTCAGGGCCCGTTCACTCAAAAATTTACAAAAACGTTTGTCCATCGGAGATACACATGTGTATAAAATATGAAGGAAATCTGTGTTTTTTTTTTTTAAATTTGTATTGGATCCCGTGGCCCAGGGTCCCGAAATTTTTTACAAAAAGTGATGCCAATTGGAGATACACAGGTATATAAAATTTGAAGAAAATTAATTAATTGATTTTTTAAAATATTTGTATGGGGCGGCTCCCCGACCTCGAGGCCCGAGTGGCACAAACTTTTAATAAAGAGAGCAGGGTAGGCTGAGTTGTAGAAATAGCCATGGGTTTTGAGCGTGACAATGCTGCCCAGGACGAAAGAAAAGAACACAAAGATCTTCTTGTTCCATAGCTCCCAAAATTCCATACCATAATGACCATATTTCAGAATTGCCATAGTAACAAGTGTTGTAGTCGCAACTTAGTCCTACATACCGAATTTCATGGGAATCACTTGAGAAATTCCATAGGAAGAAGTTTTATCTTCGTCGCATCTTAGCCCTACATTCCGAATTTCATGCGAATCCCTTGGGAAATGGCTTAGTTCCCAAAGTACTGACATTTAAAAGTGTCTCACTTAACAGTGTCTCACTTAACAGTGATCACAACAGTGTATCACTCATCATTTTACTTTTTGAACATTTACCCCCTTACCCCATCGGAGATATGCATGTGTGCCAAGTTTCAATAAAATTGTACTTTGGGAAGTGGGTGAAAAATTTATCGCAAGATTCCACTACAAACCGACCGACCGACCGACTGACCGACCGACAGACAACCGGACGTGCCACGGGCAAGCGAAGTTAAAATCGAGAATTAAAAAAAAAAGTGAAATATTTCGCAACATTTTTGTGCTGTGTGCATTTTTGCTGTGCGTTTGAAAGTAACAAACGAATAGCTCTAGCAGCAATAACTTTTTAAATTAAGTACAACAAAAATTGCACATCTGAATCATAAAAATTTCGTCAAATAAGTGCTACAAAAATAACGCACATAAATCTCTGTACAGGATATATATATGTATGTATCCATATTCCCAGAATTTCAAAGCCGTGGATCCTTCCAACTTAAATGGAAAAACATAGTGAACTTGAACTTGAACTTGCAGAACCAAGTTTCTAGTACCAAGTCTTTTAATTTAGAGTCAAATTTAATTTTGGGAAGGGTGCTGTACTCGTGACAATTGTTCCTACCCCCTCCGTTAAAAAAAAAACCGTGCTCCATGAAAAATGCATGGGCACAGGTGACTTCGACTACAATACGGAACTGCTTTCGTAAAGCTTTCTTCGTACGTGACAACCACGAGGACATTGCAGATGTAGGTTTTACAATGGAAGATGACTTTAAGAGACATACTTTTTCCTTCTTGTAATGTACACCTGCTCAGGGGACACTTACACGCTTGTAAAGCTTAGCTAAGCGTGGGCATATCTGCATATGCATTGCAACTTTGCTAACCAACAAGGTTGGCGCATGGCTAATAACCTCGCATATTCGAAAATCATAATTATCAGCCCTACAAACACTGATCCACGAGGACGCTGGCCAAAGCAACTAAAACGACTGACCGAGTTAATAGGTGTCAGTGGTGCAGTGTTTGGACAGTTGGGCAACACAGATATGATTCCCAGCGCTTTCAAAAGTGGGCCTATGCGAGCCCTAGTCTGTGAGTGATGGCCGGGTATACATTTTGACATCCAACCACCATTCTAGGTAGGTGGGTTGGTAGGTAGAGTGGTGGTTCGAGGGCCTAAAATAGCGCTAGAGTGTGTGTTTTGTTACCACAAACGCCGGAAGACCCTATACCGTGATATGCATCTGGAAATGGTTGTAACCAACCTGTATAATTCAGGTATGAGATCAGATCGATGAGTTTGCGCTACGAAAGCTCCCACAGGTCAGCAAAGAAAGGTTTTTCCAATTTGTGAAGTCTGTGGAGCCTGTCAGGTCTGGACATTTGCAGGGATAATGAATGAGAGTTTCTTTCTCATTAACATCTCTGCAACCTTTGCAAAATATATAATGCGGGATTCCCAGTTTGGCTATGTGGCTTCCATTGATTTTATAGCAACGTCTCTAGAGATATCTTTCCGTGATCTGGAGGTTAGCTCAGTAAATTTATTTCTATTGCAGGAAGGCCACATCACGATCGATGTAGATCAGTTGGTTAAGTCATTCTACCATAGTTGTGCCTTAGTGGCATGGAAGGTGAGAATACGTTCCCTGACGGAGCTCAATGAAGTCGATGTCCAAAGAAACGTCCGTTCGCCAGTACATCCGCCTTCTCATTGCCGTACCAATGTCGCTGTTGTTCAGCGTTTAGCGTGGCACTGCCTGACAAGTTCAGTCGGAATAATGGCTTTAATTGCAGATTGGCTGTCTACGAGTATGCCAAGTGCATCGAGCTGCAAGTGCCTCGCATGCCTTCCTAATCGCTAGGATCGCCACCTAAAAGATGCTAGCAGAGTCGGACCGTTTGTAGGAGATTAGGTTATTGGGTTAAGGTGTCTGTCACCTAAATCAGTAATGGTCAATTGTGACACCACGTGGATCAAGGAAATTTTTCCACCTACTCTTTGAAGCAATTAGAGCTTCGTATGAAGCGTACAAGACTGCTAATTTCAATATGGATTAGATCATTTGTGTTGTTGTAGAAGGAAGTTCCCTTGTGGAGTTTACGTTTTTGGGAGAGGGCTGGACAAGTACAGAGACCCCCTTATCCATGCAGCTTCTAGAGAAGTCATTCGAGAAGACTACAAGTCTTGCTGCATGCTTGCTATGAGAGAGTGACCAGTGATGACACCTAAATCCCGGAATATCTCTGTGTCCCGGCAGCCAGCATAGGTGACAGTTGAACTGATCCGCAAAGGTGAAAGTTGAACCACTCCGCCATCTCCGTGGGAGATATTCGGCAGTTAAGGGCTAGAATTGAATTCGTAGACTGACTGATTCCAGGGATTTCAGTGCAGCTTAACTATCCGAGAATATACGGATATCCATAGCAGATATTTCAGCCAAGATAAGCTTCATAAGTTCAGCCTGGAAAACACTACAGTGATTAGGAAGACGGAAAGAGAGGCAAAGATGTAGCTATTTTGGGAAAACACCTCCGCCAACCCCGTCTGTGTAAAAAATTATATCTTCATCATCCAAGTAAGCGTTTTCTTCCCAGAATGATTTGGAGGGGAAGGTGACCTAGCAGTTTTTGTTGAAATGGAGTTGCGGAGTGATGTAGTCTGTGATCTATGGGATCCTGACTAAATTCAGGATAGAGGAGTGACCGATTTCATTTCTGGTCCACTGAGAGATAGCATTGAGCCGAATAGCCGAGCTAGCAGCTACTTGCCTGCTGAAAATGTCGTGTGGTGTAAGGTCGAATTGAATGTCCAATGCGGCCGAGGGAGTTGTACGAAGTGCTTCGCTCATACATAGACAAGCTGATCTTTGGACTTTGCTTAATTTGTAAAGATTTACTTTCTTATCTTAGGCAGTCCACCATGCAGTAACCCCGTATAGAAGAATAGGTCTTACTACCGCCATATATAGCCAATAAGTTATATTGGATTGAAGACCCCATTAGCTACCAATGGCTTTTTTGCATAAAAAGAGTCCTACACGGTGGACTCTGAGAACACTCCAGCGCCGACTCCATTTCTCATTGGTAAATGGAGTAACGTCAAAGGACGCAATACTCCGCCGTTCTTTAAACTTTCTTTTGTCGGAAACTCTGCGGCAAATCTGGGGCTGAAGTACAATAATTAAGGAGTGCAGTAGTCAGTCAGAGGATGGCATCATATCCTTTGGTACCGACTGCAGTATATAGCAGTGTCCATACGGTTTGGCAACAAACCACGGACTGCGCCGCACGGCGCAACGTATTAAATAAATGGGTCAGGAGGTAGTAAAACAGTGTTGATAGCACAGATCGATAGCGCAGGATCGTACTGCTCCAGTTATACCAACTTTGTATTCTACCTAGCTTGCTGGCATTGTCTTGTTAATCGCTTCTTAGATGAGAATAGGGCATACCACCGCTGTGTACAGCCATAGAGCCATCCTCGGCTGCAGTCTTAATTTTGTTACTACTAGCATATAAAGCAATGTATGCTATAGTATTGGTATATATATTGGCCTTCCAGATGAGTTTTTCCTATCTACGATCACACCGAGATATCTAGCGTCTGACTTAAGTGTAAGTCTGTGATAATTGAGCTTGGGAAGGACAATATTCAGTACGTTGGACTTAGTGGTGAACAGTTCCCTTTCAGTTTTTCTAGAGATAACTCCTAGACCACAGCTCCTCGTTGCCCAGGACCGTGCTACCATTCTACTTCTATCCTAATATTTCCAAGCACGGGCTGTACCCAGACATTGGGTGCAGATTTGTATAAAATTTGAGGAAAATCGGGTTAATTTTTTAGGAAATTTGTATGGGGGATCACTACCCCGGGGCCCGGGGTCTCCAAGATTTTAACGAAAAGTGTTGTCCATCGGGGAGATACACATGTATATTAAATTTGGAGAAAATCGGGTAAATTTTGTAAAATATTTGTATGGGAGCCCCCCGACCCCGAGGCCCGAGGGGCCCCAAATATTAATAGATAGTGTTGTCATCGAAGATATGCATGTGTGCAAAATTCCAATGAAATCGGACTGTGGGAAGTGGGTTAAAAATTGATCGCAAGATATCACGACATACAAACAAACGGGCACGCGAAGTTAATATAGAGAATTTAAAAAACTCTGAGATTTTGCATTGTTTTTAGTATTTAATGCAATAATTGTGAATATGTACTTAATACTTTCAAAAATGTCAGTCCAGTTAATTATTTAAAACAGGATATTGGAAGTGTCATTTCAAGTTTTATTGTGTTCAAAGGGTAACATAACAAAATAATGACAGCTCACTAGTAGACAAATGCAAACACAAATGTCACACACTTTAAATATGTCAAACTGTCAATACAATTTTCTAGCAAACAATAGCAATTGTACAAAAATAATATTGACTTACCCTTGAGCTGCGATTATGCACCAGCAACTGAAAAAAAAAATAAAAACAAAAAAGGACTTCAGTAAATTTATCAAACGTTATGCTTGAGTAAAAAATGGAGGTGTCGGCACAACACCATTTTCTTTTAAGAACGGGGCTGGGATCGTCAATAAATGTATATTAAAAAAATGTTTTCATTTATTTTTTATTTATTTTTTATATTTATTTAGTTTTTTTTAAATTTCTTTGGCACTTAACAGATTTCTCCCAAGTGCTAGACTTTTTGAGTTATTTGCATAAACTCGAAAAACTGTCCAAGTAAACTGTCACTTCCGCTTCTCAGATTTCTGTCAAAATCAACCGGCCCCTCGAAATTTAAGTAAAAAGCTTAAATATGAATTTAGATCACCATAACTTTATACGTTTGGGCTGTAGAGTGGACACAGACAGACAGACAGGGATTTTTTTGTGACTCAGGAGATACGGAAATTGGTAAATCTGCGATAATTCGAAAATTTCATTTTTTCAATTTTACTATGTAAAAGAAAGTATAAGTTAAAGTTTGATTATAAAATATTTTAAACTTTAAAGCGAGTTAAAGAAAATTAATTCCTCCAACAACTTCAGTCATGTGAATTCAAATCCAAATTCAACTACAATACATTTATTTATTAATTATAATGTGTTTTTCAATAATAAAACTTTTAAGCTAAATAAATAATAATAAATAAAAAAAAAAACAACCCATAAAAATTAAAATTTTTCATCTAAATTCTCTAATCGCAGAAATTGATATGGGAGCCCCTCGATCCTGGGCCATTTTTTTTTATTGTAGAAGAAAATCATCGAAACAAACATTTGACATCAGATGTTAAAATTGAAAAAGCTCAGATTATTTTATTCTGAGCACTTAGAGCACGCTCATACTCTGAGCAAATAAGAAACACGAACATTTATCTTGAGAACTCTTTGACTGCTCTGAACTAATTTATGAAAACGCCAAATGACAGAATATTGTGAAAACTTGTTGTTCTATCTGTAAGTTGATATCGACAACAAAAAAAAACGACATCAATAAAAATACAATTCAGTATATAATAAAAATGTAAGTTGAAGTAAGCATAAAACATTTATGTCTCGTTTCATTTGCTGGGTTCATTTGTGCGTGCGCTAAGATTTCTCTCTCTCTCTCCACCACCAACAAAACCATGCAGCGCAGCCGACTGCGCAGCACACACCGCACAAAGTCCATAAAGGGCGACGAATATCAGTATAAATATTTAAAAAATGTATAAGGGCCTTGCGGCCGAACCCGGGACCCGATCACTACCAAATTTTCGAAAAAGTATTGTTTATTGGGTATACACATGTGTGTAAAATTTGAAGAAAATCGGGTAAATTTTTTAAAATTTTTGTTTGGGAGCCCCCCGACCCCGCAGCCCGAGGGGCCTCAAAATTTAATAGAAAGTGTTGTCTCCGGAAATACGCATGTGTGCAAAATTTCAATAAAATCGGGCCATGGGAAGTGGGTTAAAAATTGATCGCAAGAATCCACGACAGACGACCGACCGACGACCGACCGACGACCGACCGACGACCGACCGACGACCGACCGACGACCGACCGACGACCCACGGGCAAGTGAAGTTAATATAGAGAATTTAATAAGAGATAATTTTTAACAACTGCTAATGTTTGTACAATGTGCATGTGCCATCATTTTTGCAAATTGCGTCATATGTCATTGTGCTTTGACCTTTATGTTGTGTGACCGATAGAGAATTAGTTGACAACAACCAATGCAGTGATACACTCCTGAAGAACGCGGAATTATTGTTACACAATGACATTTGACGCCATTTGCAAAAATTATTGCACATTACATTATGTAATTACTTTTGCGCCACCTTGTATGACAAAAAAGCCCATGTAAACCCTACCTTATAAACGTTGAGCTATGAATTGTCAGGCTTTCGTATTCGAAATGAATTTTTACTTTCCCAATTTGGAATTTTGTATTTCATTTTTTCATGTGCACTTATATTAAATCGCTTTTTATGTGAATAATATTTCAACACAACAACTTTACCTTTATCTTTACAAAAAGGCATTTTATAAAAACCGCAAGCACACAACCGAAGAACGGAAATTCATTAATTTCCCTTTGAACTTCGTATTCAAAATGACGGCCACAGAACAAATTTTCACTTTTACTTTCGCTGAGCGATCGAGTAAACGCACTAATCATAAAACTTTTTTCATTTAAATGCGTAGCCATTTCGTTTAATAATCGAAATAACTGGAATTAATATCTCTAAAACAAATTTATGTGACTGAATTTAGAGAAATTAAAAAACGATTCGTTAAAACCGACACAACCGACGAACTTCTGCACCGTAACTGCTGCTGCGGTGAGTTCGTAAATTACTACACGAAAGCATTCGCTTCGGGTTTACATTGGGGAATTTCTTCAAACAGAACTTCCTATACATTTACGTTCGTAAATGGGTGGGTGTCTGTGATTATGGCAATTAACAAATATTAGGTCCGTTTGGTGTAATTTGATACGGCACCCCTAACATAATCTTAAAATTTTTAATAAAATCTTATAGCTTAAGAGTCGAGGTTTCCATTGATGGTAATATGTGATCATAAAATTCAAATTTTGCCCCACTCTCAAACTAAAAATCTCCAACAATTTATAAAATTAATTTATTGTCCTTAAGTCCCGTTAAGCTAGCTCTGATTGTCCAACACAGCACTAGCCTTTTATAGCGTAAGAGCTGAGCTTTCCAATGACGTAATATGTGATTATAAAATTCAAACTTTGTCCCACTGTCAAACCAAATACCTCTAACAATTTATAAAAATTTGAATAAAGTGTCTGTTTTGTGCCTGTGTTAGTAGATTCCGCAGCTGCTGTGTGTTTTTTGCAGCTAGCACATTAGTTGTGATAATTTTTTCGCATTATTTTGTTACTTATTTAAAATTGTCAAACTGTGAGTCCAATTTTTTACAATTGCGCATTTACAGTATAAAATAATGGTGAAAACTAATGTCGATGTAACGGCTGCACCAGCCAAAAACCAGAGAAAACTGTGAAAGGGCCTCCTTATTAAATTTATCAAAATTTTCTGACCTCAAGTTATTTTTTAGAGTGAGAGTAAATGGAGGAGAATGAAAAAAAAATTAAGCATGATACTTATTCAGAGTTCCGAGTTATTTGCATCTACACTAAAAGATTAGAGGGGGCGCTAATCGGTTGTCGGGCAGTGTACTTTAGAACGTAAAAACGGTATAAATAATATTATTCAAATTATCCCACTGCTGTAAGATATTCACATTTTTTTAAAAGAAAAATTATTAGATGCAGACAACAAACTAAAACTCTTTTTCTTGTTCTCCTGTCAATCACTTTATTATTTGACGTACAAATTAATTTAAGGTTCAGAATATAAACAGCAGCTAAATAGGAACTGCGAGCTCTGTTGTGCTTGCAAGTAAGCAAGAAAGAAAGAGAAAAGCGGCTCAGGAAAATCACAATTTTAACTGCGCTAGCTATGCAAAAAAATGCTTCCGCTGCCGTATCAGATTACAACAAACGGACCTAATATTTGTTAATTGCCAATAAGCATAGACACCCACCCATTTATGAACGTAAATGTATAGGAAGTTCTGTTTGAAGAAATTCCCCAATGTAAACCCGAAGCGAATGCTTTCGTGTAGTAATTTACGAACTCACCGCAGCAGCAGTTCCGGTGCAGAAGTTCGTCGGTTGTGTCGGTTTTAACGAATCGTTTTTTAATTTCTTTAAATTCGGTCACATAAATGTTTTTTTAAGATATCAATTCTAGTTGTTTCGATTATTAAACGCATTAGCTACGCATTTAAATGAAAAAAGTTTTATGATTAGTGCGTTTACTCGATCGTTCAGCGAAAGTAAAAGTGAAAATTTGTTCTGTGGCCGTCATTTTGAATACGAAGTTCAAATGAAATTAATGAATTTCCGTTCTTCGGTTGTGTGCTTGCGGTTTTGATAAAATGCATTTTTATAAAGATAAAGGTAAAGGTGTTGTGTTGAAATATTATTCACATAAAAAGCGATTTAATATAAGTGCACATGAAAAAATGAAATACAAAATTCCAAATTGGGAAAGTAAAAATTCATTTCGAATACGAAAGGCTGACAGTTTATAGCTCAACGTTTATAAGGTAGGGTTTACATGGGCTTTTTTGTCATACAAGGTGGCGCAAAAGTAATTAAATAATGTGATGTGCAATAATTTTTGCAAATGGCGTCAAATGTCATTGTGTAACAATAATTCCGCGTTCTTCAGGAGTGTATCACTGCATTGGTTGTTGTCAACTAATTCGCTATCGGTCACACAACATAAAGGTCAAAGCACATATTACGCAATTTGCAAAAATGATGGCACATGCACATTGTATAAAAATCTTTTATTATTTATTTATTATTATTTATTTAGCTTAAAAGTTGGTTTTTATTATTGAAAAACATATTATAATTAATAAATAAATGTATTGTAGTTGAATTTGGATTTGAATTCACATGACTGAAGTTGTTGGAGGAATTAATTTTCTTTAACTCGCTTTAAAGTTTAAAATATTTTAAAATCAAACTTTAACTTATACTTTCTTTTACATAGTAAAATTGAAAAAATGAAATTTTCGAATTATCGCAGATTTACCAATTTCCGTATCTCCTGAGTCACAAAAAAATCCCTGTCTGTCTGTCTGTGTCCACTCTACAGCCCAAACGTATAAAGTAATGGTGATCTGAATTCATATTTAAGCTTTTTACTTAAATTTCGAGGGGCCGGTTGATTTTGACAGAAATCTGAGAAGCGGAAGTGACAGTTTACTTGGACAGTTTTTCGAGTTTATGCAAATAACTCAAAAAGTCTAGCACTTAGGAGAAATCAAAGAAAGAAATTTAAAAAAACTAAATAAATATAAAAAATAAATGAAAACATTTTTTTAATATACATTTATTGACGATCACAGCCCCGTCCTTAAAAGAAAATGGTGTTGTGCCGACACCTCCATTTTTTACTCAAGCATAACGTTTGATAAATTTACTGAAGTCTTTTTTTGTTTTTATTTTTTTTTTCAGTTGCTGGTGCATAATCGCAGCTCAAGGGTAAGTCAATATTATTTTTGTACAATTGCTATTGTTTGCTAGAAAATTGTATTGACAGTTTGACATATTTAAAGTGTGTGACATTTGTGTTTGCATTTGTCTACTAGTGAGCTGTCATTATTTTGTTATGTTACCCTTTGAACACAATAAAACTTGAAATGACACTTCCAATATCCTGTTTTAAATAATTAACTGGACTGACATTTTTGAAAGTATTAAGTACATATTCACAATTATTGCATTAAATACTAAAAACAATGCAAAATCTCAGAGTTTTTTAAATTCTCTATATTAACTTCGCGTGCCCGTTTGTTTGTATGTCGTGATATCTTGCGATCAATTTTTAACCCACTTCCCACAGTCCGATTTCATTGGAATTTTGCACACATGCATATCTTCGATGACAACACTATCTATTAATATTTGGGGCCCCTCGGGCCTCGGGGTCGGGGGGCTCCCATACAAATATTTTACAAACTTTACCCGATTTTCTTCAAATTTAATATACATGTGTATCTCCCCGATGGACAACACTTTTCGTAAAAATCTTGGAGACCCCGGGCCCCGGGGTAGTGATCCCCCATACAAATTTCCTAAAAAATTAACCCGATTTTCCTCAAATTTTATACAAATCTGCACCCAATGTCTGGGTACAGCCCGTGCTTGGAAATATTAGGATAGAAGTAGAATGGTAGCACGGTCCTGGGCAACGAGGAGCTGTGGTCTAGGAGTTATCTCTAGAAAAACTGAAAGGGAACTGTTCACCACTAAGTCCAACGTACTGAATATTGTCCTTCCCAAGCTCAATTATCACAGACTTACACTTAAGTCAGACGCTAGATATCTCGGTGTGATCGTAGATAGGAAAAACTCATCTGGAAGGCCAATATATATACCAATACTATAGCATACATTGCTTTATATGCTAGTAGTAACAAAATTAAGACTGCAGCCGAGGATGGCTCTATGGCTGTACACAGCGGTGGTATGCCCTATTCTCATCTAAGAAGCGATTAACAAGACAATGCCAGCAAGCTAGGTAGAATACAAAGTTGGTATAACTGGAGCAGTACGATCCTGCGCTATCGATCTGTGCTATCAACACAGTTTTACTACCTCCTGACCCATTTATTTAATACGTTGCGCCGTGCGGCGCAGTCCGTAGTTTGTTGCCAAACCGTATGGACACTGCTATATACTGCAGTCGGTACCAAAGGATATGATGCCATCCTCTGACTGACTACTGCACTCCTTAATTATTGTACTTCAGCCCCAGATTTGCCGCAGAGTTTCCGACAAAAGAAAGTTTAAAGAACGGCGGAGTATTGCATCCTTTGACGTTACTCCATTTACCAATGAGAAATGGAGTCGGCGCTGGAGTGTTCTCAGAGTCCACCGTGTAGGACTCTTTTTATGCAAAAAAGCCATTGGTAGCTAATGGGGTCTTCAATCCAATATAACTTATTGGCTATATATGGCGGTAGTAAGACCTATTCTTCTATACGGGGTTACTGCATGGTGGACTGCCTAAGATAAGAAAGTAAATCTTTACAAATTAAGCAAAGTCCAAAGATCAGCTTGTCTATGTATGAGCGAAGCACTTCGTACAACTCCCTCGGCCGCATTGGACATTCAATTCGACCTTACACCACACGACATTTTCAGCAGGCAAGTAGCTGCTAGCTCGGCTATTCGGCTCAATGCTATCTCTCAGTGGACCAGAAATGAAATCGGTCACTCCTCTATCCTGAATTTAGTCAGGATCCCATAGATCACAGACTACATCACTCCGCAACTCCATTTCAACAAAAACTGCCAGGTCACCTTCCCCTCCAAATCATTCTGGGAAGAAAACGCTTACTTGGATAATGAAGATATATTTTTTTACACAGACGGGGTTGGCGGAGGTGTTTTCCCAAAATAGCTACATCTTTGCCTCTCTTTCCGTCTTCCTAATCACTGTAGTGTTTTCCAGGCTGAACTTATGAAGCTTATCTTGGCTGAAATATCTGCTATGGATATCCGTATATTCTCGGATAGTTAAGCTGCACTGAAATCCCTGGAATCAGTCAGTCTACGAATTCAATTCTAGCCCTTAACTGCCGAATATCTCCCACGGAGATGGCGGAGTGGTTCAACTTTCACCTTTGCGGATCAGTTCAACTGTCACCTATGCTGGCTGCCGGGACACAGAGATATTCCGGGATTTAGGTGTCATCACTGGTCACTCTCTCATAGCAAGCATGCAGCAAGACTTGTAGTCTTCTCGAATGACTTCTCTAGAAGCTGCATGGATAAGGGGGTCTCTGTACTTGTCCAGCCCTCTCCCAAAAACGTAAACTCCACAAGGGAACTTCCTTCTACAACAACACAAATGATCTAATCCATATTGAAATTAGCAGTCTTGTACGCTTCATACGAAGCTCTAATTGCTTCAAAGAGTAGGTGGAAAAATTTCCTTGATCCACGTGGTGTCACAATTGACCATTACTGATTTAGGTGACAGACACCTTAACCCAATAACCTAATCTCCTACAAACGGTCCGACTCTGCTAGCATCTTTTAGGTGGCGATCCTAGCGATTAGGAAGGCATGCGAGGCACTTGCAGCTCGATGCACTTGGCATACTCGTAGACAGCCAATCTGCAATTAAAGCCATTATTCCGACTGAACTTGTCAGGCAGTGCCACGCTAAACGCTGAACAACAGCGACATTGGTACGGCAATGAGAAGGCGGATGTACTGGCGAACGGACGTTTCTTTGGACATCGACTTCATTGAGCTCCGTCAGGGAACGTATTCTCACCTTCCATGCCACTAAGGCACAACTATGGTAGAATGACTTAACCAACTGATCTACATCGATCGTGATGTGGCCTTCCTGCAATAGAAATAAATTTACTGAGCTAACCTCCAGATCACGGAAAGATATCTCTAGAGACGTTGCTATAAAATCAATGGAAGCCACATAGCCAAACTGGGAATCCCGCATTATATATTTTGCAAAGGTTGCAGAGATGTTAATGAGAAAGAAACTCTCATTCATTATCCCTGCAAATGTCCAGACCTGACAGGCTCCACAGACTTCACAAATTGGAAAAACCTTTCTTTGCTGACCTGTGGGAGCTTTCGTAGCGCAAACTCATCGATCTGATCTCATACCTGAATTATACAGGTTGGTTACAACCATTTCCAGATGCATATCACGGTATAGGGTCTTCCGGCGTTTGTGGTAACAAAACACACACTCTAGCGCTATTTTAGGCCCTCGAACCACCACTCTACCTACCAACCCACCTACCTAGAATGGTGGTTGGATGTCAAAATGTATACCCGGCCATCACTCACAGACTAGGGCTCGCATAGGCCCACTTTTGAAAGCGCTGGGAATCATATCTGTGTTGCCCAACTGTCCAAACACTGCACCACTGACACCTATTAACTCGGTCAGTCGTTTTAGTTGCTTTGGCCAGCGTCCTCGTGGATCAGTGTTTGTAGGGCTGATAATTATGATTTTCGAATATGCGAGGTTATTAGCCATGCGCCAACCTTGTTGGTTAGCAAAGTTGCAATGCATATGCAGATATGCCCACGCTTAGCTAAGCTTTACAAGCGTGTAAGTGTCCCCTGAGCAGGTGTACATTACAAGAAGGAAAAAGTATGTCTCTTAAAGTCATCTTCCATTGTAAAACCTACATCTGCAATGTCCTCGTGGTTGTCACGTACGAAGAAAGCTTTACGAAAGCAGTTCCGTATTGTAGTCGAAGTCACCTGTGCCCATGCATTTTTCATGGAGCACGGTTTTTTTTTTAACGGAGGGGGTAGGAACAATTGTCACGAGTACAGCACCCTTCCCAAAATTAAATTTGACTCTAAATTAAAAGACTTGGTACTAGAAACTTGGTTCTGCAAGTTCAAGTTCAAGTTCACTATGTTTTTCTATTTAAGTTGGAAGGATCCACGGCTTTGAAATTCTGGGAATATGGATACATACATATATATATCCTGTACAGAGATTTATGTGCGTTATTTTTGTAGCACTTATTTGACGAAATTTTTATGATTCAGATGTGCAATTTTTGTTGTACTTAATTTAAAAAGTTATTGCTGCTAGAGCTATTCGTTTGTTACTTTCAAACGCACAGCAAAAATGCACACAGCACAAAAATGTTGCGAAATATTTCACTTTTTTTTTTAAAATTCTCGATTTTAACTTCGCTTGCCCGTGGCACGTCCGGTTGTCTGTCGGTCGGTTTGTAGTGGAATCTTACGATCAATTTTTCACCCACTTCCCAAAGTACAATTTTATTGAAACTTGGCACACATGCATATCTCCGATGGGGTAAGGGGGTAAATGTTCAAAAAGTAAAATGATGAGTGATACACTGTTGTGATCACTGTTAAGTGAGACACTGTTAAGTGAGACACTGTTAAGTGAGACACTGTTAAGTGAGACACTTTTAAATGTCAGTACTTTGGGAACTAAGCCATTTCCCAAGTGATTCCCATGAAATTCGGTATGTAGGACTAAGTTGCGACTACAACACTTGTTACTATGGCAATTCTGGAATATGGTCATTATGGTATGGAATTTTGGGAGCTATGGGACAAGAAGATCTTTGTGTTCTTTTCTTTCGTCCTGGGTAGCATTGTCACGCTCAAAACCCATGGCTATTTCTACAACTCAGCCTACCCTGCTCTCTTTATTAAAAGTTGGTGCCCCTCGGGCCTCGAGGTCGGGGATGGGGTGTATGGGGATATGGGGCGGACAAATATTTTAAAAAATCAATTAATTAATTTTCTTCAAATTTTATATACCTGTGTATCTCCAATTGGCATCACTTTTTGTAAAAAATTTCGGGACCCTGGCCACGGGATCCAATACAAATTAAAAAAAAAAAAAACACAGATTTCCTTCATATTTTATACACATGTGTATCTCCGATGGACAAACGTTTTTGTAAATTTTTGAGTGAACGGGCCCTGCAGCCCGAGGGGTACCCATAATTTTTTTTTTTAAATTAGCCCGATTTCTCAAATTTTAAGCACATATGTATTTCGGATCGATTAAACCTTCTGTAAAATGGCTCCCATACACTTGTGTATCTCAGGTGACAACAATTTTTGTAAAAATTTTGAAGTAAAGGCCCTCTAATATTAATTTTTTCTAAATTAACCCGGTTTTAACTGTGCCCACATATGTCGTCATCATGTTTGGCTCTACAACCGGGGTGCGGTCCTGGCCACCCGCAAAAAGTCTCTCCACCGGTCCCGATTTCGAGCCGATGTCATCCAGTTTGGCATCCCTAAACTCTGGGTGTCCTGGTCTACGCCATCCAGCGTAGGCTTGGCCGGCCTCGCTGTCGTGTTCCATAAATCCTACCTACTACTTTCTACCTACTTTCCGAGCCTACCGAGCTTAATTTTCTTCACGATGTCGACATCGCGGTAACGCTCGTAGATCTCATCATTATAGAGTCTCCGGAATAGTCCTTCCTCACATACGGGCCCAACAATACTCCGTAAGACTTTTCTTTCGAACGCGGCTAAGAGGTCAGAATGCTTTTTGCATCCAAGCATCCAAGTCTCGGATCCATATGTAAGTACTGGTATGACATGTCATTAGTGTTTTCGTGTAAGCTATGGGTGCCAATGTACTGCCTGAATACTGGTTCCCTACCTATTTTAGCATTCATATCCCCCAGAAGGATTTTTACATCATACTGAGTGCAGGCATGGAGTTTCCGTTCGACTGATTCAAAGAATTCTTCTTTTTCATCACCTGTGGAATCTTCTGTAGGTGCGTTAACGTCTATGTTTTTAAATTTGTCCCGCACGCGAAGGGTGCATAGCCGTTCATTAATTGCTTTAAAGCCGATAATGCTGGGTTTTATTGTTTTGCTGACTAGAAACCCCACTCCGAGCCCATGATGTCTTACATGACAGCTGTAATATATGTCATGTTCTTATTTTTGTAAGACACCATTGACCACATATTTACCGTCGCCAAAAATTGCTGCGAAATGCTTCGTTTTTCTAACTCGGTGCAAGAAATATTTCACTCCCTCGCCCTAAACTTGAGTACAATTGTCATATCTGGTCTGGTGCGCCTAAAACTACTTTGAATCAGCTATGATAGAATACAAAACTGTGCTATGAAACTTATCGGTGACCAGAACATTGCGAAATCAATAGATTCGGTTGAACATCGCAGGAACGCTTCCTGCTTGTCACTGTTTTATCGCTTCTTCTACCAGCGGTGCTCAAGAGAAATAGCCAGCTGCATGCCACCTCTCCTTGAATTCAACCGCAATACTCGTGTCGCTCTAAATGCACATCAGTTTACCCTTAAGCGCATCTTCGGACGTACAGTTAAGTTCATGGATTCGTTCTTCAGCCGTACAACACGTCTGTGGAATGCTCTGCCAAGCTCTGTCTTCCCACATCACTATGATCAACAGGCATTCAAGACACAAGCTCATAGACATCTCCTCTCTTCTTCTCCTTTTCCTTAACGCTGTGCCAAGCATATAGCCGAACATAATAAGGGTGCGAGTCCCTTTTTGCGTGTAGTCTATTTTTAGAAGATGGCTCATTACATATAAGTGTCGTTAGTTGTAAATAAGGGAATAAGGCTACAATTTTCTGGTCTTTTCTCGATATTTCTGTCTACAATATTGGAAGTTTCTGGAAGCTTTTGATTGAGTATTAATAGAGGCGTTAGGCCGCAGTAAGATTATTAGTTACTTGGAATTTAACCAGTGAAGTTGAAAAGCTCTTGCTTGCAGAATTATTGTAAAGTACAAGTATTATAAGTGTTTTTGTATATGCATCTAAAAGTAATCACCAATATAAATTGTGAACTTGTGTTAATTATTACTGTTTGCTAATTAAAGTTGTAATTTGTAAATTAATTAACTTGTGTTGTGTTTTATTTGCAAAATCCTACGAACTCGAAAGCCTGAATTTCGTAAAAAATATCTATATATGTATATAAAAATGAATGTTTGTCTCTTATGTCCTTTATAGAATCGTAAACTATGCATTTGATTATGTGATGATCTTCAGCAAAGTTGTTGTGCATGAGCCCACAAAGGTTTCTGAGTTGGTACGATCAATTTTCGACATATGGCGCCATTGTCATTCCAATTAATTTCATAAATTGCTGTGACAGTTCATGTTGATTTGAATTGAAACGAAAACAGCGAACAAATGATGACGTTTCGAGTTGTGGGTGACATTAGGATTTTAGCGGTTTTGGTCTCTGTTTATGTTTGAAGTCGCTAGGTGGCGCTATTGTCAAAATATAACGGTATTTTTGTTTCACAGCAACGAAGAATCTTAGGAACTTCAGATTTTAATCATAGGTTATTGCATTCATTGCTATTTGGGTTTTGGTGAAATTTGGACCTGATAGATGGCGCTGTTTCCAAGATATAACGGTTTTTCGGTTTCTTAGTAACGAAGCATCTTAAGAACTTCAGATTCTAATCATACGTTTATTTCGGTGCTATTTGGGTTGTTGTGAAATTTGGACCCGATAGGTGGCGCTGTTTTCAAGATAGTAGGTGGTAATACCGCTATTTTTGACATTTATTTAGTTTCATTACAGCACGCGCAAGAATACAACGTAGGACGAAAAATTAAAAATAAAATTTATAAAGATATAAAGAGGTAATGTTGATTTGTATGTAGGAGGTTATCTTCGAAACTACTGGACGGATTTCAAAATACTTTCACCAGTATTTAGAATGGATTTTCACGGTCGACGAAAAAACGGTCGAGCGAATGCGTTGACTGTGTGCTGCACTGTTCGCCGCGCTGCTTTCTGTGCTCGGGTTTTTACGTACTATGGTGGCCCATAGAAAAGTCTAAGATTATGTGCTTAGTGCGTATTACTCTACTGGTTATATGTTATAGTACACCCCTCCCCCCACCCGCGATAGTAAGAGAAAGACGTTGGTTCATGTCTGCGGGTAGCGAAGCGCCCGGGTACATCTAGTATATAATATGTAGGAAAAAATCGATTTATTTGAAAGAAAAAATCTTTATTATTTTATTAATAATAAATACAAACATGAAGGAAATTGAAAGGATGTGCCATAATATGCTGCTGGTGGTGCTTTTGCTGATGCTGTTGCTGTTTTGCTGCTTCCGCTTCCGCTGACAGACAATAAATTCAGCATTCAGCGCGATATCAATATAATTACAAATTGTTAGTTAATACATAATTATTTACATAATTTTGATTTTATTTTTATTTTTTTTTTTTTTTGTGGTAGTAGTGCCTGACATTTTACATTAGGTATTCAATTTAATTGCTTATCAATATAAATGTATAGATATTTTGGTTGTTAGCAAAGATACAGAAATCTAGGACAAGGATACGAGTGAAAATGAAAGCAACTCTGAATATACTTTTGGAACTTTGGAACTGCTTGTTACTTAGAAGTGAGACAATTTGTTGATTTTGTTTTTTCTTTTATTTGTTGTTATCAAAAAATTTTTGTGTTGATTTGGTTTTTGCTTCGTTTTGCTATAGAGTTTCATATATAAATTGCTAAATAATTTTTACACATACAACAAAAGTCTTCTATAGTAGATTACATTTGTGGTTATACTGATATGTTGTTGTTGTTGGTGTTGTTGTTTATTTGACTAAGAAAGTTTGTATTTAAAAAATATTAAAATTACGTGACCACACAACAACACAGCAAAACAAAATTTCAGTGAAGATAAAACGATTTATCAAAAGACAAAAAAAAATGTATGGGTTAACCGACAAAAATCGTGCATTCGTGCTCCGTTAGCCTTAAACGAGGGTGGGTGGGTATGTGTAGGTTTTTGTAGAACTACTGCAGTGGCTCTAATGTATTTCTATGTTGATATCCCCTCCGTTCAGTCTTTCGAGATTTCTATTTAGAAAAATAAAACTAATTCATGACATGCGGCTACAAAAACTTTGCTTCACTTCTTCCTACAAACTATAGCCATTTCCATTTCAAATTTGACAAACCTTTTACACTGAAGACCTTCGCAGAGATCCTACGATATCATTTATGAACTTTTAATGCGTGAGCGAGCGCGCTTTATTCTAACATATTATTGTATAAGATCGAGATAGAGAGATACTTTTCGTAAAACCTTTGCAACCCTCACTGCTGCTGGTATACGCAGTTGACAGAGGACATCGACCAGAATCAAGGGGGCTGTCACTTGATGGTTTTCCAGCCTTTAGTCCTGTGACTGTGACCATAGCGGTAAGACATTAGAAAATTACCTTTGATATAAGTCGAACCCCCTGCCCCTGACCATTCCCCGTGGCGGGATCCAGCTGCATCTTATCCTATATATGGGTAGGGTGCGGGGCTTTACCACGGAAAATAAATAAAGGACAGCGGGTACTTAGAGTATGCTCGGGATGGGCAATGTCTTCGTAGTTTAGCGAACCAGAAAGGGAGAATCTTTTAATAGGCATTCTCTTCGTATTTAGTAGTTCAGTCTAACATATGTGGATGGGGCTCAGGAAAGATTGCCCAGGTACTCATACCTGAATGAACGGGTGATCGTTGATGCCAGATGCCTGATCAAAGTAGCGTGTGGAAAACTCGGGGTAGGTTGCTGTCCTGATGACAAGTGAGATGGTTAGGTTCCGGATGGATGTGCTGTCAGGGTCTGCTTTGCAATCGCCCAGGCACTCATACCTGAAACAACTGAAGCCATTGATGTCAGATCCCATCCCAGGTTGAATTGGTACCACGGGTTGAATTGTTCTTCGGGAAAACCGAGTCTGAGAGACCAGATGGACCTCTTCGGAGGACTGCCTGGACTGGGACAACTATGGTGTGGACCCAGTTTCGTTCTGGGGATGTATCGTATGGCTGTAAGGTTTACTAAGGAAGCAACGCTAGATGGAAGATAGTACAATGAGTATGCTTCATGCCGCAAGGTGGGTAAGCGCGGGGCTCGTCCCCAGCACTACAACGATGCCGCTGACCATTAAACTGACCATCAGACTTTTATTCCTTCAGGTGAATGGAGATATTTATGTCTGTTTAGAGAGGAATTGAACATTACGTTGGAAGACATTCGGTTCTGTATTACGTTACAGCCTTTTGATGCAGAAAATCAGTGTCACCGATATTGACCAAAACAATATCGAGGCGTTAGCCCCAAACCCAGAAAGATAACGCACTAACTCAATTGGGATGACTTGCAAGAGTTGGATATGAGTGCAATTTAAGCCCGCTAACTAAGAATCGTGTCAACTGAAGAGGCATGTGGAGATTAAGAGGAAGGGCTCTGTGACATAATCCAAAACGGATTAAATATCACGAGTAGATGGTGCCAAGAAGTGGGACTCAGGGTAAACCCAAATAAGACAACAATGGTTCCCTTCACCAAAAAAAAGGAAGCTGGGGCGAATGCACCCGGTTATCCCTAATGGAGAAGAGATAACTATAAACCTTTGATTGATATTTGATAGCAGACTGCTATGGGACAAACACCAGAAAGCAGTACTACAAAAATCATAAAGATGCATGGTATCCAGAAGGGTGGCAGGTGGGGGAGTTAGTCCCAGAATAATGCACTGGATGTACACCATGATAGTGATTACCTACGGAGCATGGGCGGATGGAACCAAGCTAAGCCCCACAAAAAGATAATTAGTGCAGAGGCTGGTCTGTGTTTTAATAACAGGGGCCATGACAACCTGCCCCACATCAGCATGGAGGCGATCCTTGGGCTACTCCCTCTACACCTAGTGGTAGAGAGCAATTTCAGGGAAACCAAGTTACGTTTAAGCAAGGTAGGCTGCTTCACGGATAGCAGGGCAAGAGCACTTTTGGAATTACTGGCCAAGCTGACTCGCTTAGCGAGCATGCCATGTGATAACTGATAACATGGAGCAAAAGCTCGAATTCTATGATCTAAAAATGAGCACCAAGAAGGAATTCAGATCTGAGACTAAATGCCAGGTGTAATAAAGTGGTATATGGATGGATCAAATAAATCTGAAGGCACAGATGCTGGAGTCTATGTGCCACGAACCAAGTACTCTGTAGCAATGGGGCAGTACCAGAGTATATTACAGGCAGAAGTACACGCCATCGAAAGATGTGCTCACTTTAATCTGGAAAGGAACTACATGAGGCAGGAAAGAGCTATCATGACAGGCCGCAAAGCCGCGCTAAAATCCCTGGATGGATTCCACATCACATCTAAACTTGTGGAGGAATGCAGTGCAAAGCTTAATAGACTTGGCTAAGTCAACAAAGTGTGTATGTACTGGGTGCCGGGACACACTGGCATAGAAGGCAACGAAACAGCGGATAGGATCAGAAACTCCGTCAGTAGTGACAGAACCGTTCTGTACTATAGGGTACAGCGGGAAGAGTTACGCAGTATAGGTAAGGCAAGCAAAGGAAATGCTTTGCTTGAGAACTACAACCCAAAGAGGTCTTGCATGATATTGGGACTAAGCAGAAGTTATGTAAGAATCAGAACGGGTATCCTAACTGGACATTGCACACTGAAAGGGCTGCTCAAGAAAATAAAATTAGTAGAGGATGGCAACTGCAGACTCTGTGGGAAAGCGGAGGAAACCCCGTGGTATCTTCTCAACGAATGCGGAGCAACGATCTGACAGAGAAGAGATCACATTGGAACTCACGTAATCTCGTAGTCTAAGCGACATTCACTGAATCCGCTCCATATTATTAACTTCTTAAGAACAATAGGTATGGAGGGAATAATTTAGAGACGAGCATGGACTGCCTCTGTAGCACAAGTTAGGGGGAAGCGCAATAGATCTGCATGGGTCACGGTCACAGTGCTACTACACTCCATTTATCATCATCATAAGAAACAAAACTGTAGCCGCACCAAACCATTTCCGAACTGAGATGAAGACTGATTAGGCATTTTTTAAGGCCCAAGCGGAAAAATAATACCACTTGGTAAAGCTTTTGCGAGTCATAATGGACCATTTCTGGTCTAGGTGTGTCGGTTTCACTGACAGCCACCTTAATCTAAAGCTTCTGCGAACCGAGCTTGAAAACAACTTGGCTGACAACTTGATAAACTAATATCTTACAAGAAAATTAGTAATTTATCGATTAATTGTCGTTCAAATATCGCTTCATCATATGGTACACTGCTGGTTGATTCATAGTTGAAATTATCAAAGCTGACTACCTAATACTTAAAACCAATACAACAGATAATATGAGAACTTTTGCAAAGTCCTAAAAACAAAATAGGGACATCCCGATGATTGCTTCTGCCATTTACATTGATGACAACATTGGCAAAATTCTCCCGCTAATTAGATTTTTGGAACATGACGGAAAAATGGTTAGATTTTACCTGCCAATGGTTTAGGTACCTGCCAACAGTTTCTGTTCACACAGCAAAACATCCATAATTGCCCCCTATAGTGGAACACTAATTCGATTTCTTCAACCACCTACAACCACATAGCTTCCAAGCTACTAGTGTCGCACCTGTTTTTAGCGACTAAAGTGCTTAGTAAGGTTTCTAGCCGGTTAGTTCGAGTGGAGTGGAGTTGTCTGCCCCATATATGAGTACACTAGTGTGCTCGCAACCCGTTATACGAATAAACAGGTCACTAGTTAGGTTTTTTTTTAATTTAATGGCAATTCTCTTACACCGAAAATATTTAACCACTAAATTGGTAAGCTGATGATATTTCATCGCAGTTTTAGAGCCACTTTGTGCATGAGTGAGTCAGTGACATAGCCAATTAGTATGTGTAGGCCTGTTTCCTTAATTTTGTGTTAAATTTACTAAGAGTCTCTGACAAAGAGCAAACACAATAAAGTACGGGAACGCAATAAGCATTTTTGTGTTAAGAGAAACTGTCAAACTTCCTTTCACAAGTTATGTGGCTTTCGTTTGATAGAAAAAATAACCCTGAGCGCAATAATATTGCACTGAACGTCACAAAGTTACACTAATTTTGTTCGTTTGATTCTGAAAATTGCACTGAGTGTAGTTCCGGGGTGAAATTTTTTACTCGGGTTATTTGGTCGAGTATACCCCTCTATCTTCACACACCAACAAAAGCTGTCATTGTGCTGCCGTTTTGACTTTTGATATCTGACAGCAACCACAAATACAAAAACAAAAAGAGCCAATGCACAGGGTTTTATTCGTTTTGCTTATTAAAATTGCTCTGAGTGTAGTTCCGGGGTAAAAGTTTCTATTCGCGGTTTTTTTGGGCAGAGCATACCCCTCTATCTACACATACCATCAAAAAACTGTCACTGTGCTGCCCTTTCGACTTTTGATATGTGACAGAAACCACAAATACTTATACAAAAATAGTCAAATCAACTCTTTTGTTCGTTTGAAGCCTAAAAACGAGTGCACTCGGTCAACGGAGGGGAAAAATTTCAAAGAATGCCACATTAGCTACGAGTATGTGCCAACGAAAAAATTACACTACAGCACTCAACGTCTTAAAAGTACACTCGTCTGAAATAAAAAAATATTTCTTTTGAAGACCGCTTGTGGAAAAAGCGATAAAACAGCGACAAGCAGGAAACTTTCCTACGATGTTCAAGCGATTCGATTGTTTTGGCGATATTTACGTCACCAATAAGTTTTATCGCGCGGTTCTAAATTCTGTCTAGTAGGTGGAATGTGGTCTTGGGGGCACCTGTCCAGACAATACAGTTGTATTCAAGTCAGATCTGAAGGAGTGAAGTACATATTACACCGTTTTAGGAAACTTCCAACGAGGTTTACCGAGAATTGCGAGTTTTTCAGTTTCTTTGATGCAAGATCAATTTATGAATAAAGGTTGAGGGTTTAAATAGCACTGGGTTTTGGAAGCGTTTAATTCTACTCAATTGTGTAGTCCCCAACTTGATTTGTGTCAAAGTCAGAGTTTATCGTGCGTTATTGTTCAAGTTCCTCTTGTGACAAAGAGGGGCGTGCAGAAAGCGTGAATGGTAAGAGTGCTGTCGTCAGCGAAAGAATGGATCGGATTAGGAGTAGCGAACAGGAGAAAATCAAAAAGAGTGTCGGTGACAAAACAGAGCCCTGGGGAACACCGGCGTTTATGCTGTGAACATTGGATTCGAAACCGTCCAGAAAGGTAGTTACTAGTCCAATCAAGCAGGGTCTTATCAATTCCATAAGCAATAATTTTCAACAAAAGAGCTTGATGCCAGATACTGTCAATTGCTTTGGAAATATCGAGTGCAACAACTTTGCTTAAACCAAATTTGTGAATAGACTGGTTTCACTTTTCAGAGAGATAAGCCATCAGGACACCTGTAGAACGTTGCCCACGAAAACTGTACTGCTTGTCGCTAAGGATTCCACGTGATTCAATGTATTGCGTAAGCTTACGATTGATCAGCGTTTCCATGACCTTAGAAAATATTGATGTTAGCGCAATGTACGAGGAAAGAGATGACGGTTCGCCTTTTTTGGGAACAGGCTGGATAAACGCTGTTTTCCAATTCCTAAGGACGACTCCAGAAAAATAATAGGATTGGAAAAGCCTGCGCAGTGGCAATGCCAACGTTGAAGAACACCTCTTCAAAACTATAGCGGGCATACCATCAGATTTATGAATGTTGAGATCATTTAATACTATAGCCACTTGACGAGTACGAAAGTAAATCAGTGTCTCATAGAGGATCGTCTCTCGCAAGGACAGGCGGCGATAAGACGCTATCAGATAGCGTACAGCTAGCTGCGAAATGTGAAGCAAGCAGATTGGCCGTGTCTATAGAGCTGACAGTTGGAATGTCATTGTGAATGAGCGTTGGAATTGAAGACGAGGCAGTATTTTTAATTCGTTTCACGAATTACCAACAATTTTATCTTCCTTTGGGACATTTGAAGTATTTTTTGTCTCAGTTTCTGGTCATATTCGAATTTGACTCGTCTAAGGTAGGCATTGCAATCATTTCTGACTCGTGTAAATTTGGTTCGGTTTTCCACAGTGGGGTTTTCTTTAAATAACCGAAAGCATACCTCCCGGTTCCTAGCACCCTGTTTGCAGCATTTTCCTTCGGTTTGATTCACTTTCCTAGAAGGCATAAACTGTCTTATACACTCTCCTCGCTATAGTGCTTGACTTTGACAAGTTTTTATTGCTGAGCTGACAGATATCTGAGAATATTGTTCGACTGAATGTAATCCTTTTCAGTGAGGAGAGAAAGAAAATCTCTGAGCTCTCCTCAGCTATCTCGAAGCGCCTATTGTTTTGTTGCATCTGTGTGTATTATGTATTTCTGAAGGAAACCTGAGCTGACAGATATCTGAGAATCTTGTTTGACTGAATGTAATCCTTTTCAGTGAGGAGAGAAAGAAAATCTCTGAGCTCTTAGCTATCTCAGAAAAGCTGAGCTGACAGATATCTGAGAATGTTGTTCGACTGAATGTAATCCTTTTCAGTGAGGAGAGAAAGAAAATCTCTGAGCTCTCCTCAGCTATCTCGAAGCACCTATTGTTTTGTTGTATCTGTGTGTATTATGTGTCACAGTGCTTTCAATTAACACAAATCAAATGACAAATCGTGCCATGTGCCAAGCAAATTGACATCAGTTGTTGGTGTTAGTAAAAAGAGGGGAAATCTCCCAAAATATACAGATCTGTTCAAGGTGAGAGCTTAGATCAAAAATTGGGTTGCATCGATTGGGGGTTTTTTTTTTTAAGAGAAAACGAACAACTTGACAGCCAAAAAATCAATGTCATTTCAACATTAGGTGGCATTTGGTGGGACTAATTTCGTTAATGCGACGGTGTAGCAGGAGCGCTCGCTATTCAATTTTTCTGCACCTAATCAGGAGGGTATTAGGAGGGGTTTTTTTTCGCCGGTGTCATAAAAGCTGCATTTGTATCCTTTCGAAAATAAATCGAACAACAACCAACCTAAATAAGAATTACCTTTGCGTCGGAGCACGCACACACTCTACCGATATATATATATGTATTGCCATTAATTTTGACAACTCAACAACTAAGTTGTCATTATGTGCAGCTGCAATGCAATGATGATTTGTGCTCGATATAGAATATATATTTGAATCTATCTAATGCATGAACAATTTGAATATTGAAAGAAGAGAAGAAAAAATTATGGGCGCGACATAACAGGCCAGAGAAATATTCGGCTACCAAGCTGGGCTCTGTGTACAATGCTCGGTGCACGCGTTAGTGTGTACTATTATAAGGAAAATCCTAATTGTAACAACAACAAAAAAGTCAGAATAAGTTGACTGGCTTTTTTTTCATTTCTTTTCTTTTTGAGAGTTCAGAGTTTTAGAATTTTTTTCCAAAGTTTTTTTTTTGTTTTTTGTTTTTTTTTAATATTCAAAATTTCGCACAGAATTATCTATAATATTTATTTTGTGGTTTGTTTTGTTTTTTTTTTTTGTTAAATTTCAAATGTATGTGGTAAATATTAAGTAAATTTTTTTACATTATACACATTTTACACATTAAAAATGATATATATATATATATATGTATATATATATAAAAACAAATATTAATATAATTAGAGGCTGACAGTATGTAATATAATTAAATATTTTTAGTAAGTATGCATTTAAGTAGTAATTTAAGTCATCGATTTACATCAATATATCGTTATATATTTTTTTATGCATGTATGTATGGTTGTATGTACGAATATTCTCCACTTTATGCGATTAATATAGTTGTTGATTGTTTTTGATTTTCTTTTGTTTACCTTTTTTTTTTCTATTTTGTCCTTGTGTCGAGAGTTTATATGTTACTTTATTTAAAAATATATTGTTTTTTTCTTCTTCTTCCCTATGTCTGTACGCACACTGCATCTACACAAACACGAATTCATTTATTTACGAGGTATAAGGGCTCAGGGCTGATGGGGCTGGCTGGCTTTTGAGCATAGCCGCCACTGTTGATGCTATTTTTTAAACTTAGAGGAGAAGAAAATAAGTCTATGCTATGGGTCTCCTTAAATATATTGAAAATTTAAAAGTCTGAAATCTTGCCTAACCGTCCGAGCTTTAAAACGACTATTTTATTTTTTTAAGATAAGAAATATATGAATGACTTCTCATATTTTTTAAACTAAAGAAATAATGATATACAATATGACAATTGAACATTCCCTTTATTTCAAGCAATACACCCTTGCCACTTTTCTCGATATAGAAGGCGCCTTTAACTCTCACTCAGTTAGGAGTAGAGCAACTCGGTAGTAGAGGTAGCGTAGCGTACGGTGGATCATTTTCATGTCAGGTAGCAGGGTGATCCATGGCAATTTGGGCAGTAACAGTATTACTAAATCAATCGACAGGGGCACTCCCGAGAGGGATGTGATATCGCCCCTTCTATAGCTGCTGGCTATAAACAAGGTCCTCAGGACACTTGAGATGGATAGGACGAAGGTTGTCGCGTATGCAGACGACGTGGTGATATTTGTGTCAGGACAGCACTTTTCCGTGACTAGTGAGGTCATGGAAAGGGCTCTATTGGGTAGGGTTAGCTCCTGGGCTACTGGTTGTGGCCTAGGGGTTAACTCTGACAAAACTGAAATGGTACTTTTCACCACTAAGTCCAAAATACCGGACTATGCCCTGCCAAAACTCAATGGCCAGGGACTTACGCTTACCTCAGAAGCGAAATATCTCGGTGTAATCCTAGACAGGAAGCTCAGCTGGAAGTTTAATATAGAATTTAAGAAAGCTTGCATTGAGATAGATAGGACGAAGGTTGTCGCGTATACAGACGACGTGGTGATACTTGTGTCAGGACAGTATCTTTCCGTGATCAGTGAGGTCATGAAAAGGGCTCTAATGGGTAGGGTTAGCTCCTGGGCTACTGGTTGTGGCCTAGGGGTTAACTATGGCAAAACTGAAATGGTACTTTTCACCACTAAGTTCAAAATACCGGACTATGCCCTGCCAAAACTCAATGGCCAGGGACTTACGCTTACCTCAGAAGCAAAATATCTCGGCGTAGGGTTAGCTCCTGGGCTACTGGTTGTGGCCTAGGGGTTAACTATGGCAAAACTGAAATGGTACTTTTCACCACTAAGTCCAAAATACCGGACTATGCCCTGCCAAAACTCAATGGCCAGGGACTTACGCTTACCTCAGAAGCAAAATATCTCGGCGTAATCCTAGACAGGAAGCTCAGCTGGAAGTTTAATATAGAACTTAAGAAAGCTTGCATTGCCCTATATGCTAGCAGCAAAACGATTGGCAAGAAATGGGGACAGCAGCCGCCGAAGATGGCTCTGTGGCTGTACACAGCCGTGATGCATTCTATTCTTACCTATGGGGCACTGGTCTGGCTGCCGGCGATTAATAAAAAGTACAATGCCAGCAAGCTTGGTAGATTACGGAGATCAGCAGCTGTTGGCATTACTGAAGCACTTCGGTCGTGTTGTACCGATGCTCTAAACATAGTCCTACACTTACTACCTCTCGAGACCTATTTATTATAAATACGTTGTGGCCTGCAGCGCGGTATGGCTCAGAGAATCTTGGTGGTTTGCTAACAAACCGTACGGCCACTGCACTGCACTGTTACCAAAGGAGATGATACAATCTTCAACCCGACTGCTGCACTCCTAAACCTCAGTTCAATCCTAACTTTGCCGTTGAGTTTCCATCTCGTGAGAGTTGTAAGGACGGGAGAACTTGATGTAACTCTGTTCTGTGGATCCAAGATTAGTAATGGAGTCTGTGTTTTCTCTAAAAACCTTAACCTTTTAAGGTCCTACAAGCTACCAGGACTCTCTTAGTATCTTCCAGGCGGATATCTTTACGTTAAGAGAGGCATGCCGCTCTAATCAACATCCGGTGAAAGGCCTAGACGGTGCCGTACTCGTTTCAGATGACAGGACCTTATCTCACAATACCGCAATAGCGGGTAATGTCGGCAATGTGTAAACAGCCAATCTGCCATTAAAGCCATTATTGCGACAAGCAACAATTCGTAGCGCGTCAGGCAGTGCCAGGCCTATCTGGCTTCTATAAGCCAATGCATAGAACTGACCCTAGTTTGGGTGCTGGGGTACAGCAACATTGACGGCAATGAAAAAGCGGACGTACCGGCAAAGAAGGGCGTGACACTGGACATGGACTGCGCTGAGACAGTCCTTTGAGCTCCGTTAGTGAACGTATTCTTTCGTTCTTTACCACCGAAGCACAGCTAAGGTGGAACAATTTGACCAACTGCATGAGAATTCCGCACAATACTTTTTCCAGAAGCTGCAGGGATGTCAATGAGAGGGAAACTCTCATCCATTAACTTTGCAACTGATGGCAGGCTTCCGAATCCATAATTTGAAAAACCCCTCTTTGCCAGCCTGGGGGCTCGCCCAGGAGTGCCGGATCACTGATCTGATCTCGTATCTGAACGCTGAACTTTAGAATTTACTTATATATTAGAGGTTCCTGTCTGGAGGTGAAATAAAAGGTTCATTTTTTTTGGGTCAGTTTGTATTGCGAGTACCTCAACCCACTGACGTGCAAGCTCCAAAATCTTATCAGTTCTTTGAATTCTTCTAAAAAATCCTTTTGAACTTGGACTTTCCGTTCTTGAGTTTTGCTGAAACTATCCATACAAACATCCCGATAACATTTTATTTGCTTATTTAGGGTTTAAGCCAGAAAAACGTTTTCTTGAAGTCCCATAACGGTGTACCGCAAGTTTCAATCCTAGGCCCAACACTCTTTTCGTTATATGTGAACGAACTACCTCAAATAATTAGGACTTGTTCCGTTCACATGTATGCGGACGATGTTCAACATTTCATGAGCTGTCCTATGAATGCGACACTATACATCGAATAAACGAAGATTGGTCAAGCGGTAATGACTGGTCCCTATAAACCATGAGCTATGTTTAAACTCAAAAAAGTCCCAGGCACTAGCTATATATCGTAGAGTTCTAGATGTATCTGAATTTCAATCGGTTAAAATTGGTCACAGTCCGATTATGTGGGTTAAAAATCTAGGACTGATCTATAATAGTACGCTTTCATTGGGCACACATATAAAAATATGCTATCGGTAAAGTGTACTCAGCATTTTCTACCAAGCTGACGCTGGCAAAAACTCTTCTTGCTCTATGGAAGTGAAATTTTTATATGTCCCGATCACAAGTGGGAGAAAAAACTAAACGTTCTCTATAACAACATCGCTCCATATATTTTTAGTCTAATAGCTCTTTCGATTTGCAGGGTAGAGTTAAAATTTCTCCCTCGCGATATTGATTTGGCGTTCTATTTGCAAACTGTACCCGGGGTACGGGCAGACACTGTAACTTTGTTCTTACAAGTGTTCATCAGGTGAGGTGAGTATGATTCCATCTGACACTGACTGACGTTCATATGGTTTCATTTACTCAGCATTATGGCGAAGAGAGAGCAAGCAGAATAGTTTCTCAGTTTGCTGTTCTTCTCAAATATGGTTTCGGTTTGGCGTTCTATTTGCAAAGCATTCACCACGAAAACAACGAAAACCCTACCATTTTGATAGCTTACCCGTGGCTATGGTTTCGGGTATGGTTTTAGTTAATCGAAAGAGGCATACAAAATGGTGACTATGATTCCAGATTCTCTTAGTAGATAAGTGGATGTTCCTTTGAAAATTTTAAGTCCCTTACTAAGAGAGATATTGAATACGCGTCAGCCAGAATGATAAGCTGCAACCTCTCCAATCTCGGGGATCTTTCATGTTGCCTTAACACAGATACTCAACTGTCAACTGTCTGAACGTCAATTTTTTGTGCAAACTATTCGATTGTGGAACTCTCTGCCAATAAAGCTTAGAAGCATTGAAAACACAAACAAATTTAAAACTTCTCTTCTTACACACCTGGCCACATTAAATTAATAAATTATTTTAAATTACAAACTTGCCATTATATCCATACATTATACATTATATTTTCAAAGCCAGATATTTCTTAAAATTTGTTAAGCCTTATACAAGGATTATAAGTCTTCATTGTAAGTTACATAAATATTTTTATTATTAACCCCAAATGATGAACTAGCTCCATCAGCCCATGCCTCCCTCATACTGTATTGCGCATGTTCTATTACCAACCTAATTCTTACTACAAATACTCTAATTCTAAAAGAAATAGAGTGCCACAAGGGTTAAGGGAAAGGTTAAATAATTCTAATTTTACGATACTATTTAGAATTTAGTTACATAACACAAGCACAACACAAGTTCTGCATTTTTAAATTTACTAAGGCAAAGGTTATTTAAGTTTTGTTGTTTTTAGTTTTTGATTTGTTGTCCTCGTGTGACTCTACAAACTGGTGGGTTACTAGTCGGCTAGATCGAGAATAGATTAAACGAGAAACGATATACACTCAACATATACACTCAACAAATACACTCAACAAATACACTCAACATATACATAATATAATTGCCTATACACATAAATACGTATATTAATGTAGAAACAGCGAAAACATTGTACAACGTATATATAACTTTACATATCTAATTGACTTAATTAATTAAATTATTTTACTATGATGATTTCTCTCGCTTAAAATTAATCTCTCGTAAACAGAACCGCCTACTGGTAGCTACTCGTAACTTACTGCCTAGAGCGGAGCAAATGGCACAAAGTTGAACATTTTGAATTTGGGTTAATGAAGAATTCATTCGTTTTTACAAAAATGCTCTTCATCGTTCATCATATCCTCAGTCGTTATATTTTGAGTGTAACTGAGTCTCAAAGAATAGTTTTTTTTGAAATGGCATCTCCCTCGATTAATGCCAATTGGGCTCAACTATCCGAAGTTTTATTTTTATGATTTTTTTTTTTTCAAAAGAACAAGAACCGAAGAGTCTAGAAATATAGAACAAACGAATTCTTCATTTACTGCCCGTCCCTACCCCAATTATGGTCAATGATAAGTCACATTTTGCATCCGCTTAGATTTGACACAAGGAATGTCAATATTTCTAATTGTCATTTATTTACTCGATGCAATTGATGCTTTTCGAGCCGATTTTTCATTCGTTATTTTATATATAAGCGAACGAACAAAAATGCTACGAAACTCTCACAATGGAAAAACTTAGGACTTATGCCTTCAATGTAGGGAAGAAATCCCGAACAGGCCTAGAGCATGCGTTTGGCTTCCAACTGAACCGAAAGAGCAGGCAATAATGCAAATAATTTATGCCAGTAATCCGAACTTTCGACAAAAAACTGGAAAATTCTTAAACAAGAAGAAGCTAATTGCGACTCTATTTTAACAACCATGTTAATCGCTAGCACCATTTTCTGCGACCAAGGGGCTTATAGACTTCGGTTTCGAGTCACTAACCACCAAAGTCATCAAGAAGGATCGGGGGTCAAAAACCAAAAGAAGTCCATTGGTCACTGCAGTTGACAGCGACTGTCGGTCCAACGAGGACTTGATTAGCAGAATGAACGGGCAGTTCTCTATTGAATCCGAAGAAGAGTGTCTGTCAGATTCATTGGGGAAGCAGGCGTACATAACAGTTATAGAGAACGGATGCATCCGACGTACCCTCGGGGAGCAGTTATAGCAGGAGAAGGTATATGATTAAAATCCTACAGATTAACTAACATCATTCGAAGGTCGCTTCGGCGGCCCTTATCTTTAGACTAGCCGAATCGGCAGAGGACCTTATTCTTATCCAGAAGCCGTGGATGATCGCAATAATAATAGGATCTGTGGGCTCACTTTGAAAGGGTACACAATTCTACATTCATGTAAGACCGAAAAGGTCAAATCATGTATAATGGGAAAGAATAATCTAAGTTGTTTTCTACTCCCACAACTTAGTGATGGGGACATAGCCGCGGCCAGCTTAGAATTGCAAAAATGGTTTCTGCGTACATGGACCGCGAAAAGAAGATGCCGCCGGACAACCTGGTGGTGGAACTAACTCTGGAAGCAGAGAAGAAAAAAAATCAGTGTTGTTCTGGGTTGCGATGCACACAATCGGGGGAAGCACTGTCATTTTTTGATTACCTATTAAATACTACGCTGCTAGTCTGTAATATTGGGCAAGAGCCAACCTTTATTACTAAAAATGGACGAGAAGTGTTAGATATTATTCACGTGTCTGATAAGATGGTTACGGAAAGAGCACTCTTTCTCTGATCATAGGTATCTCACTTTTAATCTCGAAATCTACCTTGTCAGACAGAACATCTTTAAAAATAAGAAGAAAACGAACTGGAACGTGTACAGGGTGATGTTATCGAAGCTCTTACAACCAAAAAGTCCCAAACCCCCGTCGACAGTAGAAGAAGTAGACTGCATGGTGAACTCTGTCACTAAAGCATGTAACCAATCTATGGCTGCAGCGTGTCTTACGGCCTATCCAAGTGGTAAGCGTACACTAGTATGTTGGTCCTCTGAACTAAGGGAACACCAGAAAACTAGTAGAAGGGCCTTTAATAATATTCGGCGCGACAGACCGTTGCGGTCCAAGGCCTAGCTTCTCGCGACCATTTGTGTTGTGCATGTATATTTTTGGACACAAATGGAAGGGACCTACAATTTAAGGCCATTCGCGAGAGGTGGGACATAATGAGAAATACTTTTGGTGTTACTGGGATTCGAACCATGAGCCCTTGCTCAGTAGCCATGCGCTTTTCCACTGAGCCACGGCGCCTAAGGGCAAAATGTAATTAAAAAAAAAAACCGAAGACTGAGTGCCGCAAACTTTACAAAAGTTAAGAAAGGCAAAAAGAAAATCTTGGAGACTCTTCTGTGATGAAATGGAAGGGGGTTCAGAGACCACTCGCCTTAGGAAGATACTCTCTACCCAACCAACAAAATTCACTCGAAAGAATACTCACTCGTAGCGTTTCTCGACATTAAAGGTGCCGCCAACAATGTTAAGACGGAAGCTATAATGAATAGCATGCATCTTCTGGGAACAACACCACGCGCCCTCAATGACGTCTGCGGTAGCGATAAGCTACCACACATCCATCTCTCAAGGCGATGAGTGATTATTTCAACATCCGCTTAGTCTGGGTCCCCGTGAACTCTGATATCGTTGGTAACTGCAAGGCCCCCCGTGGCGGGTCCAGCTGCATCTAAACCTATATATGGAATGGGGTGCGGGGCTTTACCACGGAAAAAAGGGGCCGCGGGTATTTAGAGTATGCTCAGTATGGGCAATGTCCTCGTACTTTATCGACCCCATCAGAAAGGGCTACTAGTACTTAAAGATCACTTTATTGGGTGGTCTCTTCGTATTTAGTAGCTCAGTTGTAACAACTTGATGGACTGTGATGTGCCTGGGATAATTGCTATTCTTGGCGGCCTAGAATAGCATGCTACCCTATTGAAAAATAATTGGGATCGAGTTTCCCGATTATGTGCTGCCAGGGTTAGCTTTACCTTTGATGTCATATCTCACCAAGGTCGCGTTGGTACTACGGGAGTTGGTTTCACCCACAGATGAAGTTAATCTGTTTGCGAGGTTAGCTGAGTCTGGGTCAACTTTTGGTTGAGGAGCCAGTTTAGTTCGGGGCTTGACCTACGTAGTCGCTGGTGGTTTACCACCCAAATGCGGGTAAAGCGCTTGCATTGGTAACATCAGCAGTCCCCTGGTGTTACCAATTTCATTGGTACATCAGTCTTACTTCCTGATGTTACTGGTGCGATTATGTGCTCGGCGATGAGTTCGGCATCATACAACTGGTTGCCGTCATTCCTTAAATCGGCATGGGTGTAAGATAAGCTCATCACTTACAAATGAGTTAATACTCGTAGATCAAATGATGGTCGCCAATTGTCGCGCAATTCTTACGAAAATGTTAACAATTCTTGTAAGTCTACAGTCTTAACTTTTCCATTGTAAGAGCTCTGTTAAGTGACTCAGTCGAACATTCGACTCGCTATTGCTATTTATTTACTCGATTTAATTGATAGTTGGTGTCAATTTTTCAATTCCTAATTGTTTTTTTTTTAAATACAAGTGAACTGGTTAAGTGGAACGAACGTTCGACTCGCTAACCATAACAGAGGGTGTTAACAAACGACTGCTGCCTAGGCCGTACGTATGTGTAGACTCCCTAAATATTTTTATTATGGCAAAATTTTTAACTTTAATTAATTAATTAATTTGATATTTAATTCGCAATCGCAACTTAACTTAACTTAGTGATTAGATTAGGCAGCGTTAACAGAACGATATGCATGTATATGCGAGTACTCAAGAGTGCAGAACATGACGTCCTAACGATGGGTTCCTTAAACAAATTAATGATTGTTTCACATTGACAAACAAACAAATACCTTATATAGGCTAATATGTAAGGTTTTTGCTGTTCGTTTTCACAGGTTAGAGACTAAACTATTAAATAAACTTTTTGAACACTACATGAATTGTCAAAATTGATTGTGAATATTGCTATAAATTTTAAATGGTAATTTTTACGATAATTATTATTAATAAATGTAAATACCCAACCCCCCCCCCCCCCTCCCGCCAAACTACCGCCCCTAATATAATACTTAGTAAGAAGCAAAAAATGATCGTCAAAATTCCTAAAGTCGAATGTGATTAAAATTAAGTTGAACTTATGTTATATTATGTTATACCTTATATCACTACATTACGTTGAACGATGACACAAATTTTGGTGAAATTGTCTTGCATATTTATATATACTCGTAATATATTATATGATATGTATTAACATGTAGAGGGTGATCCAATAGAGAAGGTGTACGATTTCAATTTTCAATATAAATACCAATTATAAGACATTACAAGTACATACACTTAGAGCAAACGATTAATAAGATTTGACAAAACGAAAGTGCGATAGGAGAGAAATTGTACACCTATATAGAATCCCATCCCATTCGCGTACTAAGAAACATTGGAGTTCTTGTGCTGCGTAAATTATTGGGTAAGCTATTCAAAGGTTTCCATTCGAAATGTTTTGAATTCATTTTAAAGTAAAGTTCTGGCAAAAGTCTCTATGTGTATTTCATTAATGCTGTGGTCACAGGCAAAAACTAAACAAGTTATAAAGTGAAGGGATCGCACTAGCGACCAATTAACTGAAATGCCTAAAAGCAATCAATGATTTTCGATCCTACTTCGTACTCTTGACTCGCGCCACCCCATTATCACGCAAACTGTACTGCGTAAAGAATTGCGAACACAAAATAGGAATTATATCACTCGGTGCATGAAAATAAAAGTAAACAAAATTCCCAATAAAGTAATACAATGATCAGCGTTCGTTTGCATATATGACAATAAATATGCCGCCTTTGCATAATGGGCAAACGAATGATGACCGCTTAGGAACGTTCGGTTAATTACCCTCACTATGCATAGCGCTGGAGGAAAATTACCGGCGGCCACCACGTGGATGTTTGATCGCACTTCCGTCAGAGATAGTTACGGCCACTTGCAATTCTGATGAATTTCGTGCTATTCCCCCTATTTTGCTGATGGCTGGCCGCCTCCTCGTCCAATACAGGAAAAGCTGACTGATCGGGCTAATACCTTCAAAGTAAGGTTGGCGCGAGGCCTAGCCGATAATAATAATATACGGCGCGACAGACCATTGCGGTCCGAGGACTAGCTTCTCGCCACCATTTGTGTTGTGCATGTATATTTTTGGACACAAATGGAAGGGATCTACAATTTGAGGCCGGATCCGAACGGCGAATTGAGAAGCTTTCATTTGCTCGGGGTGGGGTTTCTAGCCAGTAAAAGATTGAAACCCACCGTTATCGGCTTTAAAGCTATACACCCTTCGCGTGTGGGGCAGATTAAAAAACATAAGCGTCATTAACGTTTACGCACCTACAGAGGATTCCCCAGCTGATGAAAAATAAGTATTCTTTGAATCAGTCGAAAGGGAGCTCCATGCCTAGCCTCAGTATGATGTAAAAGACGTAGGGAGCCAGTAATCAGGCAGTACATTGGCACCCATAGCTTACACGAGACCACTAATGACAACGGATAACGAGTCATAGAGATGGCAGCAATTTGATCATTGCGAGTACAAGGTTTGCGCGTAAAAATATCCACAAATTCAAGTGGGTGTGGAGCCACTCGCAACCAGATAGACCACGTGTTGATAGACCGCCGCCACAACCCGAACCTGATGATGGCCAACGTCGACTCGGACCACTATCTTGTTGGTCTGGTGCTCCGAGCGCGCATTGCATCATCACGAAATACTGCATATGAGAAACAGATTCGAGTCAACACTGCTGCCCTTCGCAATAAAGTGACCAGAAACAACTACGGTCAAGAGATAGGACTCTCCCTAAATGCAGGGAGAAGAAGTCCTAGGGCTGAGATGTCGGGCGTAGAAGAGAAATGGAGACGCCCTAAGAATACTGTCATTAGTACTGCTAACTCCATCTTAGTCAGTTGTCGTAGAAATCGGAACCACTGGTTCGATGACGAGTGTAAGCTAGCGAGTGAACGTAAGAATGTTGTGTACCGAGCAATGCAACAATCTCATAGAAGATAAGGAGCTCAGACAGTTCAAAGTCGAAAGAAAGGAGAAAGAAGAATCTCGTCCGTGAACTAGAACAGTACAGAGAGCGAGTACGGCACACGGCGCGGAAGTTCTACCAAAGGGCCCGCGGTATGACGCAATATACACCGCGTTGCACATACTGCAAAGACAAAGCGGGTAATCTGATCGCCAATCTCAAAGGCATCTTAGAGCGATGGGGAGAGCTCTTTTGTGAGTTGCTAAACGGTCAGTTAACTGAGAAATTTCAGGCTCCACAAATGACCGAAGATCATACTATGATGCCGCCACCAAGCATAGACGAAGTTAGCGATTAATCGGCTTAAAAATAATAAGGCCCCGGGATCAGCTGGGATCCCAACGGAGCTGATTGAAACAGGAAGCCCCGCAATTTACCAAGCAATTCATGAAATAATAGAGCAAGTATGGGAGGAAGTAGCGATGCCAGAAGACTGGCAAAGAGGTATCCTGTGCCCATACATAAGAAGGGAGATATCACAAAATGCAGCAATTATCGTGTTATACATTGTTGTTTACCGCGCATAAGATTTTCTCCGCAATCTTTCAAGACAGGATAGCCCCATACGCTCAAGTCATCATTGGTCCATACCGGTGTGGCTTCATCTCAGGCAAATCAACAACTGATCAGATTTACACCCTTAGGCAAGTGATGGAAAAATGTCTAGAGTTTCAAAACTCACTCCACCATCTTTTTATAGAATTTAAAGCCGCCTATGATAGCATAGCCAGAGTAGAACTTTATATGGCGATGAGAGAATTCGGCATCCAAAACAAACTGACACGACTATGTTGGTTGACCATATGACCAATGTTATAAGCCAAGTTAAAATATCTGGATCACTATCAAGCCCCTTCAGCTTCTGTAACGGGCTCCGACAACGGGATGGACTGGCCTGCGTCCTATTCAACCTGTCGTTGAAGAAAGTGATCCGAGACTCTGACGTAACGGCGAGAAGACCAATACTTTATAAGTCCATTCAGATACTGGCTTACGCAGACCATATTGACATCGTCGGTAGCAACCAAAGAGATGTACAGGAAGATTTCATCCAGATCGTGTAGGCGGCAGACAAATGACAGAAAAAGAAAGTACATGATGGCCAACATACAACATTGGTCCCACAATTAAAATAGTGGATCGCGAAATGCAATCCTTTAACTATCTCGGCTCAACTGTAACAGTATGGAACCAGAAATACGCGCACGGTTACTTAAAGCCAACAATGCCTACTATAGTCTGTTAGGACTCTTCAAATCAAGGAAAGTAACTTTAACATGCAAGCTTCTGATATATACGACAATGGTCATACCAGTACTTACATATGTGCCCGAGCCTTGGGGGCTTAGCGAAAAGCATTCTGACCTCTTATCCGTGTTCGAGAGAAAAGTCTTATGGATTATTCTTGGCCCACATATGAAGAAGGACGATTCCGGAGACTATTTAATGATGAGATATATGAGCGTTACCGCGATGTCGACATCATGAAGAGAATTAAGCTTGGTAGGCTCCGGTGGTCAATACAACTAGCTCACATGAGCGAAGAGGATCCTGGTCGGAAAGTGCTTTGCAGCGACGCCGGCCAAGCATACGCTGGAAGGATGGTGTATGCCAGGACGCCTGGATGACATCGGCTTAAAATCGGGACCGGTGGACAGACTTTTTGTGGGAGGTCAGGATCGGACCACGGTTGTGGAGCCAAATATGATGGTGATTGAGTGAGTGAGTGTGACATGGAAATGCCAATGATATAATGAGGTCGTTCGCTTGTGGCAATAAATCTGTCAACGCAGCAGCACAAGCGAATGAACTTCAACGGTCGGTTATATACCCCCATTCATATATTATTCTGAGCGAGCATTAATAAGGAAATTATGGATATCGATGAGAAGGCGTTCAAGAGTCGATGTATGGTCGAAAATCGATCCAATATTTTGTATAAGAAGAGTAAAATTTTACTAAAGAAAATCACTTCGAATGAGAAAGCTAAACTTAACTAGTTGCTAATTAATTAATTCATTGACTAGGACAGTTTTTTTTCCATGTGACCACAGAACGGTCATTGGTGGCGAAAGGCCTCCCGCGATAAAACCAACAGTCCGTTCTAAGTGAAATGCCAAGACTTTGTACGTCGTTACTTGGCCAAAAGTTTAACTCTTTATGAATTTTTCAAAAATCTTGATAGAAATCTTTGAAAATTCAAAATGGTTATAAGGATGTCGTAGGATTTGAGTGCATTTAACAAAACGCACATGATTATCTACTAAAAGACTCCCAGAACACTAGAATCCAGTTATGCACAAATTCGTCCGTCCTCTAGACATAAGTTGTTTATGAAATTAGATGGTCGCTTATGTCAATTGGGTCTTATATTCAATTTTAGGGTTGCATTCCGGTCTAATGTTTGGATAGAAAAAAACTTACACATACGCAATACAGGACTTACAGGCTAAATTGCTATTGATGCAGACTAATAATATAAATAGTTAGCACATACGAATACAGATATTTGTGTCGTGTGTGTGTGTGTGTGCAGTGTGCGTAGTGAATTCATTCATACATACCAATGAAGAAGAAGTGTGACGACATACAATGCATAAATATTACAAAAAAAATTACATACATACAAGATACCGTATTATTTCGCATACAAGACGCACCTTTGTCCAGTTTCACACCGTGTACGGTATGCGCACCTTCAAGTAGCAATGGCGTCTTACCGCAAATTCCCATAGAAGTGCATAAAAACGGTTTCACTGAAGGCGGCTTTAGTTTGCATCGCATGGAGCTTCAAGCTTTGAATTTGACGTTCGATAGGTAAAATACCGCGTCTTTCCCGATTCCCATTAATACCGTCGTAATAACGAATAGGTTTGTCTCACTAAAACGATCACATTACGAATTGTCATCGTCCTTTGTGGAAAAAAATCGGAAATAGCATTGCCGTGGTGTTGATGGGAGATCCCCCATTTTTTTTTTGAAGTATCTACATCCAGGTTTGAATGTTGGATGATCGCATATTTTTGTAAGCTAACCAAGGCACAACTGCAATATCTTGAAAAGGATCACAAGTCGTGGATGAAGCTGCGGTTAGTTTTATATAAATGCTATGAGGATATCTTAGCTTAGCAGAGCAATCTTAGGTAGTGCAAGATAATCTTAAAATAGGAAAGCCGGACTAGGTAAGCTAATCTTAGATTAGGCAAGCCAATCTTGGACTAGACAAACCAATTGACTAGGCATACCAATCTTAGAGTAGACTTTAAAGGATAACAATTCGGTGGTATGGTTAGTTTTATGTAAAGGCAAGCCAATCATAAATAAGCAGATCAATCTTAGGTACGGCAAGATAATGTTAGAGTAGGCAAGCCGAACTTGGACTTGGTAAGCTAATCTAAGATTAGGCAAGCCAATCGCAGATTAGACAAACCAATCTTAGACTATGCCAGCCAATCTTATGCTAGGAAAACCAATCTTATTGGATATGGCAAGTTAATCATAGGTAAGGCAAACCAATCTTAGACTAGGAAAGCCAATCTTAAACTCGGAAACCCGATATACAATAAGGCAACTCATACTTAGAAAAGACAAGTCAATCTTAAACTAGACAAGCTTATCTTGGACTAGAAACACCAATATTATTGGATATCTATAAGGCAATCTAATCTTAGACTAGGCAAGTCAACCTTTGCGTTACTTCAAATTTACAAAAATCATGTCGTACGTAGAGTGCTGACACAAGTTGAACTGGAGATGGCCAACCGTAAAATTATCCGATATTGGTAAAACCATGATTATCCTGTGGAATATTGGCAAACCAATCTTATTGGACATGGCAAGTTAATCATAGGTAAGGCAAACCAATCTTAGAGTAGACAAGTCAATCTTACACTAGGCAATCTGATCTTGGACTAGGCAAACCAATGTTATTGGATATTGGTCATTGATAAGTTAATCATTGGTAAGACAAAGCAATCTTCGACTGGGAAAGCTTAGACTTGGCAAGCCAATCTTTGACTAGGGAAACCAGCAATCCAATGCACAGGCGATTTAAAACCGAACGCTTGTGAAATCAATTTTCAGAAAATGCTTGTGCAACAGCCTGTAATTAGGCAACCCCACAACACAACAGTATGAGAACGGAAAATGAAAATTTAAAGTCAAGGTTATTTTTGGAGATGCTTGCCATGCGAAACAAAGCAGAAAGCGCGGAAAACGCGACAAAGAAGTCCACATTATCAGCATAGACTGATAACACCAAGAAGTGTACTGCAATTATGGTTAGTTTTTTTTTTTTTAATTGTATCTTTGTGTGCACAATAACAATAGCGATGTAACATATGTTAGAGATGTCTGTGGCAGAACTAATGGAAGATCCTTTTAGATCGTAGTGGACGCACAGCATAGAAATGCAACTGAATGGAAATGCACCGGAAAAATGTTGCCCACCAAGTGATCGACAGATGGGATTCAGCGGGAACTGAATACCCATCATAAACATATATGAAATATTTACTCTCAATACAATTTCGAGGGTGCGCCTCACAATCAATGGGTAGACTTGCTGGTGTTGTGTCTTATATGCGATGAAATACGGCGGAGTATTTTAAACATTTATTAATTTTGTGTTTTGTTTCGTTTGGTTTTTTGTTGTTTGTTTTAATTGAATATCTATTTAAAAAAAAATAATTCATTAGTAGTTTTTGTTTTTTGTTTGCTATTAAATGTGGGTGTTGTTAGCATTTTTTTCGTGCGAGCGAGTCTGGGGGCCCGCGCGGTTGCAGTTGAGCCAAAAAGTATGCTGATGAGATGTTTCCCATTTTTTTTGTTTTTTTTTTTAGTTAACGATCAAAATGATCCGATTGTAAAGTGTCCGAGAAATGGATCTCTTATTTGTTTTGTTTTTGTTTTCTCATCTTCATTTCGTTATTATTTTTTCAATGAACAACAACACAGAACATAAATTTCAATTCAATTCAATTCATTAAAAATTTTAAAATTACTTTCCTGTTGTGTGTGTGTGTGTGTGTGTTTGTCTGTATAGTGTAGGTATATATGCGTATTATATTTTTCATTCGCTTACTTAATTTACTTAATTTTAAAATTCATTTATTTTTCTATCTGAGAGAATAATATATAATATAATTAATTCATTTTGTTTGCTTAAAAAAATTATCATAGAAGTACATAATAATAATATTAATAATGATAATAATAATATATGTGTAACAAATTTGTGGTAAATATATATATATATATATTAATAGAATTATTTTTATGTTGACGTTGACGTATGTGACGCGGATTTTGTTGTTGTTGTTGTTGTTGCTGTTTTTGTATCTGTTTTTTAGCTTTCTCCAGTTGAGTAGTAGAGGAGTAGTATGTAATTAATTAGTTAATTAATAAATTAGACTACCAAGAACTATTTCAATGAATTCTTCTTCTTCTTCTTATTCTTGTTTTGTTTTTTTTTTCCCTTTTAATTTAGTTAGATTTTTTGTTAATAATGTTATCTCTGGTCTATAAGTAATAATTAATTTATTGTATCTTTTTCGTATTCATTGAGTCGAATTAAATAATTTATTCTTCTTGTTTTTTTTTTGTATTATAATGTGTATGCATGTATGTATGTATTTGTATATTTATATACCTACATATATTTCTATATATATATATATATATATGTGTGTGTGTGTGTATGTGGTGTGTGTGTATTTGCTTAGATAAGAAAGAAATGATTTTGTAAAAATTTATAAATATAAAGTTACACTCACACATATGTATGTATGTGTGAGTGTGTGTGTGTTTAGCGAAAGTAGTATATTCATGAAAAGGACAAAATATGACAACACTTTGTTATTATATTATAATTTTGTTTTTTTTTTGTTTTTTGTTTTGAAATTCAAATGTACAAGATTCTCCGCAACATGATTTTTTTGAGATTTTTTTTTATTTATTTGGTTTTTGTTTGCGGCTGCACCATCTGAACGACACACCATCCACATGCCAGTTGCTCTTCCAATTTTCTACCTCCATTTGAAAATGTTCTTCTTGTTGTTGTTGTTGTTGTTGCTGGTGCTGGTGATGATATTGATTGTTGTTGTTGCTGTTGTTGTTCTTTTTGTTATATATTTGTGGCGTTCACCGTCCATCATCAATCAGCGATCTCACATCTTAAACACATTCCACAGTTATGGATCTACTTTTGCTGATTGATGAAATCAAATGTGGTTGCTCCGCTTATTTTGCCAGATGCACTCCGATGGAAATGGACATTCTGCCATTTGCTGTCCCGCTTGTGCCACACACGTGTCTCCTCTGATTGGTGAGTATGGGCGTGTCCTTGCCTGTGAGGTGAGGTGGGAAAGAGTTTTTTTTTTTATTACAATTTCTATTGTGTTGACTAAAAGTCATCATGTGAAATAGTAGAAGACAGGGATGGATAAACTGTTCATCCAGTACCAGCTCCGTTTTCAACTATTCTACTAACTAATAATAAGGATAAAGAAGGGGGCAGTATCCAAAAACTTATGTTATTTATTCATGGGAATGCTATATCTGGAGCTCCTAGTATTAATGGAACTAATCAATTTCCAATACTCCACCAAATATAATGGGCATTACTATGACCATTGGAGTATCACGAATCATACCTCTGGCGGATAAATTTCGCAGCGAATGAACAAACAATTTGACAACTACATTTTCAAGCAATTCCTTCCGATTAGACAGATCGTAAATGTAATTTTGCTTGTTCATTGTATTTTAATATTTTCATCAACAGGAACAGACGAAAAAATTGGGACTTATGTCCCACTGTACCCGGACATAAGTTCCAAAAGAAGTCAAATCGAATAAGGGACTTATGTCCCACACCCCATCGGGACATTTTTTTTTATAAGGGGTTCGCCGTTGTGGGCGCCGTGGCTCAGTGTATTCGTGGTTCGAATCCCAGTAGCACCAAAAAGTCCCACCTCTCGAGATTGGGTGACAAACGTTCCGAGAGTAATAACTTGTCACGGAGCGCTTCTCAATTCGCCGTTCGGATTCGGCCTTTAATTGTAGGTCCCCTCCATTTGGGAGCAAAAATATACATACTCAACACAAATGGTTGCGAGAAGTAAGGCCTTGGACCGCAATGGTCTGTCGCGCCAAATATTATTATTATATATGGTTGGCACAGCGTGGGCGTTAAGGAAAAGGAATGCCTTGAATGCCTGTTGATCATAGTGATGTGGAAAGACAGAGCTTGGCAGAGAATTCCACATAGGTTTTGTACGGCTGAAGAACAAATCTCTTAACTTAACTGTACGTCCGAATATGCGCTTAAGGGTAAACTGATGAGCATTAAGAGCAGCACGATTATTGCGGTTGAATTCAAGGAGAGGTGGCATGCAACGGGCTATTTCTCTTGAGTACCGTTGGTGGAAGAAGCGATAAAAAAGAGTGACAAGCAGGAAACGTTCCTGCGGTGCTCAAACGAATCTATAGATTTCGCAATCTTTTCGTACAATTCATGCAATTGTACTCAAGTTTAGGGCGAATAAAAGCTTTGTAGATAGTAGCCAGATCAGAGGGAGTGAAATATTTCTTGCACCGGGTTAGAAAACCTAAAATGGGGTCATTCCAATGAAGCTTGTCGTTAACGAACCTACCGAGAACTGCGAGTTTTTCGTTTCCTCGATGCAAGTGCCACTCATGGTTAATGCCATTGGATTTAAGATTCGCTAGGAGGAGAGGAGACAGCATTGGGAAGCGTTAAATTCTACTCGATTGTTTTCTCCCCATTGTACCATGCTGTCTAGGTCAGAATTTAATGTGCTTAACATACGAAGTTGTTTGAGTTCCACATGAGAAGTGGAGGTACGTTCCTCAAACTTATATGAGAAACTGAGAGTGCTGTCATTAGCGGAAGAGTGTTTCCACGATTCAGACGCGCCACACGCGATTCCCGCGACACACGTCAAAAGCGGAACATCAAAATGGTCCCCTGACATTGAGCCACTCACAAAATTTCAGTCCTCTAGGTCGTGCGAAAGGAGGTTACAAAGACCTCAAAAAACGAGAAAATGGCGCGATTTCAAACCATCAGACGCGTTACACGAGAAACGTGATACGCATCAAAATGGAAATATAAAAAGAGATATTTTGGGATAAGACACTCCCAAAATATCAGCTGTCTAGGTCGTATGGAGGTTTGCTAAAAAGGACCTCAAAGAAGTAGAAAACAAATATCAACCCATCACACGCGCTACACGCGGCATGCGTCATACTCGGAATATAAAAAATGCTATTTTGGACTTAGACACTCACAAAATTTTAGCTCTCTTGGTCGTACGGAAGGTTGTTAGAAAGAACCTCAAAGATTTGGATTTAGACACTCACAGAATGTCAGCTCTCTAGGTCGTGTGGAAGATGGCTAAAAAGGACCACAAATTGGTCGAAAATACAGACAAAAAGGGGTTGAAACAAGTTAAATAAAAGCTTTTAAAAATGAGAAAGAGTGTCGGAGACAACACAGAACCCTGGGGAACGCCAGCATTTATCTGATGTATTTTAGGCTTGAACTTGAATTGAGCGGTTCAAAAGATAGCTTCTAATCCAATGAAGAATTTTTTCATCGACTCCGTAAGCACGCATTTAGGACAAACGAGGTTGATGCGCCAAACTCTGTCAAATGCCTTGGAAATATCGAGTGCAACAGCTTTGCTTTCATCAAATCGATGCGCAAAGACCGGTTCCACTGTTCGGTGAGATATACCATCAAATCACCAGTAGAACGTTGCCCATGAAATCCGTACTAAGGATTTCGTTGGTTTCAAGATATTTCGTGAGCTGAAAATTGATGAGCGTTTTCATGACTTTGGAAAGAATGGATGCGTATGTGCTATGGGTCGGTACGAAGCAGGAGACGACGGCTCGCCTTTTTTTGGCTATTGGCTAGACAAGAAGAAGAAGAAGAGACCAGAAGAATAGGACAGATGGAAAAGCTTACGCAATGGTAATGCTAGCTTGGAAGAACGCCTCTTCAGAACTAATGGGGGAAATACCATCTGGCACAGCCGACTTGTGAGTGTTGAGATCATTTAAAACTCTAGCAACTGCACGAGTACGAATGAAGATCTGTCCCATAGAGTGTTCAATACTCTGAGGTGCAGGTGGCATCAATGCACAATCTGGAAGCCTGGAGTTAGCTGCAAAATGTGCAGCAAACAGATTGCTTTGTCTTTAGAGTTGACAACTGGAGTGTCATTATAAATGAGCGTTGGAATAGACCACGAGGCTGTATTGTTGATTCTTTGCACGAATAACCAAAAATTTGTAACCTTCGGGACATTTTTGTATTTTTTGGCTGAATTTTTGATCGTAGGCGAATTTGACTCGCCGAAGATGGGCATTGCAATCACTTCTGGCTCGTTTGACATTTACATTCGGTTTACCTCAGTAGGGCTTGCTTTGTAAAACCGAAAGCATAAAACCTCTCGGACCCTAGAAGCCTCTTTACAGCTCTAGTTATACGATCCTTTGGTTTGACAGACTTATTCCTGGAAGGGATAAAGTCTCTCATACCGATAAGGATGATGATTGTGATTGCATCCACGTTGCTATCGCGAAACAATAGCGACCAGTTACCCCGAAAGAAGTTCTTATGTCCATCTCAATTGGGTTTCTCGTATTGCCGTACCGCTGTTTGTTAACGAGAAGCTGGCTGACACTACAAAATGGTCTGACGAGAATAGAGGCGATAATACATTGACGGAGTATTTATCAGAACGAGAGGTAAGGAACAGGTCAAGGGCGTTTGCGGAATGATTTGCAATCTCACGTATTCGTGAGCTAGCTGAGTAAGGTGATTAAACTCAGTGAATATCTCAACAAACCTTCCTTCGGGTGTTGTCTGGCCAGAATGGCAAAGCCACCCAGAATTGTGTACAATGAAATCGTCCGCAATGACGATTTCAGTGGTATCATCATTTGTGTGACAATTCTTGCAATAAAATCAGATAGTGCATCCAGCTCTGAGTTCAAACACTGTCTGAGTTTGTCTTCTATATAAAAAGCACTAGTCTTATGTTATGTATGCATGTAGCCCACAAATTTTATTTTAATTATTATCTCTCCGTAAATTTGGGATTTATGTCCCATCTTCAACAAAACATAAACACAAACATACACAAATGTAAATATTGGGATGGCTTGTGTATTCGCTTTAAAATCTATCCGCCAGGGTGATACATTATGCTCCAATTGTCAATAGCTACATTACTAAGAATTTTCGAAATGGCTCTTAAATATCACCAATCTTATATGGAGCACGAATTGAACATAAAGATCGATATGTGACACTCAATGAAACAAATGTCACAGATTGATAATTTTTGTCAATTTGCTATCAACATAACATTAATTTGAAATGAATCTTTTACAACGACAACTTCATAAATTCACTGTACTTACTTGTCAATGTATTGTGTCAGCCGAACATAGGCAATACAGGCAGCATCTTCGCCCAGTAAATGAACGTGCGGATTAAGTATCGTAGTGTTGATGGCTTTGCAATTTTTCCCAAGAACTGAAAATCCAAATACAAATAAAAAACCAATGAAATGCAATTTAATAACTTAGTGTAGGCTTGGTCACATGAATTTGGAGGGTACCGCACTAAATCGAGCAATTCGTCAAAGAATAAGAATAAGAAACGATGACAAGACGTGGAGGGGAGACACCTAGTTCTAATGCCAGACAAATCAACTGCACAGATGTGAGCCCTAACAGCTTCTAAAGTTTGGTAGAACTTCTTACACATAATCTGTTTACAGAGATACAGCTCATCTGTAATAGCACAGATAATGGAATGAGAGGATTCGCACCCCAAATAAGACACAACTAACCCCATGACCGGACCAAGTGATAAGCTTAGCAAAAATCTTGTGGGTGCCATGGTTCTAGTGGTTAGTGCGTTGGAATTCTGAGTCGGAAGTTTAAATTTGGATCCCATATCAGGCATTTTCAAGGAACACGTTGTAGGCACAAGTTGATCTCGACTATCGAAGTCTGGATAAACCGAGTTCATGGTGACTGCAATTTCCATCGATCGCAGTTTTTGTCTGGCCACCGTAAAAACTGCACAGATTGTCCGGACCAAGATGAAGATACGGAGCATGAAATATTTCATTGCAGACGTTTCAGAGAATGCAGAAATCACTTGTCAGGTCCAGAGTTCCTTTTAGAAGAAATGTGGAGATCAGAGGACAAGTGGTCGTATTCGTCATTTCACTGCAGAGAATCGAAAAATTAAGGCGATCAGCCATGGCATAATCTGGTAAACGGCCCAGCGATATGATACCTAACGGCAGCCTCACGAGGCGATCACGACAATCGAAACCTGGATAAACCGAGTTCACGGTGACTGTAATTTTCATCTATCGCAGTTTTTGTCTGGCCATGTGGTGGCTATCTTAAAAACTGCCCAGATTGCAGACGTTTCAGAGAATGCAGAAATCACTTTTCAGGTTACCTAACGGCAGACCCGCGAGGAGAGCGGTTGAAATGTGTAAGGTCGGTGTAGGCGTATTCCTGGGACCGAACACTCAGGTTTACGACATCTTTATGATACTAACATAGGAAGGCTCTACTCATATCTAGGAAGATTCCCCCATCCTTTGATAGACCTACAAAAAAAACCTCCATCTGACAGTCAGGCATTACAAAAGAACGACGGTGCTAATTGGCGCTTTTAACCCTTAAGCGTACCCATTACTACTGCTACTACTACTACTAGATCCTCGCTACTCTTGTGAGAGCCCCAATTAGTGTATGAGTGCGCACAGTCCTTGGGAGGCCTAATGATGTTATACATGTTACAGATGGCTGTTTTTTTTTTATCCAACCAGTAGTATTCAGGTAAGAGATCAGCTCGGTGATCGCGTACAGGTCGACAAAGAAGAGTTTGCTCAATTTGCTGGATCGGAAGCTTACTAAAGGCTGGTCATTTGCACAGAAAGTGAATGAGAATTTTTTTTCTCCATACCATTCTTGCAACTTATGCAGAATTGCCAGTTTGGCTGTGCTGCTACCCACTGGCTAATAACCTGTACTGATAGCCGCGTCCCTGTCAATATCTTTCCATGACCTGGAGATCAGCTCGGTAGATTTGTTGGCCATGGCATTATTGTTAATCAAGTTATTCCACCTTAATTGTGTCTTTGTGCCTTTGTTGTATGGAGGGAGAGAACACGACCATTGACGTAGATCAGTAAACAGCTTACTCTATCCAAAGTGATGCACTTCTTTGCCCAGTACGTCTTCTTTCTGATCGCAGTGCCCTGGCCACTATACTAGGAGCATATCCATTACATGGCAAAACAAATCAAGTTCAGCTAACTATTTTGTAATTATTGCCTGTCGCAATAATGTTTCTGATTACGGATTGGCTTTCTACGCATATGCCAACCCATCCTATTGAAGCGATACATTACGCTAGGGTCATGCATAACTTCCTTATCGGAAAGATCTCCGCCTAAAAGATGCTAGACGATACGGGTAGCATGTAGGATCATGACAAATGGAGTTTTTTTTTTCTCGAGAAGACACCAAAACCGACCCCATCCTTTATCTTGGCTCTGTCAGTGTATAACTACTACTACTACTACTTTAGCGAATTCCTGAGAGTAAATGACAATTTTCGTGGGTGCCTCCATTAGATGGGAATGGGTTCAGTATGGAGCTCACAATAGCTGTTTTTTTTTTGTTTTAACAACCGACTACATGGATTTTGATGATTGCTACCTCGATCGGTGTGTTGCCAACCCAATTTCAAAATAAATCAACGTACTTAGCAGGCGATTGACAAGAGGTCTTTATTGAAAAAATTGACTGGGGTCTATTAAATAATAATTTACCACCACCACCAAGGCAAAAACGAAACAAACGTACTTACCATTTTCAAAATAGAACTTATGGAAATCTATTCCTTCGACAAGATTGCCCAGTGCTTCTGGTTCAAATGCGGTTAGATGTGGATCACAGATTTTTCTAAGAAAAAACGAAATAAATTTAGGATTAGAGCAACAGTTTGTTGAAGAAACAGCAATTTTTGTCCAATGACCAATGAACACACTCGTATGTTAACGCAATTACGTCACATAGATCGCCTGTATGACGTAGATACTTCAAGACGTAATTGCGTTAACGGCGCGCGTATGTGAATCGGTCCTTATTTAGGGCTGAATGCAATGTCCAAATGAAATTAAAAAAAAAGCAAATACAAGGTTTGTTTTAAAAGTTTTGTGGTCGATAAAGAAATAACCAAAAATGTTACCAACGAATTTTGTTAGCTGGCTAGTCTAGGAGCCACTGAGCCCAAAAATTTTAGAAAAGAAGATAGGCAACCAAAATGGATGACTGAGCCGATGACAAACTGGATGTCAACAGCTGGATTTCGAAATCAGGACCGAAATCAGATTTTTTTCAGGACCCCGATCGAAGAGTCAAATATGATGATGATGATGATTACAGAGGCAGCCATCTGGATTGTTACGATGTGGACCATTGCAATGCTCAGTGATCCTGAGGATACATGTAGATACAGTTTTTGTTCTGTTCTGCTGCTTGTCGCATAACACTAACGTATTTCAGAGATACAGTGCAGTGGTGGAATTCAAATAATTTTTTGTGAGAAACTCTTTACAGTGGCCAAAGACATATTGATGATCTTGGTGATCTTGTTCTCCTACCCGAGCGTCGAACTTGCAGGGTTGTATGGTCTAAGTAAGATCAAAGATTCATGAGAGTTTTCTCTAGATGAGTCTTGAAACACAAGGTCGCTCATCACTCTCTCTCCCCATCCAATATTCCACCCTCCTTCCACTCTAACTCTCCCATCGCTTGGGCTGGATTAAAGTGCTATACGTTCCGTGCCGAGAATCAGCCTGGCTGGGAGCCCAGTTTAAAAATAGCCCAGTCTCTCACGGAGTATCTGGATACCTGACGCCCTCCAGACTATGTAGCTTTATCTGTATATTGCGGATCTATGTGCATATGGACACATACGATTGTGGCACCTCATGCCCCTTCCGCTGCCAGTAATCTTGAAGGCGTATCTGATAGATGTTCGCGACAAAGCACTCCATCTAGATCGTCTAACGATAGTGCTCCTGCAACGGTGGGTAGTGGTTTAATTACTACAGACAAGCACAGCACGGCCTTGACAGTTAGGCCTTCTACTGGCAGCGGTAGGATTGTGGCACCTCATAGCCCTTCCGCTGCCAGTAAGCTTGTAGGCGCATCTGATAGATGTTCGCGACAAAGCACTCCATCTAGATCGTCTAACGGTAGTGCTCCTGCAACGGTGGGTAGTGGTTTAATTACTACAGACAAGCACAGCTCGGCCTTGACAGTTAGGCCTTCTACTGGCAGCGGTAGGATTGTGGCACCTCATAGCCCTTCCGCTGCCAGTAAGCTTGTAGGCGCATCTGATAGATGTTCGCGACAAAGCACTCCAGATTGGCGTAATGCGGTACGGACTCAATAGAACACCGAAGCAGGTCGGCAAGCTAAAATGGACCCATGCCCTAATTGAGAAGCACGAAAAACGGTCCAGCGATGACTCTACGTCTAAGCGACAGAGATCGGTGGAGGAAATCGATTTGATTTCAAAAAGACTTAAAGTGCACAACACCGGCAAACTTAGTCCTTAAGGACAAAATCGTAGTCGCAGTGATAGATCGCCGCAACTATCTCTCCAGAACGGTGGCAATTAGTCAAACTAAAGCTCTCTGGTAGATTCTTGATTCTTTTATGAAGGAGCATACAGGACCACCTCCTATCACTCGCGATGGCAGCTGGCTTAAAGGCCGTATTAAGCTAATTGCGTGTGATAAATTGAGATCTCGCGATCTCTATAAACAGGCCATTAGCAGTCTAGACGAGGATTGGCGAATTCGTTGCGAGGGAGGATATCCCAAGCCGACCGAAAGCTCGCACTTGGATCCAAAATGAACCATCCTCTGTGGATGAAATAGCAATCCTTCACTTCCGGCCCACGACTTGAAAGTCGCCAAGTTGGAGGAGCAAAGAGGTTCTTCCAGATCCGCGATTGGTGTGATGGTGATGGTGATTGGTGTGGCACCGTGTTAGGAAACCTTAACCTATCACATTTCAACGTTTTTAGCAACGACGAATACATGGTCATTCCAACGAAACTTGCACGCACATATCGTGAATTGTGAGTTTTTCGAGATCCTTGATGCCCTTCATGGACAATGGCGTTTTACGTTTCTGTTGGACGACAGGAGGCAGTTTACGTGCTTATTTGTTTGGGGTCCACAAGAGATAGGGTGGGACGTTCTTCAAACTTATATGGGAAGCTGAGAGTGCTGTCGTCAGCGAAGAAATAAATTGGATTATAAGTAGCAGACAAGAGATCATTAATGGGAACGAGAAAGAGTATCGGTGGCAAAACAGAACCCTGTGGAACGCCAGAATTTATGTGGTGATTTTCGGACTTAAAACTGTCCAGGAAAAAACTTTTATTGATCGGTGCAAAAGAAAGCTTCTATTCAAATGTAGTAGTTTTTCGTCAACTCCATAAACACGAGTTTTTGTAAGTGAAACTACTTTATCGGCGGTGAGGAGAAAATTTAATACGGTATCAAAAATATTTTGTGTTACATTTATGAATTCTTGTAACTCAAGCGATTTTTATAAAATTTGGTACGTAGGACAAAGATGCGACTTTAAAATTTGTTCCTATGGAAATTCTGGAACACGGTCATTAGGGTCTGGAATTTCGGGAACTAATCCATTTGTCAAACGGTTTCTATGAAGTTCGGTTTGCAGGGCTAATATACGACTATAAGACTTGTTCCTATGGAAATTTTGGGATACGGTCATTAGGGACTGGAACTTCGGGAACTAAACCATTTCTCAACCGATTTATATGAAATTCGGTATAGCCTTAAAGGTGTCTTTTAAGGAAGGTCATTTTAGGGTCGTTTGTGGGTCTTTTGTGGGTCTTTTGTGGAGTCTTTTGAAGGTCTTTAGGGAATCTTTTGAGGGTATATAAGGGGTATTTTTAGGGTCTTTTTGAGTCTGTAAAAAGTATTTTGGGGGACTTTTGAGGGTCTTTTGGATCTTTTGGGGGTTTTCAGGCGTCTTTTGAGGGTCTTTTTGTGGTTTTTTGCGGGTATTTTAGGGGTTTTTCAAGAGTCTTTTGAGGGTATTTTTGGGGTCAATTGAAGAGTTTTTAAAAGTCTTTTGAGCGTCTTTCGGTAGTCTTTTGGGTGTCATTTTAGGGTCTTTTGGGTCTTTTGGGGTCTTTAATGGGTCAAAGACATTTCACTTACACCGCGCGTAAAGGTTACACGCACTGATTTTTTTTAAAAGAGCTTGCTGCCAAACTCTGTCAAATTTCTGGCATATATCGAGTGAAAGAACGTTGTTTTCACCAAATTGTTTTATAGACTGATTCCATTGTTCGGTGAGATATGCCATAAAATAATCGGTAGTGCATAGTCCACGAAATCCGTCCTACTGGTCAGTTAATATTTCGTGAGTTTCAAGATAATTCATGAGCTGACGATTGATCAGCATTTCCAACTACGTTGGAAAGTATGGAAATCAGTCGACAGAGCAGACTAGACACAGGCTGTTTTCCAACTTGTCTAGAAGGGTCCAGAAGAAGATGATAGATGGAATAGTGGACGCAATGGTAATACAACCTTTGAAGAACACATCTTTAGAGCCATTAGGGAAATACCACATGGCCCAGTGAATTTGTTTGCGTTGAGATAAACTCAGCAACTGTATGAGTACAAAAGTGGATCTCAGAGAGTTGAGATAAACTCAGCAACTGTATGAGTACGAAAGTGGATCTCAAAGAGTGGAGATAAACTCAGCAACTGTATGAGTACGAAAGTGGATCTCAAAGAGTGGAGATAAACTCAGCAACTGTATGAGTACGAAAGTAGATCTCAGAGAGTTGAGATAAACTCAGCAACTGTATAAGTACGAAAGTGGATCTCAGAGAGTTGAGATAAACTCAGCAACGGTATGAGTACGAAAAGTCAGTGTTCAATGCTCAGAGATACAGGCGAAAGCAATGCACAATCTGAAAGCGAGCAGTTAGTTGCAAAATGCTCAGCAAGCAGATTGGGCTTCTGTTTATGGCTGACAGTTTGAATGTCATTGGAAATAAGCCTTAGAATTGCCGTAAAGGCTGTATTTTGAATTATTTTCACGAATTTCCAAAAAAAATCACTACTTTTGGGACATTGTAGTATTTGATACTTTACGTGCTTAGCATAGGTTCTTGTCTGATTTCCAAACTAATGTTGAATAACAGATACCTTTTCCACACGACAACCCAACACAAATGTGCGATCCTTTCTCGCACTCAAACATTCGTAATCCATTAACGCAGACATGTCCTTATTTCCTTATTTAAAACTGCACGCCCAGCCCAAGCTGTACTTACCCTTTCGCGAGAACCACAAAACTTTCAAAAAAGCAACCCTCGTATGTGCTGCAATATTGGATCCATACTATTCGTAGTTACTATTGTTGTTGCTATTTGTAATTTGCAAAGCTATTGTTTATTTTTATCATTTAATCCATAACTTACGTGTATCCATCGAAATCGCCGCTATTAATTGCCTCGATTAGTTGTTCTGTGATTTTTATAATCTCTTGGCGTCTTGCTGTTGCATATAACAAAAAAAGAAGATCGATGATCGATGAAGAATTCAAATAATTACATGAGCAATACAAGAAAAGAGACAGAGAGGAAAGAAAGAGAAAGAGAAAAATTATGTATTAGTTGTCAATTATTCGGAACAATTACATTTTGTTGATTGTTTATAATATGCAGGTAGATTATTAAAAATGATGATGTTCTACTCGTATACTTTAGATGTTTATTGTTTATGATAATAACTAGTACATATAGCAATTTGCTTTCTTACTATTTTACTAATACTACTAGTTGTAGAAAAACGAATTGTTTTCAAGTTGTTGTTACATACATACATTATGCATATATGATTAACATAAAGTCATATTTATAAATTAAAGAAAAAGACAGCTCTTGCATCCAAGCGCACGTGATAGACGTGAAAATAGGAACAAAGCCTAATGTGCAAGTGGTTTCGGAGCTACCGGTATGTCAACCATATCTTGAAAAGAACATCTCTGCAGATTATTCATAGCAGGAAAGCAGCTCGAACAATTCATTCGTTTTTATCGTATGAATAAAAACAGGGGTAGAATTACGACATCAGTTAACGAGTGAATGAAATCCATACGTTAACGAGTGAAATAGTTAGTGAAATAGTGAAGTAGCTCGAACAATTCATTCGTTTTTATCGTATGAATAAAAACAGGGGTAGAATTATGACATCAGTTAAGGAGTGAATGAAATCCATACGGTAACGAGTGAAATAGTTAGTGAAATAGTGAAGTAGCTCGAACAATTCATTTGTTTTTATCGTATGAATAAAAACAGGGGTAGAATTATGACATCAGTTAAGGAGTGAATGAAATCCATACGGTAACGAGTGAAATAGTTAGTGAAATAGTGAAGTATCTTGAACAATTCATTCGTTTTTATCGTGTGAATAAAAACAGGGGTAGAATTACGACATCAGTTAACGAGTGAATGAAATCCATACGTTAACGAGTGAAATAGTTAGTGAAATAGTGAAGTAGCTCGAACAATTCATTCGTTTTTATCGTATGAATGAATAAAAACAGGGGTAGAATTACGACATCAGTTAACGAGTGAATGAAATCCATACGTTAACGAGTGAAATAGTTAGTGAAATAGTGAAGTAGCTCGAACAATTCATTCGTTTTTATCGTATGAATGAATAAAAACAGGGGTAGAATTACGACATCAGTTAACGAGTGAATGAAATCCATACGTTAACAAGTGAAATAGTGAAGTAGCTCGAACAATTCATTCGTTTTTATCGTATGAATGAATAAAAACAGGGGTAGAATTACGACATCAGTTAACGAGTGAATAAAATGCATACGTTAACGAGTGATCGAGTATTTACATTAGGATGAACACCACTCGTCACTCGTTTACGTAAAGCGATCATGCCAAATCAACATTACTCAGTCACGTATGTGTCGGCTATATGCTTGGCACATAAGCGGCTGACAGACTATCGAACTTGATGGTAAGTTTTGATCGAAATCCCTCAAAACCGATAGTGTGAAAGCCTGACTGACTGACACTCGAGAAACTGATCACTATAAAATTTTTTTGATAGTCAGTCAGCGGCTATGTTTGTTTATAATCGATAATGAGTACACAAATTCGTCAGTCAGTTGTAATTTTAAACGTGAAAGGACGTTCTGGACATGGATGAAGATTTTTAGAAGAATTTGTGTGCGTCTACGAAAATAACCGCTGATTGTGGGACATAATGAATACGTCATACGCGAACAAAATTATGGATATCGCAAATTGGCGGAAATTATGTAAAAATACAAAGCAACAAGGCGGCTATGTACTGCCCAATTATATCTCGAGAGATGGTATTATACCTAATTGATCTATTTAGATCAGTGTTGTATGGTAGTATGGGAGCTATCTGGGAAATGGGTATCTAGATGCAGATTAAGCGATTGTTCGCTAGAAGTAGTCGACGAGCCATCAGCTTTTTTCAGACAACTAGGCATTGTTGGATTAGTTGAGAGGATTTTCCTGAGCCTTGATGCTTCCGAAGCCTCTTCCATTCTGCCGCAGAAGAGTCTCCAGGATGCGCGCTTGGCTTTCCTCAATTCTTTTTTATTAAGGGATTCTTTGTAGGCATCCCAGTCAGTCTCTGGTCCTGTGAACTTGTCGAAGTTGTGAAAAGCTTTCTACAGCTTTTTCTAAATTAGCCCAGCTCAGAGTTCCACAGTTCTACCAGTGTGGTCTCTTCTTACCCCTAGGTAGAATAAGAGAACAGGAAGTAGACATTGCTCTATCCATGGCCAAGGTGAGTTCAAGCTCAAAAAGATTAGTGGAAGGATAACTAGTCCCATCGTTAAGATGACGTCTAAACGTACGAGTATCTCTATACTTGAGCCAATCGGTTTTGCGATAATTTTTGAATACCGATTGGCAAGCAGGTTCATCGTCCAGACTAAATTGAATGTAACGGTGATCTGAGAAATAGTGCTCAGCCGAAACCTTTCAGTTTAGAATTTTGTGGTAAATTGCGTCGGAGACAATGTCTAGGATGTCTAGGACCTCTTGTATATTTTTGGTTATATTGCAAACAACCAGGTTAGTACTTAAAATATAATCAAAAAGTAGTGTGTCTCTCTAACGTATGCAGTATTTCATTGAATGAATTAAACGGAGAGAGACTCTCAAGTAGTACCAGCTAGAGACTCAAGTTAACAATGAATTTGTAATGAATAGCACAGAGTGTACATAGCCTTATACTTATACAGGAAAGAAATGCGAGAGCCGCTCATCTTCCAGATATTTAGTTTTCGTGTTTAAATGTTGAACTATCTCATTGCATCGATCATTTTGATCACCACAACAAATGTAAATTTTGATTTAGAAAAGTGCACATATTGGGTGCCGAAAAGGCGCAGTGCTCCAGTGCTGCACGGTACAAGAAAATTCCTCATTTAGGTTTTGTTAAGGAACAGAAGAACCAACTTTCCAAATAAGGTGTTTGTTTATCTTACGAATACAATCACGGTCGGTGTTGTCTCCAGACTGTTTTTTTTTTCTTTCTTAAAATTACACGTTTTACGATATAAGTTCTTTTACTCATGCGTTTAAGGGTTTGTTTTTAGAAAAAAACACAAACACACACTCACACAACAATTTTGGTAATAAAAATGATTAAGAACAAAAAAAAAACACGGAAACAACAAAAGAAAAAAGAAAAACAAATTTTGCCAAAAGCCAAAAATAAAAAGCCAATTCAAGCAGTGCATGTGCAGGATTTTCTGTATTTTACAGCATATGTATATATATTATGATGTAGTTGTATAGAAAAACTAAAAAATAAAATAATATATAACAATATATACACACATACTATATAGTTTCTATTAGCACAGATAATACAATCTACAGAAGTCTCATGCCCGCATTCATTCATTTGAGGCAAATCGTGTTTTGAATTGGAATTATTTGTCCTTGATACTTTCGATAAATCGGTGTTCTATTTCGATAAGAAAAAACTTGATTTCAGATGTTAACTGGAACTCAAATTTTAGACGTCAAAGTCTGAGGCCCGAGGGGCTACAAATAGTAGAAGTGGCGGGTAGGAGATCATTGATGAAATTGAGAAAGAGTGTCGGAGACAAAACAGAACCTTGGGGAACACCATTGTTTATGCAATGAGTCTTGTCATCAGCCATATTTGCAGAATAGAATGCATCAGAATTGAAGGTGGCCGTTACCATCCGTTTTAGGTTATCCCGACAAAACTAGAAAAGAATGGATATCAGATAGCACATGAAACACCATTCGTGAACGCCAATCCATCAAAGCAGAATTAAACGCGGCCTCGGGTGCCGAGCGAACCGCATTAGGGAGGAAGTATAGGGACCTGGACCGGCAAGCTGGCCGTTCAGCTAGGAACGACAAACGAGCAGGGCTAAGCGACATCTCAGCACAAGCACAGCAAGCCGCTGAGTCTACCAACTCGCTCTTAAGCTCGCCAACAAGAAACACCACCTACACTACCCTGTTAACGAAATAGATGACTCTTTGATCCTTATGGAGGAACAACAATTAACCCACTGGACAGAACATTTTAAGAATGTTTTGAATTGTACTTCGCCAGGTACGTCCGTCAACCCACATATGTACCCTAATAGGCTACTTAACATCAGCGTCGCTACTCCTTCGTTCGTTGTAGTAGTCGTTCACTACAATCAGGTAAAGCAGCAGGCAATGACAACATCTACGCAGAACTCACCCAAGCCGACATCGAGTTAACTACGAGATATCTGTCTTCTTTCACAATCGCTAGGGGACACGGAGCGAACAGTAAACTCACTAGAACTCCACGCTAACAAAGTGGGTTTAAAAATTAAAGTCTAAAAAACAAAACTACTTCGCGTTAATGCTAGTGGAACATGTGATCTCTCGATTGACGGACATCAGATAGAGGAAGTCGATAAGTTTTGTTACTTGGGCAGCTGGATGTCAAAAAATGGTCGTGCTGCTGACTCGGATGTGTGCTCTCGTGTCAACAAGGCGCGACACTCCTATAGTATGCTAAATAATATCTGGAAATCCTCGCAAATCTCCCAGAATCTAAAGCTAATGATCTTCAGATCTAACGTTCTCTCAGTACTCTTGTATGGCTGCGAAACGTGGAAAGTCACAGAGTCAATTGCAATACGCGCCTCCAAGTTTTCATCAACAACTGCTTAAGGAAGATACTGAGAATAAAATGGCCGGACATTATCACCAATCAAGACTTGCGGAGAGTAACACAGCAGGAAGCAATCGCGCTCACCATCAGACGACGAAAATGGAGCTGGATTGGCCACACTTTGAGAAAGCCAGCACGTCGACATTACGAAACTAGCGCTCGACTGGAATTCACAATCTTCTAATATAATAAAGTTGAATGATCTCAAGGTCATTAGCTCTCTATGATCGTGCATGTGAGGCGCGGCTCAGCAAGGCACCTGCAGGCTCCACTGATTGTTTGGTGGCATCTAAGAATCTTTTGAAGCGCTTCTTGCATTACGGTTGGTAGAGATAGTAGTTCCCTCTATCACAATCAACAAATATTTATTTGGAAACATTTTGATCACATTATATCGATGCCAACCACGACGGAATGGGATTTCTAAAGGATACTTCTGCTACGTGCCATACGGGGACCAAAACTACAATTGGCTGATCAGTTGATTTCAAAATGTTAACCTGTCTGTCTGTATTTGGCCTTTTGCAGCTGGTAGCCAGCTTCAATAGCTGCTTTTTTCCATCGTTTTCCATCGGACAACTGTCTTAGAAGACCAATATATTTTTTGGATTTCTACTTCATCGAAGAAAAGAAAGAAAACTGTACGTAATTACATAAATATGTAAATAAAGGGTTATCCATTTCGCGGTTTCAAAAGTATAGGGCTGGAATGCGACATCTGTCAAACTAAGTTGTTAAAACAATTTTTTTCTGACATTTACATTTACGAAAATGGATCGCTTAACTATCGCACAACGCTTGAAAATTGTAAAAACCTACTAAAAAAAATGGTGATTCTGCCACAGCCACATATCGTGCTTTAAGAGGAGATTATGGTTTACATAATCGTCCAACTACGCAAGCAATTGGCAAAATTGTGAAGAAATTAGAAGAGACTGGATCGGTTACAGATATTGTACGGCCTGTGCATCATCGTTTCGCTCGTACCTACCACTGAAAATATCGCTGCTGTAAGTGAAAGTGTTGCCGAAGACCCGAATGTGTCGATTCCTCGTCGTTCTCAGGAATTAGGACTGTCTTACGGCACATAATGGCGTATTTTGCATTTGGATCTACACCTACATCCATATAAAATCCAGCTCACACAACAACTGAAGCCAGCTGACCATTCACAACGTCGTAGATACGTCGAATGTGTACTTGAACAGCAGGCGGTGGACGGCGATTTTTCGAACAAAATATTCTTCAGCGACGAAGCACATTTCTCACTCGGTGGGTATATTAACAAACAAAATTGTCGTATTTGGGGTTCTGAGAATCCTCAAGTAATTGAAGAGAGGCCATTACATCCACAAAAAGTCACTGCTTGGTGCGCTCTTTGGTCCGGAGGTGTGATTGGACCTTACTTCTTCGAAAACGACAATGGAACGACTGTCACCGTCAATTCGGATGTTTATGGTCATATGCTAACCGACTTTTTTTTGCCTGCTATTGAAGAATACGACTTAGAAAATACATATGTGGTTTCAACAAGACGGTGCCACATGCCACACAACTCGAGCGAGGCATTTCCTGGCCGCGTAATTTCTCGTCGTGGCGATATCAACTGGCCACCAAGATCATGCGATTTGACCCCGCTTGACTTTTTTTTTTGTGGGGCTACGCGAAAGACCGTCTTTATGCAGATAAACCTTTAACTCTTGAGCACTTTAAAACCAATATTCGTCAAGTTATGGCTGAGATACCGCCCAATATGTGCCAAAAAGTGGTCAAAAATTACCTCAAAAGAATTGATGCTTGCAACAATTCGCGTTGTGGTCATTAGAATTTGACGGATTGCCGATAGCTAAAATCTGTCCATGCTGGCCATTTTTACAACTAATAAGGTACAATCTTTTGATAAAAAAAACTTTCTTCACTAACGAGCTCATCTAATGTTTTGGTATTTAATACGACATTCGCATGCGAACTGGCATATTGTGCCATGTGCTTTTTCAGCGCCTAAAATTGGGTCCTTCCCCAAAACAACAATAACGACACTGGAGCACATGGCATTGTGTGCCAAACAAGTGTTTTGGCTTTACCTTCACTATCGCTGGTGTGGTATTTGATAGTTGATGGATATGGGATGGTGAATGGTCCTTAACCAAAACCTTCTCTATAGAAAGCCCAACTGTTCCGATCGTACACAGATACATGCTTAGATTTAGACCAAACGTCTTTGTATTAGTAATCAACTAAAGAGCAAAATCCACATAAAATTTTTCTGTTTATCACTACCCCATCTTACATTTCTCGCTCTTTGCGACTACTTATTTTTGTACACCGTATTCACATCCCACAAACACACATGCGTTTGGGATTGGTTTACAGCATTAGTATGCGTAGAGTTGGGCTTTCTATAGGGAAGTTTTTGTCCTTAACACAAACACCACCACAACCACAACCACAACCACAAGCAGCAACCAGCAACACATTACTTAAATTCCTCCAGCCATGTGACGAAGAATTTTAATCAAACACTGTGAGTGAGTAAGATTTGCTGAGCTGATAGTGGCTTGGAAATTGAAAAGTGGTAATTACATCTTTTTATTGGACAACAATTTCCCAACCCCAAATTCAATAGAAATGCAATAAAAAATGAATTAATTACTAATTGGATACGTATGACGCTCTCTTCTTCTAGGGGATAATAATAGCGTTACAGCGAAGCCTGTTGGCAGGACCTGAAGACCTTTGCTTATGAGTTGCACAATAATTTTCATTAAATTTATGTATTGCATTAATGAAAATGAGAACGATTACGGGAAAAGTTTGTAGAGTTAAGAAAAGAGTTGAGAGATCATGTCCCACAAGGTTCTATACTAGCTCCGCTGTTATTTTAATTTTTCATAAATGACATCGGAGACCACATAACGTCTGAGTATTAAATTCAGTCTTAGAACTTTGGTAGATGGCCGGTTATTAGAGCAGTTACCCTATAACATGAGATAGTAAAGCGGACCTTCTCAGCTCAGTTGTAATTCTGACTGAATTAGGTGACAAGGACTATATTGAATTTTTTTTTCTTTTTCTTTTTTTAAACGAGCCATACGCGACGCGTGATATGCGTCACAATTGATTTAAAACAGTCCCATTAAATTCTGACTGGTAGAAGCTGAGACAAACAAATTGACAAACTGACACACGCACGCTGAAAAAATATTCATTTCCTCCAATAAGGTTCGCACTTTTGGCTAGCGAATATTGGTAATCAAGGTCTTAGATCTGATCGGAACACTCATTCAAGTTTAAAGTGTAGTATACGGTCGGACGTGTTGGACTAAAATGATTGTCAACGAAAAACGGCAAACTTGTTTTACCTCCAGTGGTACCCTTAAAACTTAAGTTCTATTTTTGTTGTCAGATTTAACTTTTGAGCTTTTGACTTTTTATCAAAACTTGTACTTAACTTGGGAGTAGCACTGAAATCGTTCCTACCAAAAGCTTTCCACTACTATACACACACGAACTCTAAAGTATTCTGCTATGCGAGTGACTACACAAAACCCGCACAAATGTATTTCCACACACACGAATTAATGTATCAGTAAAGAGATGGCTAGCCATTATTAGTTGTAATTCAGTCCAAAGACTGAATTATCTTAAAAGCCTATTAGTACGCAACGTTAACTGTGTACCTTACAGTCGCAAGCAATTTCTGAAATAACTGAAAAAACCACATTTAACCTTGCATACCTTTAGACTTATAAAAAAAAATCGATAGCTATGCGTAGATTGAGTATTTTTCTCAGTTTCCCATCTACTACCACTATGAATAAAAAAATTACGTCATCGCAAGGCGAGCGCTAATCAATTGTTTTAAAACAAGTCCCATCAAATTCTTACTGATAGTCGCCGAGGTATACGAGTAAACAAACTGAGAAACGTACAAACTGACAAATGTACACACGCACGCTGAAAAATTTTTCTTGTCCTTTGATTATTAGCATCGGGCTTGCAACAAGACTTTAGTCCCAGTTTTTGTTTTATTTAACTTGACTTAACCCCTTTTTGTCTGTATTTTCGACTACTTTGAGGTCCATTTTAACCACTTTCCACACGATCTAGACAGCTGAAATTTTGTGAGTGTCTAAGTCCAAAATATAATTTCTAATATTTCACGTATGTCGCGTGTGGCTCGTGTGATGGGTTAAAAAAAAAAATTTTCGACTTCTTTGACTTCCTATTTAACCACCTCCACCACCTCCTTTTTGAATGTCCAAGTCCAAAATAGCATTTTTTATATTCCGCGTATGACGCGTGTGGCGTGTGTGATGGGTTGAATTCGCGCTATTGTTTCGTTCCTTGATGTCTTTTTTAACCACCTTTCGCACGACCTACAGGGCTGAAAATTTGTTACCGGCTCAATGTCAAGGGCCAATTTTTCTATCCCGCATTTGACGCGTATCGCGAGTCGCGTGTGAAGCGTCATAACAGAAAATACTTTAAAATAGCCACGACCTCAAAAACAGATATTTTGTCGATCATTGCCGAATAATAAAGGACTGTGTGGCGTGTTTCGATGTAAAGTTTTTTTTAATTTACTTGTTTCCCTATGTTCTAGAAAAGAGATCCGATGGAAAACGCTGCTAAAAACAACCACATTGTTCGTGTTCGCGACATACGGCATATAAAAAATATAAAATGTTTTTAAAGTTCTATAAGACTTAAAAAAATATTTAGTCTCTTTTTAATAAACGTTTGACGCAATGACTAATGGATCCTGGATGCATTCAATAGCAGACAAAAGTGAGTACATTGACAATGGTGCGGCTAGAAAGAGGATTAGACAAACTACGACTAAAAACTAAAGGATAGAAAAATAGCAAGCTAGCGTGAATGAAAATGCGGGAGGTGGCAATGGAAAAAATTTAATAAAGGCAGCAGTTTGATTGTCTGTTTCTTGTCTTGTCTTCTAGTATTTTCTTAATTTGTTTTCGTCTTTCAGTCTTCTTCTTGTCTGTTTTTCTTAACTTTTTTTTCTGTCTATTCTATTCTAGTCTGTCTTTAAGTCCTTCTTGCTTGTTCTTGTCTGTTATACTTTACTTGTCTTCTAGTTTTTTGTTGGCTGTTCTTTTCTACTTGAATGTTCTTCCTGGCCTTCTAATAATTTCTAGTTTGTTCCAGTCTTGTTTTCTTTTCTTTGCAGTTCTCGTTCAACTGTCTTCTGGTCATCTCTTGTCTGTTCTTTTCTTCTTGTCTTTCAGTCTTTTCCTGCATGTCCTGGCCTTCTAATAATTTCTAGTCTCTTCCAGTCTTGTTTTCTTTTCTTTGCAGTTCTCGTTCAACTGTCTTCTGGTCTTCTCTTGTCTGTTCTTTTCTTCTTGTCTTTCAGTCTTTTCCTGCATGTCCTGGCCTTCTAATAATTTCTAGTTTGTTCCAGTCTTGTTTTCTTTTCTTTGCAGTTCTCGTTCAACTGTCTTCTGGTTATCTCTTGTCTGTTCTTTTCTTCTTGTCTTTCAGTCTTTTCCTGCATGTCCTGGCCTTCTAATAATTTCTAGTTTGTTCCAGTCTGGTTTTCTTTTCTTTGCAGTTCTCGTTCAACTGTCTTTTGGTCTTTTCTTGTCTGTTCTTTTCTTCTCGTCTTTCTGTTTTTTGCTGCATGTCCTAGTCATCAAATAATTTCTAGCTTGTTCCAGTCTTGTTATCTCCTCTTTGCTGTACTTCTTCGGTTGTCTTCAAGTCGTCCCTTATATGTTCTTATCTTCGATTCTTCACTTGTCTGCTCTTTTCTTTCAGTTTCTTCTTGTCTTCTCTGTTCAGTTCAGTCTTTGTTTCCAGCATGTCCTGGCCTTCTAATAATTTCTAGTTTGTTCCAGTCTTGTTGTCTCTACTTTGTAGAACTTCTTCGGTTGTCTTCAAGTCTTCTCTTGTCTGTTATTACCTTCGATTCTTCTCGTGTCTATTCTTTTCTTTCAGTTTTTTCCTGTCTTCTCTGTTCTGTTCAGTCTTTTCCTGCATGTCCTAGTCTTCAAATAATTTCTAGCTTGTTCTAGTCTTGTAGATTTCTTTATATTGTTTGTATATTTATTTAAAAAAAAGTGATGTAATATGCATACATACCTGAGCATTGGGAATTTGTCGATAGCTGTTGACAAGCTTTCGTTGGACATACAATCCTTATTTCTAAAAAAAAATATAAGTGTTTCAACATAACAACATTTTTCGTATTTTTGTTATTGTTTGTTTATTTGTGGTTGGTTTGGTTGGTTGGTTGGTTGGTTGGTTGATTGGTTGTTTGGTTGGTTGGTTGGTTGGTTGGTTGGTTGGTTGGTTGGTTGGTTGGTCGGTCGGTTGGTGATATTTGTTGTTGTTGGTAAATGTGTAAAGAAGCATTATTGTAGTCATCAACGTTTTTGTTATTGTTGATGTTGTTTATTCAAATATTTACATACGGGTGGGCGTTTTTTATTTTTTTTTTTCAATTGTTGTGGTTATTGTTGTTGTTGTCATAATTTTTTTTATCAACAATTAGTTAATTGATTACGTCGATTGTATTATAATTGCGTTTGGTTTTTACACATTTATTAATTAAGTTGTAATTGTTATTATTGTACAGTTATTGTTATTAATGTTTAGTTTTTCAGAAAGATTTATTGTTGTTTGTTTACGATGAAAGCGCGAGTTTATGCGGAAGGAATAATAACAATAATAACAAAAATAAAATAGTTATTCATTAATTTTGAATGTAAGTAGATATTTAAGAGTGAGAGATATTTATAATAATATATGGATATATGTATAGAGAGAGAGAGAGAGAGAGAGAGAGAGAGAGAGAGAGAGAGAGAGCAGAGAAAGAGAGAAACCAAACCAAAATGAAAACTCAAACATAACTTATACCTAACATACATTATTTATAAGTAGATAGATAGATATATATGTTTATGATATATGTACAACTATACAATGGATACAACTATAGGAATATTATATGTATGTTTTTGCTTGGTAGTTATGTTTGTGTTAGTAAGAGTACATATACATTAATAGACTATTAATATTTTTGTAAGCATCGACGACAAACAACACAAACAGAGCTTAACTGGGGAGAACAACAACAACAACAACAACAACAACAACAACAACAACAACAAATAACACAAAAACAACAATATAAATACATAAAATTGTTTCTAACAACATTTTAACATTAATGATAACGATACAATTTGAGAAGGAACAGAACAACAGCAACAGCAACAGCAACAGCAACAGCAACAGCAAAAAACAAACTTACATTACTTAGCATATACATTTCATGAGCATACATATAAAGGGTCCGCCATCTAAAGTTTTTTTTTTCAACTAGTGCTTATTTCGTGAATGGTAACACTTAGCTCATGTCTGATTTGACAGATAATTAGTTGTATCCTTCCGCTGAACGAATATGGTTGTGTATACGCTTGAACAACGCTGGGAAATATTGCGACATTACTTTGAAAATCATGGTAATGTTGCAGAATGAGTGCGAAAATTGCGTACGGATTTTGGAAGAAGAGAAGCACCGTCAGCTCCGTATGTTCGTTATCTTGTGAAAAAAGTGAAAGAAACTGGCATCCTCATCGATAAACCAAAGCGTGAAAAGCCAAAAACAGTGCGTACACCCGAGAATATTGATGCTGTGGCAGAAAGTGTGCGTGAAGCGCCATCAACATCAATTCACCGTCGTTCTCAACAATTGAACATTTCGGAGACATCATTGAGACGAATTTTGCATAAAGACCTTGGTATGACGCCATACAAAGTCCAATTGGTTCAGGAGTTGAAGCCAACTGACCATCCAATGCGTTTTCGCTTCGCTGAGTGGGCCTGCGATCGACTTACAGAAGATGCCGATTTTGCCAAAAAAATCATCTTTTCGGATGAAGCTCATTTTGATCTTGGCGGGTATGTAAACAAGCAAAATTGTCGCATTTGGGGCACAGAAAACCCGCACGCATACATTGAATAGCCGGTACACCCAAAACGAGTCACTGTTTGGTGCGGATTTTGTTCCAGAGGCATAATTGGGCCATTTTTCTTCGAAAATGAGCAAGGAGTGACCGTTACAGTCAATGGCGATCGTTATCGGGCCATGTTGAACGAATTTTTGTTCACAAAAATTGAAGAGGAGGATATTGGCAACATTTGGCTTCAACAGGACGGCGCTACGTGCCACACAGCCGAAGCTACACTCGATGTTTTGCGCCCTGTTTTTGAAGATCGCATTATCAGCCGCAGAGCTGATGTCGTTTGGCCACGTCGGAGCTGCGACTATTGTTTGTGGGGTGCCCTAAAAGATAAGTGTTACACCGACAAGCCAGAGACAATTGACGCTTTAAAGGACAATATTCGTGAAGCCATTGGTGAAATACAGCTGCACACAATCGATAATGTGATTAAAAATTGGACCGATCGTGTAGGCTACTGCATGGCCAGCCGAAGCAGCCATTTGTTTTCCATTGTTAACCGGAAGGATTGTACTTTCAAATAAAAAAAGAAATTTGAGAAAATATTCAGTAGTTTTTTTTTATATCATTTTCAAAAAAAAAAAAGTTATTTGGCGGACCCTTTATATGTATGTTTGCCAACCTAAATAAATGAAATCAAAAACATATTTCCCTCACCGACGCGACGACCACAACAACATCACAAGTGACGTCTTCCGTAGATACATAAATAGGAGGGCAGATTGAATAGTTCGCGGCCGACCGTAAAAACAGTTTTTGTTTCATTTCTAAATTGGTACCTCCCTCATTTATTACCCAACATTTCGGGAGTGACTCTGCGCAATATCATTCCTATGGCAAGCTTGACTTTTACTGGGTACTCGAAAAATTGATTCACCCTTTTTTTTTTACCGTGACCCAGTAATACTCACGCTTGCAAAATTTTTTGGCCAGGTTTGTGACGACAGATGAGACATAAGCTCATCACTTTACCCCTGAGACAAGAGTAGAGAGAGAAGATCTGCATCACCAGCGCATAAGATAATGGCATTAGTTTCTTTAGGCGACGAGGTTCCAGTTGCGTTGGACTACTGAGCAGATAGTTCAAAGTTCGACCCAAAAAAAAAAACCCAAAATGTTCTTTCACGGCCCCACCTCACACAAATGTCGAACAAACTACCATTAGCAATATATATCATGAGAAAGCTTCTTAATTTGTCTTTCGGATATGGCTTTAAAAAGAAAGTAGGGCTCTTCCATTTGTTTGTAAAAACTAACGGATCTAATTAACGTCATATTCGCCTGATTTTTGCAGTAGTGTATGTACGTTTTCACACGACCATAGATTAAAGTGACTGTTTCCTACGCTATAACCTACCCTCGAAAGATGTCATTATCCACACTAGTGTGTTTTCATAGAAAATACTTTTGTTATTTACTGCAACCTAGGGCAAACCACTAGGTAGAATCCCGACTGTGCTTGCCTCAAAGAAAAGGGCCCCAAAAAAGCCCAATTACTCCGGCAAGCTAGATCCTCAATGGAAGATTAATGTACACCATTAGGTTGCTACAAGCTAAACCTTAATCACGCTTAAGGCATAACCTTTGGTCTCATTCAAGAACCTTGGGTTATAAGCGGTCTACGGAATCTACGGCAGAACTAAGACCAATGGCGGCCTGCTTAATCAGCACAAGCATTAACATTCTTCCAATTCCAGACGAAGGACTTGGTGGCACTTTTAGTTGAGATTCCGACAAGATGGGATCTTATAACATCGTGTGTGCCTCGGGATACTTCCCGGGCGATGACGACAACATTCCGCCCATCGTGGTCCCCAAGCTCGTACAATACTGCCAGAACAACAACCGACAATTTATAATAGGTGGTGATGCAAATGTGAGTGTCTTTTAAAATCATACAGACCTATAAGTCTAACATCATTTGTTCTCAAAAATATGGAGACACTTTTTGAAGTTCATATCAGAGCCTGGCTTTTGATACGTCTAGCCCTCTAGCCCTCAAGTCAGGAAAGGAAAAAAACACAGAGGGCGCCCTTCACTATCTATTTAAAAAGATAGAAGGGACTATTCGCTCGGTTTTCGGTTTGCTTGACATTGAGAGTGCTTTCGATAACACTGGCTTCGACTTAATAACAAGAGCAATCTGTAACAGAGGTATCGAGGGATCAACCAACCAATGGATAAGGGCCATGCTTGAAAGTCGAGTCATTACTTCTTCCTCAAGGGGGTGTCGGTGACTGTTCCTTGATCTTGACAATGATAGCATCAGAGCTAGTGAGCTTTCTCACAGGTCACTGTGGCTTTCGATATCACCTTAGCAAAATACCTTGAATGTAGGTTCTTCTTGGAGGAGGATGAAACATCCGGGCACATCCTATGTGACTGTCCAGGTTTGATCTGGTTAAGGAGACATATTTTCCACAAGACATTATGTTCGTCGCCCGATCTGCATAATTCTGCCACCAAGGACATACCGGGTGACTGACACGAAGTGTTAACAACTTCAGACTGTCATTGCTGTCAAACCAGTGATGACAGAGCACTCAAATTTACACTAATGACAGTTCATTCCATTGTTTATAAGCATACGAAAGCATTTTAGTGGGAAATATTCAGAAAAAAGTTATCCGCAATGGAATTTAAGCGTAATAGTGTGATTGCTCTGTATTTGGCTGGAAAACCACAGCCGCAGATTGTTAACCACAGTTAAAGCATCTGCATGTGAATAAAATGTTTGTGTATCGCGCCATAAATCGTTATAACGATACTGGCAGCATTGCAAAACGCCATGGTGGTGGACCGAAACGCACTGCAACATCGCCGGATATCATTCGGAAGGTGAAGGCCAAATTGGCTCGGAATCCGCGCGGTGGCGGCAGAAAAATAGCTCGTGAGGCGAACATTTCGCTCGAACGGATGCAGCACATATTGAGAAAGATTATCTTGAACTAAAGGCCTTGAAATTCCAAAAAACGCACGGTCTCACCAATGCTCAACAAAAAAGTTAGAGTGGAAAGAGCAAAGGAGTTGTTACGATTGCACGAAAGTGGCGATTTGCCGAATTCGGGTTTCTCCGATGAGAAACCGTTCGATATTCAATCAAGCAATATGTGACCAAGCAAAACGACCGGATTTACTTGCCCGGCCGTTCTACTGAAAATTTGGACCAACGGATTGCCACTCGAAACCAAGCGCCGCCGATGGTGAGATGGTTTGGGCCGCCGTAACGGCCGAAAGCCGTTCACCGCTCGTTTTTTGGGACCGTGACATCAAGATGAATGCTCAAATTTATCGGGATCATGTGTTGGCGGGAGCGTTGAAGCCTTGGGCACAAAAACATTTCGGCCGCCGAGCCTGGACATTTCAACAGGACTCGGCGCCGAGTCATAAAGCGAGCGTCAATCAAGATTGGCTGAGAAACAACGTTCCGCGGTTCATTTCCACCACTGCCCAATGGCCATCAAATTCACCGGATGCAAATCCGCTAGATTTCTCGGTTTGTGGTATTTTGAAGAGCAAGGTTGGTACAAAAAAATACCAAAGTATCGATTATCTCAAGCAAGCGCTTCGCCGGGAATGGGCCAAATTGACCGCAGAGCCACTTTCGTTCTGCATGCAATAGCTTTGTCGGCCGTTTGAAGGCCATAATCGCGGCTTAGGGTTGCCAAATCGAAAATAGATAAATATTTGTGAACATTTTCTACTTTGATTCAATAGAACTCATCAAAAAATAAAAATTCTGTGGCGTTTTGTTTTGGTAACACTTCGTGTCAGTCACCCGTACTATCCTTCATTAGGAAGGTAGTTAGTCTCTTAAATTAGTTACACCCGATACGATGCAATAGATCTAAAGGGTGTTTTTTTGGGAGGTTTGTTTTTCCGATAGATGTCGTTTTATTTTATGACAGTTGTTTTGACAGCTCAAAGTGGCATTTCTACTCAGTATTGTTTGGCAAATCATTATGAAAAAAAAAAAAAAAAAAAAAAAAAAAAAAAATGACATGACAAATGACACGTTATATCTAACGGGTGTTTTTTTAAGAGGTTGCCGATTTTTTTTTTGAATAAAACACATATAAAATTATGAAATGACCAAAATTTTTTTTTATTTGGTAGATAATTTTTTGGCATTTAACATTTAAACACAATTTCTGGCATATAGCTACCACGACTATTTTTCACAAATGTCATTTTTTTTTTTTTTTTTTTTTTTTTTTTTTTTTTTTCATAATGATTTGCCAAACAATACTGAGTAGAAATGCCACTTTGAGCTGTCAAAACAACTGTCATAAAATAAAACGACATCTATCGGAAAAACAAACCTCCTAAAAAAACACCCGTTAGTATCAGCCAATTGGGCTAGGGTTTGTCTTTAAAAAAAAATGAGTGTTCTTTCAGTAAGAAGAACAATTTCGCTCGTCACTAGGTGGTATAATGACTCGGCTCTTTTAAATGTTTCACTTTTTCTCCTTTTCTTTTTAATTTTTTTTTTGAAGAGAATCATCGTAGATATTATGTATTAGATGTATTATATACATATGTATATATGTTTTAAAAACAACAAACATAAATCAAAAACAACAACAACATCAACAACAATTATTAATAACAACACACGTTCTGTTTATACTAAAATTAATTGACTACTTAATGGCACATATCGATCGCGTATTAATAGAGACAATAATAATATCATCGTCGCTATGATTTTCATTGGACGCGTGAGAGTGAAACAAACACAACACAACTATTATACATTGGCAGTGTTAGCAACACGTGGACATTTCTCTTGAGATAATTTCAGCCACCAACCCAAAAAATGCGTTCGTTTTGCATTTCCCATATAACTCCATTATTCGGAATTGTGTGGTGGTGGTGGTGGTGTTCATCGGTTTCCTCTCGCTTGTTTCTTGTTTCTTGTTTCTTGTTCGTCTGTTCCTCTAATCGCGGATAACATGCTTCAGAGTTGCGCGCCAATTTTATATTTTTTTTAAACTTTCAAGCTTGAATTCTCGTTTCAATAGTAAATAAATGGGGGAACACAACACATAAATATACATATATATACTTGTACATATTATACACATATTAACTACATACATATTCACTAATACTAATGTTTTTGTTATCACATTTTACATGAATTTTATAACATTTTTACAGCTAGGTCTTAGTTTTCTATTTGTTGCTTTTATTGTGAATGATGATTTATATTTGAATTGTTGATTGATTTTGTATTTTGTGTACAGTTTTTTTTTTTTTCTTTAATGTTGGTTGAGAAGAGGTTCAATAAAATTATAAATTGACACAGAAAAAACTAAATGAAAAATCGAAGATAGGTATTCAACGGCAAAAGGTACAAACAATTCCCAAATATACACACAAAACAAAATTGTAATTTTCGAACATCGAAAATGGCTACACTGCAGATCCGGTAGTTCGAACAGGCGATAACTAATAACAATACATTCGAATGCAATTAATATTGCGGCCGGCATCCAATATGTGTAAAATGCTCTGGTAATCTTATTATGTAGGTATGTACAATAGGGAGAGATGTGCCAGCCAAGTGTACAAATTGCTAGGGCCAACATCCGGCTAATTATCGAGGCTGTGAGAAAAATTAAAAGATAAATCAAAAAATCAACCGCAAATTTTCGGAAATCGAAGGGTTCAAATATGAAATCAGAGGGATCAAAACCCACAACCAAGCAACTCAGGGCAAAGAAGATCATTTGCCCAGGTAGTAAAAGGCTTGGGTTAAACCACCGAAAATAACCAAATTATGTGGAAAGCATTATGAACAGCATTGCAGCTATTACAAAGGCGGCTAGATGACCAAAGTACTGTTAACAACCTACTGCGAAGAGAGCAAGCTGGATTTAGGCCAAATCGATCGTGCGTAGATCACATCAACACACTCAGAATCATCATTGAGCAGTCTGTGGAATGGAGATCACCGTTATTCCTTCTCTTTGTCGACTTCGAACGAACCTTCGACACGATCTCAAGAGATGCCATTTGGAATGCGTTGCAAAATTTAGGTGTACCTACCGGAAACAATTGTGGCGCTCATTCGTGAGCTCTCTACAGAGACGCCTCCTGTACAGTGTACGTTTCAAGGGCAAGCAAATGTGTCAAATTCAACATCACCAAAGGAGTACGCCAAGGTTGTGTTCTTTCAACTTTGCTCTTTTTGGTTGTTCTTGATAGTGTCAAGGTGCAAAGCACCGAACGGAATACACTGGCGTCCATCTCAAAAGCTCCACGATCTCGATTACGCTGACGACATCTGCTTGATGACACACACACTTCCTGACATGGTCTGGAAATTGGAGAAACTGATTGCCAAAGCAAGGAAAGTCGGGTCGGAAGGTAACAAAATGAGCAAAACAAAAATGATGCACACCGAAACCAGAAACCTAGCTCCGATAACAATTGCAATTGACGAACGCGCTGTCACCATCGATGAAGTTGAAGAGTGTTTTGCTACCTCGGTAGCGTGATAAAGAAGGATGGCGGCTCGCAGGCGGACATCTTGTCCCGAAGCAACAAAGCACGCTATGCGTATCACAAGCTGAACAATATATGCCGTTCACGCAACATCTCGAGATGCAATAAGCTTAACATTTTCATTGCAAGCGTGAAATCGGTTCTCAGTATCTACGAGGTTACAGGTCTTCATCAACAAATGTCTCAGAAGGGTGTGCTGGATTTTCTCAACAAATGTCTCAGAAGGGTGTGCTGGATTTTCTGGCCAAACTTGATCTCAAACGTGGACCTTCTAAAACTCACCAACAGTCAGCCAATAGCTACAGAGATTCGACGGAGAAAATGGCAGTGGGTGGGGCATAATTTGAGGAAACCAGATGATGCCATCCCAAAAATTGCATTTGAGTGGAATCCGGAAGGAACGCGTCGCCCGGAACACCTGCGAACTACCTGGAGAAGGTCCATTGAAAAAGAGTCAAGAATGACAGGTACGTGGCGGCAAATAAGGGCACTGGCACAGGATCGACGAAAATGGAGAGAGTTTGTTTCTACCCTATGCTTCATTTAGTTAAATCTTCGTTTGTTAAAATACAGGGTTATAACTTATATCACTCCATTCATCCAGCGGAGAGAGCAAGATGTGGTTCGGCATTGCTAATAAAAGCAAAAATATTAAACACCATTTAGAAATGCAAGTCACTACTGTAAGGATTCAAATACAAACACAGACAGCTCACTGTCTCTGCAATATATTGCCCTCCCCGGTATAACTTGAAAAGAGAGGACTACCTTAACCTATATTTAAATCGCTTGGACGTGATTTTATTATTGGAGGTGACTTTAATGCGAAAAACACCTATTGGGGATCTAGACTTACGACGTCGACGACGGGTAAAGAGTTACTTCAAGCAGGGCAGACATCAAAATGTGAATTTTACTCTGGTGGTTCCCCAACATACTGGCCCAGTGACGGAACGACGATACCTGACCTTATAGACTTTTATGTAGCAAGAGGTATATCCCAGAACTACATTCACATTGAAGACAGTAATTCTCTAGTATCGGATCATTCCCCGGTTATTATGACAGTCAGTGAAATGGTAATTCAAAGGGAGAGTGCCACCCAGATTAACAAATTCAAAAACAAACTGGGATCTCTTTCGTGAAGTAATGGAGGGAAAAATCAATCATCAGGTACCGATAAGAAAATCTGATCAGTTGGAAGATGAATTAGAACAACTCAATGAAACAATTCATTAATGCTGCTTTGGCAAATACCCTCATTATACAAAATAAGAAGAAGCTTAACATTAACTACCCAATGGAAGTTAGAGACGGGCACGTAAAACCTGGCAAATAACAAGAACACCGGAGAACAAAGCAATTCTTAACAATTTAGGTAACAGTCTCAAATCTCTTCTTAAAGAAGTTAAAAATGCATCAATCAACAGATATCTAGCTAGCCTAACCGATGAAAAAAATTCTGATTATTCGCTGTGGAAGTCGATGAAGGGACTCAAAAGACCCAAAATGCAAGTGCCTCCACTTAAAATGGAAGAAGGAACCCTGGGCAAGAGGTCCTAAAAAGAGAAGGCTGATCTGTTTGCGGAGTATCTCGAGGATACCTTCCAACCACTACCAAGACAAACGGCCAATGAAAATATAATGCCAATCCAGAAGCTTGATGATTTTGATATACAACCAGTAACTCTCAAAGAATTAAAAGAAGAAGTTAAAAAAAAAACCATAAAAATAAAATTTTTCATGTAAATTCTCTAATAGGAGATGGGTATGTGTTAAAATTTGAAGAAAACCGCGCTAATTTTTGAAAAAAAATTTACATGGAGACCACACGGGGTCAGGGCCCGATCACTCCAACAAACTTACAAAAAGTTTTGTCCATGATATACACATGTGTTTAAAATTTGAATAAAATCGAGCTTATTTTTAAAAAATTTATTTGGGCACCCCTCGGGCCTCACGGCCTCACTCCAAAAACTTTACAAAAAATGTTGTCCATCGAAGATACATACGTATATAAAATTTAAAAAAAATCGGGTTAATTTTTAAAAAAAAAAAATTTGGGGCCAAATGACCCTGGGGTACGGGGTCTCGAAAATTTTACAAAAAGTGTTTTTCATCGGAGATACATACGTATATAAAATTTGAAGAAAATCGGGTTAATTTTTTTTAAAAAAATTTTGGAGCCCCACGAACCCGAGCCCGGGGTCTCCAAAATTTTTACAAAAAGTGTTGTATATCAGAGATACACATGTGTAGGGTAGGGGAGCCACCCGACCCCGTGGCCCGAGGGACCTCAAATTTTAATAGAAAGTGTTGTCTTTGGAAATACAAATGTGTGCAAAATTTCAATAAAATCGGGCTTTGGGAAGTGGGTTAAAAATTTATCGCAAAATTCCACGACAGACGTCCGACATCCGTGCCACGGGCAAGTGAAGTTAATATAGAGAATTTAAAAAAGCCCCGGGTATGACTTCACTACATGGCAAATAATTAAGGCCCTACCTGATAAAGGATTTCGTAAGCTATTACACAACTAATCAATGCAAGCTTTCGGTTAAAATATGTTCCGTGGCAATGAAAAGTAGCAGAAGTAATCATGATAGCAAAACCTGATAAGCCCTCTCCATAGTCACAAAATGGGCCAAAGGCTGCGGACTAGGAGTAAATCCGTCCAAGACAGAGCTCTGGTCCTCTTTACAAATAGATACAAAGTTCCAATAGTCACTCCACCAACTCTAGTCTAGTTTTTACCAATAGGGCGAAATTTCTGGGCACAATCCTGGATAATAAACTAAGCTGGAAACCAAACATTTTAGAGACAGAGTTTACAAAGCTACTAAAGCTCTATATGCGTGTAGAAGCGCCATCGGAAAAGGCTGCGGATTAAAGCCAGAGCTGGTACACTAGCTATACACTGCAGCAGTAAGACCAATACTCATGTACGGTGTTAGCGTTTGGTGGCCGGCTCTTGGAAAATCCACCTATGTTAAAATTCTGGAGAAGGTACAAAGGGCAGCCTGTCTTCACATTAGTGGAGTACTGAAAACAACACCAACACGCGCCCTAGAACTAATGTTGCACCTGACTCCTTTAGATATATATGGCAGGCAGAGAGCAGCCTTTACGGCCGCGCGACTGTCAGCAACACGTCAGTGGAAACCTATTCAAACGGGACACTCGACGATAAACAACTCGCTAAAGGTTGAACTGGCGAACTTAGATTACACACAACCAGTGTTATGCTTTAGGAAGGGTTTCCGTGCCATCTACCCCTCCAGGGATCAATGGCCCCACATTACACCAAGCAATTCGTGAAATAATAGTGCCAGTATAGGAGGAAGATGCGATGCCAGAAGACTGGCGAAGAGGCATCCTGTGCCCCATACAAAAAAGGAGATATCACAAAATGCAGAAATTATTAAGCCCATTCAACATCTATAACGGGCTCCGAGCTTTCAGAGTACGGCATCATCGATTTGATATCGTAATTCAATGTTACAGGTTAGACATAGCTGGATATAACTATATAGTATAACTATCTTTCTTTCCATGAGATTTCCTGAGGACTGTGGTATTTCTACTCCATACATCATCTCCACGGGAGATGATCGGCAGTTAAGGGCTAGAATTGAATTTGTAGAGACTGATTCCAGGGATTTCAGTGCTCGCTATCCGAGAATATACGGATATCCTTAGCGGATATGACGTTAACACTACAGTGATTAGGAAGACGGAAATAGAGGCTAAGATTTTTTTTTTTTTTTTTTTTTTTGTAAAGACCTCCGTGTACTCCGTCACCGACTCCGTAGGCCACTCTACCTACCTATCTATATTAGATCGTCCCACAGAGGATCCGACTTTTGAAGGTACAGTATCCGGTAGAGTGGTTAGGTTAGGTTAGGTTGAAGTGGCCGTCAGTCAAGACCGACGCACTTAGACCATCATTGTGATACCACAAGGATCTAAACAATCCCACGCCTACTCGTTGAACCAGTTGGAGCTTCGTATGAAGCGCAATAGACTATTAATGTCAATTTGGTTCAGATCGTTGAGATCATTGAAAAAGAACGTTTCCGCCTATTCGAGAGGGCTGGGCACGTACAAAGTATATGTAGAGTGGTTTCCTCCTCCTCCTCATCCAAGCAGCTTCTGCAGAAATCGTTGGAAAAGACTCCCAGTCTTTCTGCATGCTTGCCTATGAGACAGTGTCCTGTGTTATAACAGCTATAATGGCACTAATGTGAAGTCTGTTTTGAGAGATCAAACACTTGGACCGTTTCGGATCTAGCTTGGGCAAGATCTGCTTCGTTGCTATGCAAGTTGTGCCGTTTGACCACCTACAGTTAGTTTTTACATTAGCATCCCGCGTTTACAAGAATTTGCACGTAGCGATCGGCATGCCTAGTGAACCATATTCAGTCAATAGGGGTAGTGTGGTTCCATGTTTGGCGAGTTCATCAGCCATACAATTACCAGGTCGGCACCCAACACAGGTGAATGTTGAAATGCTCCGCCTTCTCCTCAAGAGACGATCGGAAGTTCCGGGCCAGTATTGAATTAGTAGAGACAGATTCCATGGACTTTAGCGCAGAAAATATGCATATCCTTAAGAGATATGACAACTCTTCAGCCAAGACAAGACTTCCTTAATAGCCATGATTTCCGCCTGGAAAACACTACAGTGATCAGGAAGACGGAATGAGAGACTTAGATTTAATCTTTTTGAAAAGACACCTCTGCCAACTCCTTCATCAGTTTTCGACCCGTCTGTGTAGAAGTGAATTCCTTCATTTTCCAATTAGATACCAAGAAGATCTGGAGGGTATGGTAACCTGGAAGTTTTTGTTGAAGTGGAGCTGCGGAATGATGTAGTCTAAGTTGACATGTGGAGTCCTGACTGAATTCAGGATAGAAGAGTGGCCGAAATCATTCACGGTCCACTGAGAGATTGCTCTGAGGCGAGTAGCCGCGCTTTCAGCCAGTTGTCTGCCGAAGATATCGAGTGGAGCAAGGTTGAGCAGAATGTCCAGTACAGCAGAGGGAGTTGTACGAAGCGCTCCTCTCACACAAAGACAAGCTGATCTTTGGACTATGCTTAGTTTGTCGCGATTGATCGCTTTATATAATGCAGTCCACCAGACATCCACATCGTATAGCAGAATAGGTGTCTGACTACTGCTGTGTAATATGCGGTTGGAGACCCCATTTACTTCCTATGGCTTTTTTGCTTGAGAAGAGTGCCACTGTGGCTTTTCGGACTTTTTCTTCTATGTTGGATTTCCAGCTCAGCTTCCTATCCAGAATAAGACCAAGATCTTTGGCCTTATCGGAGAAAGTCAAGCTTGTACCCCGTGATGGACGGAGGGTTGACAAGTGGGATTTTGTACTTTCTCGTAAATAGGACAGGTTCGGTTTTTTGGGGGCTTACCCCTAGACCGCAATGATCTGCCCAGCTTATTAGCTTATTTAGAGCATTGTGCAGAAGTTCTTTCAAGGTGTGTGGGTGCTTTCCTGAGACGGCTATGGCAACGTCGTCCGCATAGGCGATCACTCCGTATCCCCCCTCCCTCAGGCGAACCAGCAGCTCATTCACCACCAGGTTCCAAAGAAGTGGTTGACAGGTTGGTGACCCCACCTTGCGGGGTGCCTCTGCTGACAAATCTTTTGGCAGACGACAAACCAAGTCTTGATTTTATGATCCTACTTGTGAGTAGAAGAACAATCAGTTCACCCAGTGAGTCGTTCGACCCCAAATTCGACAGCGCATCTGTGATCGCAGATGTTTTGACGTTTGTTAAAAGCTAGAGTGGTGCCAGCTGCGAAATGTGAAATTTGCTTGCTTCTTGTCTATAGACGGGTGAATTGTCCTCATGAATGAGTGTCGGGGATCAAAAGAAAATTCACTAACAACAAAAGATACAAACTAAGCACTTATGCACGAGTAGGTATGTTTTGGGTTTTTTGTGTGTTTTTGTGTCTATTGATGTGAAGTACAAGTGATAAATGTGCCAAACGAATTTTACATTAGTTATATATGTATGTCACAACGACTGTGTAACTTAGTAACAGGAATACGAGTGTGTTTCTCTAATAGTGCGAACGTCGCGATTGAATTATTGCAGTTGGTGATGGATTTTGCCGTCTCCTTAGTAACTATTGTCAAAATATTAAATATAATGCATTATGTACATTGGTTGTTAGGAACAAACTAATATTTCCATTTTTTGATACATTAATTTTTTTTTTTTTGTTTTTTTTTTTTTTGCGGTAGTGACATTACATGAAGTTGCTAACAACGAGGGGTCTGAGAGATATAGATTGATGGAGGTCTGTAATTTATTTTTCAAAACGTACCTTGAAAACTATGAACAAGCGCAGCACCCACTTGATTGGTGCTGATGGCACCACCAACAGATGGTATATGGAATTGCAATTGTTGCTGTTGTTGCTGTTGCTGTTGTTGTTGCAAATGTATTTGTGTTCCGGTATTACAACTAGTAGATGCATTGCCAGTATTTGTTGTTGTTGTGATTTTACCAAACATCGATGAGAATGCACTGGCAGCAGCGCCAGTGGCAGCTTTACTTGTTGACGTTGTGGGAAATTGCTGTTGCTGTCGTTGTTGTGTTGATATAGCAGATGATGAAGTACCGGCGGCGGCGGCACAACTTCCATTACTACCAACACTTCCGCTGCTGCTGCTGCTGTTGCTACTACTGCCACTACCACTACCACTGCGTCCCGCTAATAGACAACCAGAAGCGGCAAATATTTGCGTTGATGAAATTTTTTTTGCCAAGGGCGACGATGGTGGCGATGGGCCGGCCATCACACTACACTCTGTGATCAGATGGTGGTCCGAAGAGCACGTCACGGATCCACATTCCGAATTAAAATGAATTCATTTATGCGATGTCATTGTATGAACAACAACACCATTTTCGTTTCATTTTGTTGTTGTTTAAGAAGCACAAAACGGATATATAGTATAGAATATTGGTTTTGTAAATATACATATATGTAGGTATATATAAGAGAACACACATTACCGTTCGTACCACAAAAAATTTAACAGAAAATACATCATGTTCGGTAGCTTTTGTTTGTGTAATCAATACACATATATACGAGTATATAAAGAACATTATATAGCATTTGTTTGTTTTTTTATTCTTTTCACAATAATTGTTCCATTAAAAATAAATATAATAATAATTCTAATGTGCATTTTATGTAAGTTTTAGTTAAGTTATTGTTGTTTTGTGTGTGGTGGGTGGGGTGGGAGATACGGTTTGCTTTGCTTTTGTCGGACAACTGACAGGCAACATCATCAGTGGTTGTTTGAGAAGAAAACCAAATTGAAAACTCAACCATTTCACACAGTTTTAAAAATATTGTTAATTAGGTAATGTATGGCTATGCAATGACATGACAATTACATATTTGGCTGTAAGGACGGCTATGTCACTCTAAGTGGATGGGTTTATAAGGTTATAAGGTACTTTCAATGCTTTAAAGACCATTTAACATTTACACACACACACAAACACACACACACACACACACACATCGCAAGGGCACTCTTGAAGTAGAGTGTTGGGTCTGACAACCCCACGGGCCCTAGTTCGGGGAGTAAAACCACGTCAACGAACCTTGGTTCACCTGCCCCGGGTGATAGTATCATTTGAGGGGCCCTAGCCAGGGTTACGGCGGAGATGAAGTCACTGTCAACCTCTCTTGCATGGCCGAGGCTCTGACGACCGAGTAGGAGCGGTATAACTCCCAACCCGCCCGGAGGAAAAGCCGCGGCCAACGAGGGAGCGCGGCATTCAATGAATGTATTAAGACTGAGGAGCCCAGTAAGGTCTTAATTATGGTATACTGGAAGAAATCATTTTGATTTGTCAACTCTTGGGCTGACGTCTGTGCTATTCTGTTACCTGAGAAGGCGAGAGTGAAATTTTGCTGAAATGGCTTTCAGGCTAATGTTACCGGCGCCCCCGTCCCGTTAAAACCCTGGCAGGTGTAGGTACAGATGAAAAATTCCTGTCTAACACTGATCTGGCTCTGAACACAAGACCCCATAAGGGCTCGTGTCAACCCCCGCATGTCCTCACTGCTTGCATAGATAACCATGGGATCCATAGGTGACTACACACCCGAGCATTGATAACGGCTTTGAGTGGGGACCCAATTTACAATGAATTCCCAGAATTTAGGAGGAGAAGAAGTAGAAGGAGTTGTAGGAGAGGAGAATGTGAATTCTTTTAAAAGGAGTTCGAAGATGGCGAGATCACCAGTGGTCCAAACGTCACAAAGGCGCGAATCACCGGAAACAAGAAAGGTGATAAAGGAAGCCAGCACCGGCAAATCCGACTTTCATAAACTAGGAGAGCAGATCAAGGGACTGGTAGAAATGTTGGAAGATGGAAAAAGACGTTTCATCCATCAAGCCATGCGGGATGAGATTGATAGCATAAAAAGACTCTATGAGTTATCGGCTATCTACGTTAATAACAAGAAGACTAAGGAGAAGATGGTTAATCACACCTCATCTCAAACCTCTCCCTGGCTCAAAGCTTCAATGGAGCAAAAAAGGAAGCAGCCTATCCACAGCGAAACGCCGAACCCAAAGCGGAGGCAAGAGCAACGCCAGTCCACACGTAAACCTATGGTAATAGCGACGGAAGAAAAAACCCAGGAAAAGGGTATGAAAAATGTTAAAAAAAAAAACTGGAGAAGGCGAATGGACAAAAGTCGTCGCTAAAACTAAAAATAAAGTGAAGCGAGACGCATCTGCCAAGAAGTCCGCCGTAAAACAAAAGCCAATTATAAGAGAGGCAAGACCTGACGCCATAGTCATAGGAGCGAAGGGCGAAATATCCTATGCGCAGATATTGCGCAACGTGAAGGCTGATCCAAAACTAGAAACAATTGGAAAAGCAGTATCTAGGATCAGAAGGACACAAAAAGGTGACCTCTTAATTCAATTGAAGGAGACAAGTGACAAGACAGCGGAATTTAAAATCGTCATAAGTGAGGCGTTAGGCGAACAGGCAAACGTAAGAACCCTCACCCAACGCACGCAACGCATCGAGCTGAAAGACATCGATGAGATCACCACAAAAGAAGACATTTGTGAATCAATCGAAGTCCAAGCCGGAGTCGAAAGCGTCACACCATCAGACTTTATATCGCTGAGGAAAGCATATGGTGGAACCCAAACGGCGACTATCAGCCTTCCAAATGGAAAAGCAAAGAAGCTGCTGGAAGCAAAGAAGATAAAAATCGGGTGGGTAGTGTATCGCATCCTCCAACGGACACTCCTCAAAAAGTGCTTCAAATGCCTGGAATTTGGGCACATTGCCAAGCAGTGTAAAAACGGAGAAGATCGCTCCAAGCTGTGTAGAAGATGGTGGGGATAAGGGCCACATAGCTAAGTCTTGCGCAAAGGAGCCTTCGTGCATGTTCTGTAGAAAGGAACACCCTGAAGATGCGTAGCGGGCAGCAGCAAATGCCCAGTCTTTAGGAGAGCTATCGCCAGCAGAAAAGTATGAAGGTTATCCAGATAAACCTAAATCACTGCGAGATAGCACAGGATATCCTGTCACAGACGGCTAAAGACTAGAGAGCGGACATAATTTTAATAAGCGAACCGTACAAATCTCGTGACATCAACCGCTTGGGCATGTGACAAAACAGAAAAAGCTGCAATATGGATTTGCGGCAGACATGCCTTCCAAGATGTAGACGGGCAGTCGGAGGGCTTCGTACGGGCAAAAATAAATGGAATCAACTTTTATAGTTGTAGTTGCAAGACCCAGCTGGTCGATGAGCGAATACTCAGCAATGCTAGAGAGCTTAACGGCCGATGCTCATGGAAGAGCTCCAGTAGTTATTGGGGGAGATTTTAATGCCTGGGCAACAGACTGGGGCAGCAGACTAACGAATGATAGAGGACGTTATCTGCTAGAATCTTTCGCAACACTAGAGATAGGCTTAGCAAATAACGGTTGTGTAAATACGTATCGCAAAGCAGGAATGGGATCGATCATCGATATAACCTTTGTTAGCAGCTCCCTCCTGCGAAACATGAAATGGCGAGTCAGCGAGTCAGAGAATATACGCACAGCGACCACCAGGCGATTGTAATTGAAATTAAAGAAGAAAAAAAAGCCGTGCAACGCCCAAAATTAGGCGGACCTAAATGGAAAGACAAGTTCCTTGATAAAGAAATGTTTGAGGAAATCATAAACTCAAGCTTCCTAATCGAAAGCGGAACATCTGAGATACTGTCGCAACAACTTACCAGTATAATCACTACAGCGTGCGACGCAGCTATGTCCAGGAGAAGACCTAGCAAGAGAGGTGTACACTGCTATTGGTGGAACGAGCAGATAAAAGCACTGAGAGCTACCTGCTTACAAGCCAGACGCAGAGTGCAGCGATCAAGAAGGGGATCAGGCATTCAAGAACGTCTTGATATGCTAAGATTAGCTAGACGAAATTTAAAAATGCAATTAAAGAAAGCAAGTCGAAGTGCTTCAAACGACTATGTGACGAGGCGGACATCAATCCCTGGGGCACAGCATACAAAATAGTTATAGCAAAGCTAAAAGGCTATAAGACCCCACAAATATCATGCCCCCAACAATGCTTAGGTCCATCGTAGAACACCTATTTCCGAAAGGACCATATACTATGTGCAACATAATAAGAGAAATTAGCACAGAAAGTATTCCAAGGCTAACAGTTGATGAACTCGTGAACGCAAGTAAAAGAATACGAGATAACAAAGCTCCTGGACCCGATGGCATTCCTAATAAAGCATTGAAAGCGGACATCCGAAGTAGGCCGGACATGCTCATGAGATGCATGCAACAGTGTCTAGATGAAGGAGTTTTCCCTGAACCTTGGAAACTGCAGCATTTGGTATTGCTTCCAAAGGGAAACAAACTACCGGGCGAACCATCATCGTACCGCCCAATATGCCTACTAGATACAATGGGAAAGATACTCGAGCGGATCATATATGACAGATTGCTTAATATAGCGGATAATAAAGGAGCACTGTCAGATCATCAGTTCGGGTTTCGAAAATCGCGCTCGACCGTCGACGCCATAAAGGCGGTGGTCAACATAGCAAAGAATGCGATTGAAGGAAAAAGATGGCGGTGGGGCACAAAGGAATATTGTGCAGTAGTGACACTGGACATAAAAAACGCCTTTAACTCTGCAAAATGGTCCTCAATAAGAAGATCACTCGCCAGAATGGATGCACCATACTATATAAGGAAGATAGTGTCAAGCTACTTAAGTTATAGAAGGTTGAGGTACGAAACCAATGAGGGTACAAAGTACTATAACGTCTCCGCAGGAGTCCCACAAGGATCGGTGCTGGGTCCCCTTCTATGGAATATAATGTACGATGGAGTTCTAAGACTAGCATTACCACCAGGCGTACAAATATTTGGATTCGCTGACGACATCGCCGTTGTCACAGTGTCAAAGACAATCAATGGAATAGAGTCAGCCACGAATGAAGCAGTTGGCCAAATCAAAAAATGGCTAGTATCCGTCGGTCTAGAATTAGCCGACCATAAAACGGAAGCAGTCTTGATTACCAGCCGGAAAAAGATGGAATACATAAATATACGAGTTGGTAACCAGACTATTAGATCAAAGGATTTTGTCAAATACCTAGGAGTAATGCTTGACAATAGGCTCCGTTTTAAAATACACGTGGACTACTCGAGCTAAAAGGCTTCCCAGATGCAGGCAGCATTATTCCGGATTCTGCCAAACGTTGGAGGACCAGGATATCCAAGGAGGGTCCTAATGTCCAGAGTAGTCAGCTCAGTCCTCCTTTACGCAGCCCCAGTTTCGGCGGATGCACTGGTGTCTAAAGCAATAAGAAGAAACTTATCGTCTATATACAGACTCAGTGCACTAAGGACGATCAGCGGGTTCCGAACGATCTCCGATGAAGCTGCCCTCGTTATAGCAGGAATGGTTCCAGTAGATATCCTCGCAGATGAAATGCTTAGGATCTACAATAGAAGAGCCTTATCACAACAGGACCAACGATCAATCGAAATGATCAAAGAGGAAGAAAATGCCACCTCAATGGCTGTATGGCAAGACCGGTGGGACATAAGTTTGAAAGGAAGATGGACCTACAAGCTGATCCCGAACATTGAGAATTGGACAAACCGATCTCACGGTAACTGCAACTACCAATTTACGCAGTTTCTGTCAGGCCATGGCGGCTATCGAAAATATCTTTATCGATTTGGACACGATAGCTCACCTTTTTGCCCAGATTGTCCGGACCTGGAAGAAGACACAGAGCATGCGATTTTCCATTGCAGACGCTGCAGAGAATGGAGAAGCAACCTGCCACGTTCACAGGTCCTTTCAGAAGAAATGCTTAGATCCGAGGATAAGTGGACAGAAGTGTGTGTATTCGTAACGAATGTGCAAAACGAGCTGCGAAGAATCGAAAAAATTAGGCGATCAGCAGCAGCAGAAGATGCAGAAGGCATAGAGTAATCTGCTAACCAGCCCCGTGATGTAATACCTAACGGCAGTCACGCGGTTTAGTACGTATGCGTAGCTCCTGGTTCAAATATTCAGGTTTACTAATCGTGCATGCTAGTACCCCTGGAGAGCTGTACTGGTATCTAGGAAGATTCCCCACCTTTGGCACAGCCATAAAAAAACACACAGCCACACACATTCCTTTATATTATATACTGTTACGAAAATGTAAATAGAAAGCTTTCATTGCATTGTAGATACTCGTATACAAAAAGCTTTGATTTGAAATAGAAATAAGAAATTCTGTACTAACAATGATGGCATACAATTAGGCTGATTGTTTACACACACGGTATAACCTTTAATTTTTAGAACTTTTATCATGATTCATATATAGGGTGTCCCTTAATTCATGCACAATAATTTGGGAAATGATTCTTGGGTATATTCTAGAAGAAAAAAAAAATGGTTCTACAGTAAGGGTCTATTTCCCACGTTGACATCATTTATCGGGGATTGAAAAAAAAACTAACTTTGATGTACCCTGACCCATGTTAACGGAAATCGCTCTGTTAATACTAACGGTAGAAACTTCGTTTAGGACTTTATTTTTAGAAAAACTACTAGCCTTTGTAACTGCGTTTAAATAAGATTGATATCTTGTTTGAGGCTTTAGATATCTTTTCTTACCCATGCTAATTTTTGACTTTGAGGTGAAATGCGTAATAAACATAACATTTTATTACTTTTTATTAAATTCTCTATATTAACTTCACTTGCCCGTGGGTCGGTCGGTCGTCGGTCGTCTGTCGTGGAATCTTGCGATCAATTTTTAACCCACTTCCCAATGCCCGATTTTATTGAAATTTTGCACACATGTGTCTTTCCGGAGACAACACCTTTTGTAAAAATTTTGGAGACCATGGGCCACAGGGTCATTGGGCCCAAATTTTTTTTAAAAAAAATTAACCCGAATTTTTTTAAATTTTATATACGTGTGTATCTCCGATGGACAACACTTTTTGCAAAAAGTTTTGTGGCCGGGGTCGAGGGACCCCATAAAAATTTTTCAAAGAAATTGACCCGATTTTCTTCAAATTTTATACACCTCTCTCCAATGGACCAACTTTTTTTTAAAGTTCTTGGAGTGAACGGGCCCTGAGAGCCAAGGGGTGCCCATATAAATTTTTTAAAATTAAGCTCGATTTTCTTCAAATTTTTAACACATGTGTATCACTGATGGATATAACTTTTTGTATATTTGTTGGAGTGATAGGGCCCTGAGACCCGTGCGGTGTCAATGTAAGTTTTTTAAAAATTAGCCCGATTTTCTTCAAATTTTAACACATACCTATCTCCTATTAGAGAATTTACATGAAAAATTTTAATTTTTATGGGTTGTTTTTTTTTCTTATGAACGTATCGTCGGGATCTACCCTGATAACTTCCCCAACCGAAATTGCTAACACCTTCACCACGGCCTGGTCAAAATTCTCCGAAGATAACAATTTCCCACCGAATTTTATTTCTAGCAAAAGAAATGCTCTGAACACATTACAAAATGTTCCCAATCCATCTCCAGCTGCAAGAAAAATAGAAGGAAAAATTTATCTTTTCGAAGTTAAGGTTGCATTAGGCACTGCAAAAGGTAATAAGTCCAGGATGCTCTTTCAAACAAAAAATATGTTACTATTCTAGCAACTGACTTTGAAAAAGCTTTCGATCGCATTGAAGTGCATATAGTACTTCAACAACTCGCAAGTTGGAGAGTGGGTCAAAAAATCTTTAACTTTGTTAAAGCCTTTCGGGTTAGAATAAACTCAATATACTCGGAAACACATCCTCTGCATAAAATGGAAACCCACAGGGATCACCATTATCAGTTATACTATTTATAACAGCATTCGATCAACTTAGTAAAATTATATAGCACTCTATATACGCTATAGTATATAATTCTAATATTACGGATAATAATTCCCTTCAAAATATCCTTAATAAAATTCTTCAAGATATTAAGAAATGGTCTGTCATCTCAGGGGCAAACCTCTCCCTAGATATAATGCAAACTCATATTTCAACACTTATAGATATTATAGACTTATAGATCGCTCATTAGTGCTCTCCAAAATAGATTACGCTCTACCTATCTTTGGGTGGTGTGCCAACAGCAACATCAGGACTGTTAAACTCCCCTTATCACGCAGCTGTTCGTAGAAGTATCAATGCTTTCCAAACTAAACGCTTAAGTCATCATTGGTTTATACCAGTGTGGCTTCATCCCAGGCAAATCAACAACTGATCAGATTTACACCGTTAGGCAGGTGATGGAAAAATGTCTAGAGTTTTAAAACGCACTACACAATCTTTTGATAGACTTTAAAGCGCCGTGGCTCAGTGGATAGGAGCATGGACTGCTGAGCAGGAGGCTCATGGTTCGAATCCTAGTAACACCAAATATTTTTTGCACGGTGTCCCACCTCTCGCGAAAGTTTGACAAACGTCCGAGAGTAATAACTTGTCACTGAAAGCTTTTCAATTCGCCGTTCGGATCCGGCATTAAATTGTAGGTTCCTCCATTTGTGTGCAAAAATATGCATGCTCAACACAAATGGTTGCGAGAAGTCAGGCCTTGGACTGCATGGTCTGTCGCGCCGATATTATTATGAAGAAGTAGAACTTTATAAAGCCATGAGAGAATTCGGCATCCCAAATAAACTGACACGACTATGTAGGTTGACCATGTTATAAGCCAAGTACCAAATATCCGGCTCACTATCAAGCCCATTCAACATCTATAACGGGCTCCGACTGACCTGCGTCCTCTTCAACCTGCCGTTGGAGAAAGTGATCCGAGACTCTAACGTAACGGCGAGAGGAACAATCCTCTATATGTCCATTCAGATACTGGCTTACGCAGACGATATTGACATCGTAAGCAGAAACCAAAGGGATGTACAGGAAGCTTTCGTCCAGATCGAGCGGGTAGCACGAAATCTGGGGCTGGACATAAATGAGCGCAAAACAAAGTACATTGCGGCCACGTTTGCGAGCATCGAGATCTAAGATTGGTGCCTCAATAAAAATGGTGGAGCGGGAATTTGAAGTGAAGTATCTTGGGTCAACTGTAGCAGCCGATAACCACGAATTACGTGCACGGTTGCTTAAAGCCAACAAAGCCTACTATATATTCTTCAAATACAGGAACTTAACCATAACATCCAAGCTACTGGTGCATAAGACAATGGTCATACCAGTACTTACATATGGATCCGAAACTTGGGTGCTTAGCAAAAAGCATTCTGACCTCTTAGCCGCGTTCGATAGAAAAGTCTTACGAAGAATTGTTGGCCCCGTATGTGAGGAAGGACGATTCCGGAGACTCTATAATAATGAGATCAACGAGCGTTACCGCGATGTCGACATCGTAAAGAGAATTAAGCTCGGTATGCTCCGGTGGGTAGGACACCTAGCTCGCATGAGCGAAGAGGATCCTGCTCGGAAAGTCCTTTGCGGTAAGATATATGGAACATGACATCGAAGCCGGTCAAGCATACGCTGGAAGGATGGCGTAGACCAGGACGCCCCGCCCAGAGTTTAGGGATTCAAAACTGGATGACATCGGCTCAAAATCGGGATCGGTGGAGACCAACCGGACCCCGGTCGTAGAGCCAATTATGATGATCTTGATAACTTAACGTAATATAATGTTGCGGCCAGGCAATGGACCAATCTTATAGAACTTTGGCGCACGAAGAAGAATATAAAGAGCTCAAGAAGTATGATATGAGTGTCCTTGGGAATGAGTTCGAGGCAGCTGCTCAAACGAGTTGCAAAAGCCAGAACAAGATGGCGCGTAGGCGTTGTTGACGCCCTTCACCCCTCGAGGGGTGAACGGATTTAAGAAAAAGAAGAAAAGATATGAACAATTAGTTAAAAGAAGGTGAAGAATCTCGTCCGTGAACTAAAACAGTATAGAGATTGCGGATCAAACTGCCTTGGAAACGCTACCCCCCACCACCAACCACCGCCCCACAGTACAGCATCATTTCGAGTATCCTTTCTTAATATTCGTTTTTTAACGCAATGTATGTGTGTTTTGTGTGTGTAGGATACAAATGCTAACATACAAATCTTGATAATCAACTGTAACATAAATATTTTATTAATACATAATATCTATAATTTGTTTAGTTACATTTTGTAGTATGACTAACACAATCTTCTCTTAAAAAAGTTGTTGGCACAACACTTTGTTGTTGCGTTCTATGTTGCATTGTGTGCATTTTTTTTTACCCTTACTATTGTTTCAATAATGTTATGTTGTTGTTGCTGTTGTTTTTGTTGTTTTGTTGATGTTACTGTTGTTTTTGTTGTTGTTGTTGTTGTTGTTGTTGTCTCTTCCAAAAGCCAGCAACATTGTTGAAAAAGTTGCCAGTTGCTGATGATAGTGTCGTAGTTGCTGGTGTCGTTGCTATTTTTGTTGTTGTCGTCGTCGTCGTCGTCGTCGTCGTCGTTGCCGTTTTGACTGTGCAGTTGTTGGTTTTTGTGTTATGTGAATTGCGTTTTTTTTTTGTTGTTGTTTTGTTTTTAGTAGAAATATTTTGTTATAAGTTTCAAGGGGGTCTCAATTTTCGATTCGGGATTTCGTTTGTTGTTGTTGGTTCGCGTTGTTTATTGTTGTATTTTTAAAAATAAATTTTTATTTTTTTTTTTAAGAGAAAGCGAGAGACGAAATAGGAAAGAGAGAAATAATAAAACATAAAATTTGAAAGTCATTTGTTTTGCTTAACACCCACCACCACCTAGCAACCTAGAGTAGGTTCTACATCAATATTTGAATAAAATTTAATAAAAGTGTTTTTGTGTTTTATTTTATTGTCCTATTCCTTGCTTGTGTTATAGTGTAATGATTGAAAGTGAATGAAAGCACAAAAGATAGTTTTTTGCGCCTTTGCATTGATTTTGAAGGAAAAAGTAGTAACTTTTTCTAAATGGCAATAGTTTTTGTTTCTTCAATATTGGACAATAATTGTGGAAAATGCATCTTCCCATCAAAATCTCTATGTTACCAACTTCAGACTGTCATTGCTGTCAAACCAGTGATGACAGAGCGCTCGAATTTACACTAATGACAGCTCATTACATTGTTTATTGTTTAACATCGTTTATCAAACGGATAACTCTATTCTGAATTCCATCAAGATGAACCAAATGCGATTTCGGAGCCCCACCCCACACATATGAATTAAATTCTAAAATTGGTCTAACATAACATTTATATAATCTTAATACTTCAGAGGGAGTGAAGTAGAAGTAACAATGTCTTATGAAGCCCAAACATTGGCTAGCTCTTTTTGAAATTTCATAAATATGTTTGTTCTTTCCAGGAAAGATCACTTGATACTTTTAAACCTAACAACTTAAGTGAATCAGATCTCGCAATAGGGGTACCATTAATAACAGGTGGAACATAATGTTGAGTTGTCTTCTGAGAAAAAAGACAAGACTGGAATTTATTTCCACCCTATTAGATCTGCCCCAATCAAGAATGACTTGAATGTTCGACAGAATTGCCGAATTCATTAATTCACGCGAACCAATCAAGCGAGAATTGCATTCTTTTTGACTGGCAAACTTAATGGAAGCCGATAACGTCGTATCATCAGCAATTGAGTGGATATAACAGGTAGTAGAAGACGACAGGTCATTGATGTATATTAAGAATAATGTAGGCGACAAGGATGAACCTTGAGGAACGCCAGCATTGATCTCATGCGAAGATGAGAAAAAACCATTCAATACAACTTTTATTTTGCGGTTCCATAAATAATCCTCAATCCATGTAATGAGAGAGGAGTGTAAGTTCAGCGCACGAATCTTATTAATAAGACAATCATGCCAAACTCTATCAAAAGCCCTAGAAATATCCAAGGATTTGCCTAGATTTTCAATGCTTCGCTTCCAATAATGAGTCATGCACGTCATTAGTTCACCTGAAGAGCGATTTTTACGAAATCCATACTGTACATCGGATAAAAGAGCATTCAAATCCAGATAGCTCATTAGTTTGAAATTAATGATAGATTCCATTACTTTTGATAGAACCGACAACAAAGCAATAGGTCGGTAGTTCGTAGGTGCCGATTTATCCCCTTTTTTCTGGACGGCTTGAATATTAGCTATTTTCCAAATTGACGGAAAAACACCTGTCTTCATTGAGAGGATGAAACAATTTGCTAAGCGGTTTTGCCAAAGTATGATGACATCTTTTCAATAATAATGATGGAATACCGTCGGGTCCAGTTGCTTTATTGGGGTCAAGTTCTTTCAGAATCTTTGAAACAACCCGTTTCCGGAAATAGATTTTAGACATACCTGGGCCTAGATTTGGGAGAATTGGGGGGGGGGGGGGCTTTGGTTAGTTAAAGAAAGGGTAGAGGCACCAGCGAAATGAGAAGCTAAGAGAAAGCTAGCTTTCTCACTATCAGTTCTATAATGAATACCATTATGAAATAAAGAAGGAATAGACGAAGTATTGTGTGCAAAGTTTCTTTTAACCAATGCAGCAAACGCCCAAAAGCTTCGACTGTTTGAATCAGAATTCAAAATTTTTCGCATGCTATCTCGAATCTTAAGGTCATATATTATTTTGGACCTTTTCAATATAGCGTTTGATCTGTTTCTAGCTATTCGAAACTTTACAAGGTTTTCTTCAGAAGTGCAATGCAACTTAGTCCAACTG